>PYXC01000541.1:3797500-3902500 GCA_015244755.2 Tenualosa ilisha | reverse complement strand
TTTCAAAAACAATCTATTTTAACCTTCCACAAAACTTTTCATCATAATAACTGAAGCTTAAAGGCCCTGCACAGCAGTCATCAATCACATGTAACACAAAAAAGATATGAAAAAAAATTGTACATTCAAGCTTGTCTATGAATGGATCTGTGAATGGACTATGAATACTGTGGTATAATATTAGGTTTGTTTTAAAAAAAAAAAAAGATATTACTATTGTATTCATGGCAATTGTACATTAACATGAAACAAGACAATGTGATTGTAACAAAACACTTCCCAGCACTTTTAATGGGTTTTTCAAGAGGTGTTAGCCAATGTGCAAATGTTGATATGAGTGTGCACGTGTGTGTGTTTGAGAGAGAGAGAGTCTGTGTGTGTGTGTGTGTGTGTGTATGCGTGTCTGTGTGTTTGTGTGTGTTAACCCGCGTTAACCAGTGTACATACAGTATGTTTGTATGTGTGTGCATGAAGCTGTGTCTGTGTGTATTGGTGAATGTACGTGTGTGCATACGTCCTCTCCACACATCTACACATCAGCGTATGGCCTGAGCACTGCACAGCAAGTGAAAATAGAGCAGTATAATGAACTAATCAGGTACATTGGTTTTTACAGAATGTAATCTATAGTGGTGGGGAGTTGTTTGTCTCAATAGGGCCCCGGTAATCAAAAGTAATGAAGCTATTACGCGCGGGACCTCAGAGAGACTGGCGTGGCATTAGGAGTGGGCCACATAAAAAGGTTTATTAAAGGAAATTAAGGTCCATCACTGCCACACCTGCTCCCCCCCATTATGAATGTATGACAGGTCAGTAGCTTCAATCACAACAGCGCGCCAGCCAGAGAAGTCAGGTTTCCCATTACTGCTTGGGGGGGTTGGGGGGGGGGAGTAACGCCATCGCCTGTGACTCAGTGCACCCCTCCGCCCTGGTGACCACTATACACAGCCATCAGCCCGGAATAATTACATTTAATAGGTTTTATTTGGGATGGGCAAGGCGACGGCGCCACTATCAGAGGGGAGAGTGGCCAGGCATTAGCAACTCTTTTTGTCTAAACATGCACGGTGTGCCGGCTGTCTCTTTCCGCACCTTTCGTGGCCATGTTTTTCCTGTGTGTTATTATATTTTTTTTTGGCACCTCAGACAAATGTATTTATTTTGGTATTTAGATGGGGCTGCGTGGTGGTGGATTGGGTGTGTGGTGACATGACGTTTGGTGGAGCTGCTGCTGTTTGTTTAGAATGATGCTTTTGTTCCCTCTCAAATTCAGGCCTGTTGTCAATATATTTGCTCACCAAGACACTCACTCACTGTCTCTCTCTCTCTATCTATCTATCTCTCTCACTCTCACACACATACACATACACACACACACACACACACACACACACACACACACGCACACACAGTCAGTCAGTTACAACACAGAGATTTTAGTGAATCTATTATGTTCCAGTTACATATTTCTGATTTGGGATAAAAAATCACTTTTATATTTAAGCAACAACTAGAATTGATTTATGTTTGTGAGATGGTTCAGAGAGACTTGATACTGGAAGGCTGCTGTTAGCATAGATAGATGGATTGCAAAGAAAGGTTTGCCAAGCTACCCAATCTGCAGATAGATCTCTTTGAGATTTGCAGCTTTCTCCAACAGTGACCCACAGTATGGTTCATAGGATGTCATAGTCAGGGGGTTCATCTTTTATCAATTCATGCAGCTATTAGATATATTTGTGTGCTTTGATTTAAAGAGACAAACATTAGCTAACTGACCCTATGAAATAGCATGACATTCAACTATCATCCAAATCAAACTCTGTGTTCTTGTTTGAACCATTTAATGAGCTGTATGACTTGCACTTCAAAACTTTTTGGATCGATGCAGCATTTATGAGGCAGACAGACAGTCCTTCCCTAATTTGAGCCGTGGAGCCATGTGATCGATCATCCTTTGCATGGACCCACAGAGACAGCAAGCCATTCTGTCTGGCCTGCAAACCCACTCTGCCTTTTTTATTTATGTATTTATTTAATGAATTATTTCTTTCTTTATTTTTTATTGCAGATGGACGCTGAAGGCGAAGAGAACCAAGCCCAAGTCTGCGGTGGTAACGGGAGTAAGTAGCGTTTGGTACCCATCACTCCGTACCCACACCAACCTCCTCCCCATCTCCTCCCCTACCTCCTACTCTAACGTCCCATTCACCCTCATCCACGCCACTCAGCTCAATTCAGCTGAAGTATCAGTTCAACAGTTTCACATCAGAACTGTCTGCTTTAATATTTCATCTTTTCAACGTGAAGAGCAGGGCCTGCCAGCAAAGCCAATGCATTATTCAAAGGGGAATCACTTCATTAAATTGCAATATTGGCTCAAATGAGTTAAGGAGTGCGTCTGAACTCGGCGCAAGCTCAATCTGAGGTGGCATATTATTGTTTAAGTGCTTGAAGTCTTGTAGGGATTAGGCATTCAGGCCTACATACATGCCATGCGAACAATCCCCTGGCACGCTTTTGCAGGGGACGGGAAGGGTTGGACTTGGGAAGGAAAGTCTCAGTCTGATTCACTCTGGACTTCTCTTCAGAGAGCCCTCACAGCGCTTGTAGTTTGTGTTTTCTCCTCAGCCACTGCTGCTCTGCTATGTTTGATTCTAGTTCAGCACTGCAGGACTGAATTAGACAGGAACACAGGGGCCATTTACCTCGTCTGCCCATTCAAACAACAAAACCTGAAGCCATTCACATTATACCACAGAAAACGAGACACAAAATGGCAGTTGTGAAACTCTGTCTGTGAGTCTGCTTATAAATAGTGAATAAACAATGGTATATAAGCGGTGGGTTAATGCAGTTCGCCCTCAGCAGTTTGTTGTCTCTCTCTCCTTCTCTCTCGCTCTCTGTGTCCTTCTCTCTCTCTCTCTGGCCTGCATCCCTGTGGGTGCTTTTTGTGAACGCCCTCTATTGCTGCTTCATTTCATTTCTCGTTAAAATGGATCTCTGTTGTCAGACACATTGTGTAGAAAAATAGTTAAAAATGCCAAATTGCTGGCAATGATATTGCTCTCTCTCTCTCTCTCTCTCTCTCTCTCTCTCTCTCTCTCTCTCTGTGTGTGTGTATATGTGTTCATACAAGGCTTTTCCGAGTAAACACACAGGATCTTTCTTTTGTGCCCCAAAGCAGATATCTCATCAGCTATCACAAACTAATTTTCAACTATCAAAAGCTAATCTTCAGCCAAATGATCTTATGATCTTACATTGTATATGTGTGTGTGTGTGTGTCAGTGTTGGTGTGTTAATGTTCGTGTGTGTGCATGTGTGTGTGATTTCATCAGCCTATTTCTGCCTTACCTGCACAGTTGTCTAGCAGGGTCAATAAGTTGATGTTTTGACCTCAGATGCTGATAGCAAGTAGACATCTGTGTACCTGTGGCCTTAGTGCAGTGGAAATGTAAACATAAGCATTTACCCTCTCTCTCTCTCTCTCTCTCTCTCTCCCCCCCCCTCTCTCTCTTTTTCTGTTTGCAGTTCTGACTAACTGCGTTGCTGAGGCGCCCAGGTAAGTTCACTGTTCACAGTCTTCTCTGGTCCACATTGTCACTGGAGTCACACTGAGTTTCTTGGCTTACCCTGTTTCTATGGTTTTTCTCTCATCAAATGCATAAGTAGCTCTGGGTTTAACATACAAGTTAAAGCAGTAGAATGCATGGTCCCTTTTATAGATCAGTCCCTTTCACGCTGCAAAGGTCATGTCCTCCAGGCATAATGCACCACAGATTCACCATGACTTTGAATTGGTATCACATGGCCTTATTTCAATCCCTAATGTGTAAAACATAATAACTACAGTGTAATTACCATGATCAGATATTGTTTGTGTGTTTTTGCACATGGCTTTGTAGTGAATTAGTAGTGGCCACTGGGTATTTTTGGTGCTCTGGTAAAAATAAGCACCAACGGTTCAGGAAATTTCAGGCATGGGATCGAAGCAGCTCGGGTTCCTGTGTGGAGGTTGTTAAGACAAGACTGTGGCCATAGTCTGGGTGGCATTGTGTGGGGATGTAGTGGGAACAGCGTCCAGTCCGTCTGTGTTTTTATGCGCATTGTGAGTTGGGGGAGGTGTGTGTGTGTGTGTCTGTGTGTGTGTGTGTGTGTTGGGGGGGGGGTTCTGTCTCCCTGGCGGTGTTGACTGTGACTTGATTAGAATGACCGACACCTCCCTGCCTGTGGTCCTGCAGCGCCGGCGTGTTGGCTGCCAGCGCCAGGAAGCGGAGCGCGCTCGATGGGATCCTGGGGGCCCCCGTCAACAAGCGGAAGTCGCTTCTGATGAGGCCGCGTCACTACAGCCCCAGCCCCTGCCCCAGCCCTGGCCAAGCCAGTGACGGAGACAGAGACGGGGACGGGGACAGGGACGAGGATGGGGACGGGGACGGCGAGGAGCTGGCAGCCGCGCGGGACAAAGACGAGCCCAGGAACACTGACACTCCAGCAGGTAGACAGATGTCCTGTTGTTTTGTCTGTTTTGATGAACAATTGACGCTGAATTTTAAACTGCCATCTGTTGCATTCATATTTCCTCTCCTCTGCCACCCAACTGCCTCTCTCCTCCCCCCTCCATTTCCTTCCAGCCTTTCTCTCTCTCTCTCTCTCTCTCTCACTCTCTCCCTCCCCTCCTCCCTCCCTCCCTCGCTGTCATTAATTTCCACTGTGACTGTGGCTGGGGAGTGAAAGACTACACTGCTGGGTCCACATGAGCCTCACATGAGCCAGCAGTGGACTCAGCACTGTAGTCAGACTAAAGTTTTGATGGCAGATCTGCCATGATATTTTTGGCACAGCAAACATTTCTCTTATATCTGTGCCTGGGCATGTACGAGTGTGTGTGTGTATGTGTGTGTGTGTGTGTGTGTGTGTATGGGTGTTGCATTAAAGTCAAAACGTGTATTCAGATTAAAATTTTGTTGTTTTCTTCCTCATTTTTGTTTTTTGTCACTCCCTTTCCCTCTCTTTGTAGTTAGCAAAAAGAAAGAAGTACAGTATTCAATCAAAGCGCGGATCAAGTCACCAAAATGTATTGTCATGCTTCTCACTTTAGTTGAGCACACAGCTCAAACAATCTTTTTTAGAAGCTTGCATAATTGCTTGCATAATGCCACTAGTAGAAAAGAGGGTAACATAGTGATTGTGTGTTTCCTTTGACAAAGGAGACAGCACACTCAACCCACCAAAACCCTTTTTTGACAACAGTCACACAAAAATAATCAAAGTTGCTGTTTTTATTTTATAGCAGCAGACCTTTAGAGAAACAAAACATTGCGTTTTTTTCTAATGAATCAATTATGAACATTTTGGCAACAAAGCCCGTGGTTTACGTGCGTTTTTCCCAGGCCTCTATAATCGGTACTTATTTGGTGTATTTTTAACGATGTAACTAAGCAACAAACGTAATTGTCCCCTTCGAAAGCCTTTGTTAGGCCATCTAACACAGTCCAAATATACATAATTAGGCATAATGTCTACAGCCCATTATTGGACACATGTGGGCTGTTAAATGGACCAACAGAATAGCTCAATGAATCGAGCAGATTTACTGGAAATGGAATTTATGTGTTTCCAGGGCTCATATTACATGACAATTATTTGAACCCTTTTGCAATCTTTTCACTTTGCATCAGTATCAATATAATCCCCCTAAACTTTATTCTTCAGAGAGGTTGCTTCATCCCAGAGAGTGTTTACACAAAACATTTCATTTACTCTATTGGAAAATCCATTTAAGACCACTATGATATATGTCCTGCATGCTGACAGCCACATGAAGCAGGGGGCACAGACCAGTCATGACTGGCAAAGGTTTGGTGAATGTGGGGTTGATATAACACACAGCAGTGGTGAGGAATGGAAGAAGGGGAGGAGGGAGAGGCTGCAGTCAATATCTGCATTTCACAGTGAAAGGGAGAGGGGTTGTGGCGGTGGTGGAGGTTGGTGTGGGTGGGTGGGGTGGGGGGGTTGGAGCTGAGGGGGATGCCTTCCATTTGGTGGCACCGTACTGCATGTGACTCTAGCCAAGCTTCTGGTCTGCAGCCTCGCTCCGGTAATGGCTATTCTGGAGTACAAACTGTTCACCTGTTCCAACACGCAAATTACAGTCGGGATCCAAGTGTTTCTCTCCCCCTCTTTCTCTCTTACTCTCTCTCTTTCTGTCTCTCTCTCTCTGTCTTTCTCTCCCTCTCTTTGTCTCTATCTCTTTTTCTCTCTGTTTCCATGTCTCCCCCCTCCCTCTTTTGGTCAAGGCTGTGCATCCATCTGGATGGCAGTGAAGTCCTCTGTTAATTGTAACTAAGCATAACTGGCGAACTTTTCATCTCAGTGTTGGACAGCCTTGCATTTTGACGCCTCTGTTAAGATTCAAATGTTCTGGTGACACACAGAGTATCAGGGAGGAGTGGCCATATCACACCACACAACAACACAATCTGCCAGGTTTGCATGGGAGATTTCTAATGAGTGTGTATTTTATGCCATTCTGTTATATTGCCTGGGCAAATCTGAAGCCTTGAACTATATAAGAAGAGGACATTTTTGGGTGTTAAAGTGAAAATGTATGTTTGTGTGTTTTTTTGAAAACAGGGTGTTTCACCGTAACATATAAATATAAATATATGACATGGATGTAACATATAGCATATAAATGCACTGTATATACAGGACCTAAAGGGCCAAGCAACTACACTGAAGTGACACAGTTTCAATCGTGTCCATCACTCCAAATCCACTCTATATTCCCTACCTTCATCAAGCAAATTGAAATAATCTCCATAACCTTTCTGATTATGTTTTTAATGCTTTATTTATTTTAAGATTAAAGTAAAGTATTAGCACATTTCTTTTGTCTATAATACATTGTGGCCTGTATTCTTACTACAATGCTGTGGCCACCATTAGAGCATCACCTTTCAGTTCCCATGTGCATTGCTGTTTGCTGTGTGTCAGTGAGTAGGTGGAGGTGGTGAGCAGGTGGTTCCACACCTGTGATGGGGGATGACATAAGGGGCCCTGGGGCCATGACTGGCCAGAGGCTCCCCCATAGTGTGCGGGAGAGCCTGGCTCATCCCCCCCCCCCCCCCCCAACATGTTGTTGATTTTGAAAAAAAAGACAAAACATCTTGAGGAATTTGTCATTCAACAGACAACAGTTGGAGGTTTTCGGATGGGTTTTTTTTTTTTTTGGCCTCCAACTGTATAGCACCCACTGTCAGCGCTCACTGTCCCATCCTATATTTGTAAATCCTGCTTTCTTTTTTGGCAGAATTATGGCAGACAGGGTGATCCATTGAGCATTTATGTTGCTTTTTGGTGGGAGATTAAGTGCTGTTCCACGCACTCTGCAGACTAGTGCCTATCTGTTAATGCCTGTTTTCTTCTTAAGAGCACTTTAACACACTACACAAATTTTGATCCCCAATGATTCCCAAAATATCTAATCAACCTATCACACTGCCCTGCTCTCTCGGGGCCTGAGCTGTTTCTGATGTGGCCAATGACGTCAAGTCATCTAAGAGGATAGATATATCGCCTACTTATGATTTAGTTGGACTAAAAACCCCTTATGGCTTAAGAGCCTTACACACAAGTAAGTTTCAGTGGTTTTGCAGATCAAAAGAGATTTTAAATCAATCCAGATGATAGCTTCCCTTTGTTAATCATTGACTCTGACTTAATATAATCAGGCATGTTTCAATTCTAAAGTATCATTTAAAGGGGATTTCGGTGCTTAAGAGGTCCTAGCTGTCTGACCCAGTAATAAAGACTTATTCTTACAGAATTCTGGGCACAGCGGCCAGCTTGCCTCTTGTTTTAAATTCATTTAAAACTAATTTTTTTGCAGTTGTATCACCTTCTCTGACAAATTAATTAATTAACAGTAGTCTAAAAGCTATGGAAAGCTAACAGTCCTGTTTAGACATTGTATTTGTATACATTTGAAAAAATGCCTTTTTATGTTCATGGAATATTAATTACTCAAGTTTTTTTTCAACTCATCGGTTTATCCATTTTTTATCATTTTGTGTCAAAAGGAAAGTATCAAAGGCTATGCTGTGGCTATTCCCCATGTGACTCTGGGGCTGTTTACATCTCAGGACATATTTGTGTTGTCCCTTGGAGCAGTTTTCAATCTCTTTTTGTTCTGTCCAACATGCAACCTTAATGTTTCATCCTATCAATCCACAGGAACATAAAAGGCTCCATAATCCAAATCTTTTTTTATGAGGATGGATCATGAGGATGGATTAGGCTGTGCTGTGCTTTCTTGTAACAGTCTTTTTTTTTTTTTTTTTTGCAATTTCGAAGGTTCTACTCTTTGTTTGTGTCTTTACATGAAAATTATGTCCGCACAAATGTGTTTCCAGGATGTTAGACTTGAAGTTCAAATTACAGCGCCTTAAAGTCTTATCACGTCTTTTCATCTTGCTGTAACACTTTTCTTCCCATTAGGAAACTCATGTTCTGTGCCACGAGTGTTGTGTCTTCTGCTATAATCCACTGATTTAAAATCTGTGTCAAGTTGTAGGTTTGGATTTGCAAATGCTATGCAAAAGAAAACAACAGTGTTCATCTCTGGTTCCCATGTAGCTCTTGCATCCCATCCCCTCACAGATATTTTCATACTTGGAAAGCAATTTGCAGAAAAATGGTTGTTGAGGAATTTATGTGTGTACATTTGTAGTCATCTGGCATGCAGGATAAAGAAAACAATGACGATTGCTATGGGGAAAATTTGTAGTTTATCATTTCCATCTTTTTGTTTCTTTGTATTTATTAACGAGTATAAATAATGTTTGTGATGTATTACTTATTGCTATGTTTATTTATGTACTTGTTTAAACCAGTCTGGTAACAGGAGATTTCATTTTTTGTTTGTTTGTTTCTTTCAGAAGAGAATGGAGTGCTTGAGCGGCAGTGCACTGCGAGAGAAACGCACAAGCCCAGGACTCGCTGCATTGGTCTGACACCCTCAGTGAGGGATCACCTCTGCCACGAACCCTGATCCCCAAGATGATTGACGCAGAAGAGGAGGATGAGGAGGAGGGGGAGGAGGGTGAGGAGAGACACCTCAATCTGGAGGACCAGGTGGACGAGAGCTTGCAGGAGATGGACATGGCCTACCGCCTGGCCCGGCAGCGGGACCTGGAGCACCTGGAGCGCCTGGAGCTGGAGAATGGAGAGTGGCTGCGGGCCCCCTCGCCCGCCTCGGCTGCCGGCAGCAAGCTCAACGGCATCCACCTTCAACTCAGCCCAGCCAAGCCCACCGATGAGCCGCCAGCCAGCAGGTCGCACCTGGTCTCTGACCTCCATGCAGAGGAAACCCTCCTGGGCTATAGAGGCCGACCTGCCGGCCTTCTGATGCCAGACGAGTTCGCCTTCACCCGGGAGCCCAGCGAGGATGGTGAGGAGGACCAGCAGAACCAGCACCACCAGCAGCAGAACCAACACCACCAGCAGCAGGCCCGTCTGGAGCCCAGCTGGGGTCCCGGGCTGGCGGTTCGACCTCTGAGCCTGGACAGGGCCCGGCTCAACCTGAGCCTCCTGGAACAGGCCATGCTGCTGCAGTCTGAACAGAGACAGGCCCTGCAGCACGCCTACAAGGACATGGATCGTTTCCTGCTGGAGCAGATGAGCGGGGAGCGTCGTCATCAGCGAATGCTGGAGATGAGTGCGGCGCGTGCTGCCTTTCACGGATGTAAAGGTGTGTTCGCAATAACCTGACCACCAGCCCCACCCCACCCTATTTGTAAACCCAAACTGTGTGGCCTCAAGTGAAGTCTCTAACCCAACTGGTTCCACTTTGGTGCACTATGAATATCCTGTCCCCCACATTCAACATAACATTTCATTCAGATTGATTGTTGATTCACATTGTCCATCAAGGCAAACTGTGCGTGCATGAACCCAATCAGTTCCACACACAAATTAGCCTTTGATTACTGGGCCATGAAATCTCATGCTGCATACACTCTTGGAGAGGGGGTCTAATGTTAAAGTCTTTTAATGGTCTTGCCATTGTATTTGACAATATCCAGTCTATCTCTCTCTCTCTCTCTCTCTGTATTGTATTTAATAGCTTATTTCAAGCAGTTTCATCTCTTTACTAGAACATTCCCACCTGACCCCCAATTTAGCATAACCAATAAGGGCACAGTAACACAGAGATTGTTGCGGGGGCATACCGTGCGGAGAAGTGTTCCTTTATGTAAAGCTAGATGGATCAAATCCTCTTAAGTACTAAAACATTTGGCAACAAGTGGACTAATACATAACTGCTCTGAAAATGAAAAAAAAATAAAAATAAAAATAACCAAATCTTCTGATGGAAATGTCCAGGCTTGCCATATTGGATTTTGATAGGAATCATGTAGATATTTAACCATGACCATAAGTCTTAAATCCCCCTAAAGTACCTCTCATGTTTCCCAGTGGTTCTTCAAATGACTGCTGTTAAATGTGTAATCCTCAGTGTAATCTTTCTGTGACCGAGCATTAAGAAACGCATGCCCTCAGTGAAACTGTAGCCTTAACTAATGTAACAGATTACTATAAGCATTTTGAGCAGAAGAGACAGCGAGAGAGAGGGAGAGAGAGAGAGCAAGAGAGATAGAGAGAGAAAGGGAGAGAGAGAAAGAGAGGGAGACTGAAAGAGAGAAAAAGAGAGAGAGGTGTGACTAGGGATAATGTATATGTCAATGTACTGATGCTGTATGCTTCGAGTCATTAGTTTATGTTATTAAACTGTATTTTTCGAGGAGCAAAGGAGTTGTTCGAGGAATTGTTAATGTCAAAGTAGAGCTGAAGGCTCAGCCAAATTAGTAGTTACATTGTTAAGTTTGATTTTACAGCATGGTTAAACAATAATAAGACAGTTTGTATTCTACAAAAGCACATTGTTTGGCAAATATTTAACCCATTTTATAATATACTATAAGATGACACTGCATGAGTGCCATTGTCTCAGGATATATACAATAATTTGTCTCTTCCCATGTCCTGATGTTACTGCAGATTCCATGCGCTCGGATAAAAAGGACGTGAAGTGCCCCACTCCAGGCTGTGACGGCACTGGTCATGTGACAGGACTGTACCCCCACCACAGAAGCTTGTCAGGGTGTCCCCACAAAGTCCGAGTGCCCCCAGAAAGTGAGTATGTCATGCACTGTTGCTATCATGGAATAGATCAGTACACCTAAATCATCATCATAGGCAGGCAGTGATTGCCTGATGCAACAAACGCTTTCACTTTGAGCAAAGCGTCTGAAACTCTATCCACTGGCAAACGTTTACTTCCCGATGGGCAGATGCTTTCGACTTCAACCAATCGCTACCGCTTGGTTGTGACGTATGTTGTGTGCTGAAATGCACTGTTTGAGTTCAGCAACATCGCTTTCAGCCCTCCCTCTGTTTGCTGATTGGTCCACATGGCTCAGAGTCAGTGAAAACCTAAGCCGACGGGCAGATCCCTGACATCGTGGTGGAGCAAAATAAGAAACTGAGTAGAAGCACTAAGCGGTGCTAGCCTGGCTAAAGCACTGAGGCAGAAGCTCTAAGCGGTGCTAGCCTGGCTAAAGCACTGAGGTAGAAGCACTAAGCGGTGCTAGCCTGGCTAAAGCAGTGAGGCAGAAGCACTAAGCTGTGCTAGCCTGGCTAAAACACTGAGGTGGAAGCACTAAGTGGTGCTAGCCTGGCTAAAGCAGTGAGGCAGAAGCACTAAGCGGTGCTAGCCTGGCTAAAGTACTAAGGCAGAGGCACTAAGCGGTGTTAGCCTGGCTAAAGCACTAAGGCAGAAGCACTAAGCGGTGCTAGCCTGGCTGAAGCACTAAGGCAGTACTATATAAAAAAATCAAAGGGCTGGGAAAAGCCTGGTTTCCTGTTGACCTTGCCTCTTAACACAAATACCTCAATAAAATTATTTCCTGGCATTAGTATGTTTACTTTCATAGGCTTTTCTGAAGAATCTTCCTACATATACCATAACTATACTTTAACAGGCTGAGTTCAAGTTTCTAGAGTTCTAGTTTGAGCCTGTCTGAGATAAGGTATTTGATGGGTAAGACAACACAAGCAATTTTTGATAATAAATGGGCAAATTAAATGTTAATAGACTTCAATTCGTCCGCCTGTAGGAAACGTTGCACATATAGAATGAAAGGTGCAAATTAAAAATTAGGTTAATTAAAAAGATGAAAAAGGTTAATTCATTTATGCTGAAGTACATGTTTTTACATATACATCTGCACATGTCTTGCCACTAGTGTGACATTTGTAGCCTTTAAAACATTGTTTTATCTACAAATTGTGCTAAGGTGTAGTTTCAAAATATTCCAGACCAGCCTTATAAATGTAACTGAATTTCCACAACACATTACATTAGACCTTAAGATATAGCTTATGAACAATGCAGTTTGTCAGGACATGAAGGACTATTGTTTATAAAAATATTTAAATATATGCATGGTTTTTATTAAAGAGGGCCCACATTTCATTGTAATTTGGTGAACATGAAATAAATAATTAGCAAGCATGATGTTTTATGTTTTTACCTCATCTGCAGCTGCATTCCTTATATGGTGTGGGACACATTAGACACTTTAAGAACTTTCTTAATACCGAGAGAAGTGGCAGTGTGCTGTGAGTAAAATGAAAATATGTTTTATGAACTTTGAATCATCATGCCACCAACCAGAACTATCTGGCACAAAGAAGAGTTGCTGGCATTTTTTTCACCATTTGAATGCAGCATAACAAACACTTAGCACTTAGCAGAAAAGCAACAAAAGGAACAAAAAATTGTAATTAACTTTTCTCAATATGAAAGTGTGTACTCTCAGACCAGAGGCTGTATTTACTAATCAAAGACTTGGCAGATGCCAGCTTGTGAAAACAAATAGCTGGACCTGTCAGACAAGCTAATTGAAAATTGTGTACAAAATGAAAAGTTACTTAAAAAAACTTTAAATTGAACTTCAATCATATGTTTGTGTTTTAAGAAAAGAAGACTGTGTTATGTATAATGAAGTCTATAATATATAAAAAAAGCTGACAGACATGCCTTGAAGGAGGAGAAAGTTGACATAACAACAAAGACTCATAAAAGCTTGAGACTCTGCTCTCTTTATAAGCCTCATTTTTCTTCTCTAAATGGTAAAAATATATATGTATAAATAAATACATAAAAATAAATAACACAAATGTGCAACGTTGGCAGCATTTTAACTTTTGTAACCCCTGATTTACACTAATCATGTATGTTCCTCTCAAAGCCTTTCTGCAATAGGTCCAGTTGATTTAAAATGTCACAATAATGTGAGCTTCACCGATATAATATGCAACCCATCGCACAGTGTGTTCTTCATAGAGGATTAAACAAGACAAGTATTATATCTGCAGGCTACCACACATCTTAGACCATAGGTGTTATGTAAGTTTCTAATTCTTAAAAGTCATTGTTGAATTTAGATATTATCATAGCACATTATTATGATAATAGAATGATATTATAGAGGCTTTATTTAGTGTAGTTTAGCATCATACAAGTTTAGGACACCATGACATCATGTCCAGTATGTCATATTTGTTTTCACACATACCATTGGTTGGAGTGGATCTAGGTGAGAGACTGAGTAATGTTTGTCTTCTTGTGTGTCCTGACTCATGTGTTGACTTCCCCTGATGATGACAACTCTCTTGTCCACAGTCCTGGCCATGCATGAAAATGTCCTCAAGTGTCCAACCCCAGGCTGCACGGGAAGAGGCCACGTCAACAGCAACCGTAGCACACACCGCAGGTGGGTCACCCTAAATGAGTGAGAGCATTGGAGAGCTGCAATTAAAGCAAGATCAGCAACAGGGTTATTTTGTGTTTCTTATATAATGGCATAATAATTAGTTCAAATATTGTAGCTGGTGTAAAGAAATAACAGTTGTAAAAAGTAAGAAATGATTTATGAGCTTATTTATCTGTGAAGAATGGAGACCATTCTTTTGCATATCTTTACAGTTTAAACAAAACAGCACACTTGTTATTTCAATTACTGCCCACCAAAAAAACACTCATTATCTACCCTTTAAAACAGCATCACCAACCTGAAATTGCGGTTGTTTTTGATGAGACATTTGGCCTTTGTATTTGACTATAGGTAAATAGCTGAGGTGTTTGTTTGGTATGGTTGTGACTGGCTGTGAAGGATGCCATATTGTGCCTGCTCCCAGTCTTTCAGGGTGCCCCATAGCTGCCGCGGGTAAGATCTCCAAACCCCAGGAGGATGGCAACAAGACTAGACAACCACCCGAGCGCTTGCCCAGGTAATGTTACAAATGGAGAAACACTTGTTGAAATTCTGAAATCACAGTATCTGACAGCTGTGAAAATATTGTGTCTGGATTTCTTTCATGTCAATGATGCATGTGTGTGTGTGTGTGTGTATGCGTGTGTGTATGATGTATGTGTTGTTCTCCATCTAGACCTTCAAGCTTAACGAAGAAATTCGACTTGAGCCAGTTCGGCAGCTACAGGCTCCCTCATCCCGTGGCTGCCTTTCAAGCCAACCTCTCCAAGGACATGGACAAGTACAACAAGATCCACTTTGACTACGCCAGTTTCGATGCACAGGTCTTCGGCAAGCAACCTCAGCTGGCGATCAACCAAGATCAAGAAATCTCTCACTTCTCTGAATGTGAGCTTCACGCCTTTTATAAGACACGCACACACACCCGTGGGCTCAGGCAGATCAAATCTGTCACCCAACGGAACAGCAGCGGGTCAAGCTGCATGCAAAACGCTTTCGTCAAAGATGCTATTTTATATACACTACATGAAACACCAGTTACCCAGCTTTTCATGTCGCTTAAATGAACTGAATGTGTTAAGCGGGGGGAGGGGCGGTCGCACAATTCCTGTCACTTTACCTATGTAATGATGTCATAATAACACTGACAATGACTGTCACCATGTGCTACATTACCCGTTGCCATTGAATATCAAATGTGTTACATTTGTAACACAGAAATGTCACCTGATTGCCTCATCATCATAAATTATCGACTCTTTTTTACCATGACAGTGTTATGCAATCACTGTGTGGCTGAGTCTCTGTCGTGGCAAAGCAGAGGTATCTGTGCCTGGAATTCATTAGAGAGCACATGCACTGGTGTCAGTCAGTCAGTCCATATGCTACCGTGTACGTCATTAGGACTTTAGTGCCCCCACACTGATGCATCGTTTGTTAAATAGCACTTTGACTCATTTTAATGGTTTAGTATGACGGTGATTTTTTTCCCGTCATATTATGGGGCCCATAATGTCTTTGATTATCTCTGATTCTTGTTACGATGAAACTTCCCAGTGTCCATTTAGGCTTCTTATGGTTTTGGCTTGGTGATTTGACTAGTATGGCTGACCAGCCTGATAGATGTGTGTCTGTGTTTTTTTTTTTTATTTTTACTTTTCCAGCGCCATCACAGTATCCCCTTTTCCTGGGCCTGGGAAGTCGTCTGATGATGCCCAGCGGCGGGCAAAGTCCGGTCCACTCCAAAACGGAGAGCGACGGCCTCCAGGCCAATGGTAATGCCAATGCCACTGCCACCGCCACGGCCGCCATCCTCAACCTCAGCACCCGCTACCGCGACAAGATGGAGGTGCTCTCCGGCCAGCCGCTGGCACCAGCCACAAAGGTAATCAAATTAGGCCACTTGGAAAAGGTATTTAATGTGGTCAATACTGGAGCAACTCTGATTTGTGTATGAAAAAGGAAGAGGGTTTTTTTTGGGGGGGGGGGGGGGACTGGGGCAGGCTGGGTGGGGGTGGACATCAAAAGACACTTTTTGGCACTGAGAACTGTGTAGCTCTGGTGGCAGAAAAAACAAGAGCTCACCCCACCCCCGGTACCCCCCACTACCACCACCACCCCAGTAAAGCTTTAATGTACACAAAGGAAAAATTTGTGTAATCACATCAAAAGCAAGTGAGAGAAATACAATCAGCCTTGTTCCTTTTTCTCAATTACAATTAGATGCCTTTTTGTAAAACATGCGGTCATGCATCTGATTTGGACTTTTTATGGAGACACAGAGACACATGCAAAACAAATTGTTTTGTTTTTTTAACTACAAGGCATGTGTCTGTCTCCTTTGTTGCAGACAGCAGAAGATGTTTTGCTTGGTTGTATATTATCCTGGATAAGCTTGGTGCGATCCGCTCCATCCGGCAAACTCTATCATATGGACGATGAGGGTCATTCTGCTGGATTAAACCAATCAGCATAGAGGCTCATTAGCTGAAATCTTTCATTCACATAAAAAAAATGGAAATCTCCTCCCGCTATTTTACATTAGCTGGTGGGAGAGTTCCTAGCTCGGCCTGGCGCATCATGTGTGGAGTTAGTGTCCACACACCGAAAGGCCTGGCCTCTTTTATGCAGTGGCGGCTGAAAGTTTCCCTTTAAAGGGATTTCCCCATTTTAAGTACAGCTCTCTCTCAAAGCACTTAAACCTAATTCAGTCCCGAGCTGCTTCCCCAGCGGAGCTGTGGTTATCTTTTAAAGTACAGGGTGGCTCTTTAAACAGGCATGGCTTACTGTATAATGGACATCTGGAGGGAGTCAGAAGTCAGTAAATGTCCCAAGTTAAGTAAGTATGAAGAGATTTGACGTTGAGACTCCTACACACTCCTAGCGAGAGCGACTGAGTGCCAGCACTGGGGCTGAGCATGTGGGCTGGGACCAGGTACCGTACAAACTGTCAGCATGAATAAAACAGTGTTAGTAGATTTGTCATCTGTGCCTGGCCTGCATTAAGCGTCTTCTTGAATATGAAGTGTTGTTGCCGTGTTTTTGTGCCAGAGTAACTGTAAGCAAATTTTCTTAAGAGACGAGGCCGCAAATTAATATATTCTGCTTGGAATCTGAACCAAAATGCGAAATGCTAAATTTGTTTTTACATTTTGAAAGCTGTGAGTGTATTTTGATTTTGTTTTTGTATTTAGTTGTTTTTTTTTTCATGTGAAATGTTTTTGAGATTAGTCAAATGTTGGCATACAGTTTGTCAGAGGCTGAAAATAAACAGGCGTGTTCTGAGATTTTTTTGGCCCGAACACAGATTAATTAATCTGAAAGCACCCCTTTGTGATTCTAATAATGGTATGAAATAATGCTCGCATATGTGCAGAATAATTGGTGTTACTCTGAGACAGTCCTTTTAATGAGGTAAAAGTTTTAGTGAGTGCCATAAGCCTTTGCCACACTTACTGCCATGGTGTCAAATGAGTGACACATCTGTCACTAAGGGAGAAACTTCCTGCATTAAGCTGTGTGGCAACATTAAGCTTTTTAATTTTTATTTTAATGGTGATGACCTAAAACCATCACCCCCAGCTGCCATCTTGTCTGTGTGTCCTAGAAAACAGATGACACAGCTGTCACCATAAAAAAAAAAAAAAAACTATACGCCAGTGATCTGTCTGGGAGAATTATGCCCTAGCAGGACACTTTACATTGTCTCCTCTGTTCTCATAATCAGTGCTCATCTGATGGGTTTAAAGCACTTCACATATGTACTATAAGCGCTTGAAATTTGCTCTTGCTTGTAATCCTGCCGATCAAGATCATAACTTCTAGCATCTCTAATAGTTTTGAGTCACATAGCTTAATGTGTACATAGGTTAAAAAGATGATGCAGTTATGTTTAATATGTTTTGTATGTTAATGTCTAACAGAATACTTGAACATGAGACATAACTCTAGTTGTTACATTGCTCAGACATTACATTAGTGTCATATACACTGGAAAAACACTAGAAAACAGCTAGTTAACAACTAACTTAGAGTTTGAGTATAACCACTGTTTTAAACAAAGGACTCCATGTGCACCATGAATGACCATGTTTGGTTCGTATGATCTGTAAATACAGTCAGCCAGTGTAGATGTGGCCCAGACGCTGTTGAGGCGTGTGTGTCATCTCATCATCAGTGATGCCAGGGAAAGCTATCAGGCTCTCACCCCACTCTTGGCTCTGCCTCAGGACATGCACATAGAGGTGGATGAGAACGGCACTCTGGACCTGAGCATGAAGACCAAGAGGGAGAAGATGAAGGACCAGCCATCGCTGCCGTTGCCGCCGCCACCACCTCCCCCGCCACCTCCGCCCGTGCTGCCCGCCATGTCCCTTGGCGAGGGCCTGCCCACGCCGGTTACCTCCATGGCCAAAGCCAGCGGCCTCCACATCCCCACGGCTTTCTACCAGGCCCTTTGTGAGCAGGAGGGTTGGGATGTTCCGCTCAACTTCAGCAAGCCCCACATGCAGCTGGAGAGGGAGGTGAGTGTGCTTGCACATGCACGTGTGCACTGGGAGAGCCCGAGTACTCTGGGGGCTGTTGCACACTGTCGTGTTAAGTGTCTCTCTCACGCTGCTGTGTAAGAAACATTGTCATCAGCATCCTGGAAAAGAGCAGCCAGTTTTTGGAATGCCATGTGCTGTACATCTTGGTTACTTATAGTGTTTGCTACCCTGTGAACTACATTGTGTATCCTTTTTTTTTTTCTTTTTTTTTCTCAGGGTCAGGGGGCATTTTAGTAAATTTACATGTTGTTGTCAGCGCTGGATGTGGCCTAACACATGAGGAGGGTGTGAATTGTTAAGCAGAAGATGGCAAAAGAAGCTATCTGTGTCTGTCTGTATGTGATATGGGTGCCTTTCATCTGCCAGATAAGGCTGTTTGGAGTGGTCTGCAATCACAGATGTCACGGCTCCTCTGTGCAAAATCAAATCTTCGCCAATCTATTGTCTAGAAAAATCAGACGCTTGTCTTCTTTGTACATCTGCTCCTCACAGATCCTTTTCTTACAGGGTACTAAAAGTAAATCCAAAGGTTTAACACCATTGTTGTCCATCATAAATAGTTTCAGGGATTAGAGAGCTCTTTAAATGGATGTGTGTGTGTGTGTGTGTGTGTGTGTGTGTGTGTGTGTGTGTGTGTGTGTGTGTGTGTGTGTGTTTTTTTCTAATCACAGTCGTCTAGTCTGCTGTTTGGACTACTACAGCAAGCGATATTGCTGTTTGTGGTGTGTCGTGAATGTCCACTGCATTATGGCTATTTTCTGTTACTTTCTTTTTAAAAAAATAAAAAACAGGACCAGCATGACAAGACTTCACTAGATGAAAAGACGTATGCAGGAGACTCGTGTTTGATGAGTCCTAAAGCAAAACTGCTTTCAAGAGAAACAAAGAAGGAACTGATGAGGTATTTAGTTGACCTTTCCATGGATGTTTGACAGTTCTTTCATTATACATGAAAGATGCTTATGAAGCGTGCCATGCTAAACTCAGACTGCCTTGCTTCATGGTCACAGTGTATAGTATGTCTTGTTTTGCTTACAAGGGAATAAAATCGCTATGCAGTCTGACAAAACATTACACTAAAACAATATATTCTATGCATATTCATGTATTTTTTAATGTTATTCACCATTACCAGTTATGTCAAAGAAATTATTTCATATATTTTCATATATGATTTTCACCTGTATAATATTGTTTATTAATTAATGTCATTTATGTAAAACGCTCTTTGCAGTTGTCCAACACCTGGCTGTGATGGCAGTGGTCATGTGACAGGCAACTATGCCTCCCATCGAAGGTAAGCCCATCTACTGTATGCATTTATTCATCACCAGCCTCATAAACATCCTGGCAGTTCTGGAATTCAACACATGCTATGGAGTTAGTAAAGGCTTCACTCAAATCCTAACTCTAAGACCTTGGGTCAAGAATGTATCGATTTGATTATATGACATATATCTTGTGATCTTAACATATGACTTATATATCTTAGAAACAATGATTTTCTATGTCACTTGTGATAGACATGTATCATGTCTTTACTCTGTGTAGGTTAATTGTGATTGTTTGTTATTCATGATGCCCTTTTATTGTTATCCACAGAAATACCCAATTAGCATTTAATTATGATAACCTACAACATATTATTACGAACCAAATACAATTCTCCTACTTTAGGACTATATAGAGTAAATCAGGACTGGACAAGGAAAGGAGGGATTAAATTATACTGTTTTGCTGGTTTTTGTGTAGTCAGGGAGCTGAGTAAATACGATGCCTTTTTCTACAGTGTATCTGGGTGTCCACTGGCTGACAAGACCCTGAAGTCTCTGATGGCTGCCAATGCTCAGGAACTAAAGTAAGTAATTATCTCACTACCCCAGTCAGTGAAAGGCCCTTGTGTTCCAGACATGGCTCAGAGCTTTGGACAGACAGCAAGCTCTGCATTCACCGCCGAATGAAGAATACAGAATTTGCATACGCTTGAATTCAGACATGTAAACGAGGTGTTTTGTCAGTGCTAAAATCAGCCTTTTATTTTTGTCATCGCAGGTGCCCAACACCTGGTTGTGATGGATCTGGCCACGTGACGGGGAACTATGCCTCCCACCGCAGGTAAACACGACCTCGTAGCATGGCAGACAAAGAGCATGTACGTCACATGGCACCGCTGAGGGGAACAGTTTCCTGTCCCAGAAAAAGAATCACCAGAAAGATGCAGTGGATTTGACTCTCGCATGGCGACTTATGACTGACATGGAAGATAAACTCACTGTATTTTGTCTTTCTGCTTCCAGTCTGTCTGGATGCCCTCGAGCAAGAAAGGGCAGTTTGAAGCTGACACCAAACAAGGATGAAAAGGATGACCAAGAAATTAAGTATGACTTTTGTTTTTACTATTATCGCTAAGATAGTACAGCAATTGCCATTTCTGTCAATCATCTATCAGCTACACAATTTAAGAAAAGAGTGGTGCCAACAGTAGGTTCAGTTGGTTCAAAATGTGTGTGAAGCAACATAGGCATTCTGCCCCATTTGAAATAATGGCTATACTCTCTCCGCTAGGGGCATGACCTTTTTTCTCCTCATTGAAGAGAAGATTGTTAAATATAATTTCATGTCTCGTCCTTGCCTCCCAGGAACTGGATTCCTGAAACGGCAAAAACAAATAAACAAATATTAATATAATTGATTGCAGATTAAATCCAAAGTCAGCCTTGCAAATATCCTTTCACTTTTACATCTGGGGTAGTATTATCTCTTTTTTTTCCTTTTTAATTACTAATGCAATATCAAGAGCTTAGGAATTAGACCAGTGCAGGTCTCATCCACATTAAAGGAGAAGAGAGAGAGACAGACTCCACCCCCCCCCCCCCCAAACCTAGTGCATCTGCAGCATTGCTAGATTACTGTAAATTGGTGGCCATATGGCATGTTTCCATTGTCTCAGGGATGCATGGCTACCTGTACTCCATGGATGGGAGAGCGTAGTGCTAGGGACTTGTTTTGTCCTCTTGTTGATGCTGCTCTATTAAGCAGAAAAGTGCTAAAATACACCCCCCCCCTCCTCCCCCCAGACACCCTCCCCTGCCTCCCACCTCAAACCCCATCGGCCGTGCTATTTGTAACAACTCTGGCAACCTTTCACACTTTCCAAAGAGGGGCTATTCAGGAAAAGGGTGATGACCTCAAAAACACACGTTGCCTTTTTCCTTTTTTTTCACTCCTTTTTTTGTATCGGACACATACGTATGACAATTATGTGCAATTTATGTCATCCCATTACTGACCTGTAAAATAGCGAATTGCAAAATAAATTACCCAACTCTTACCAGTGTTTCAGCCACACACCATGACTTGTGTCTGTGGGATTTGATAGCACCACTACAGCATCTAAACCATGTTCATTGTTATCATTAAGCTTTTACTAGATATGCTGTTTGTGTGTGACTTTCTGGGTACAGTTATTTTAACATTGCTTTTTTTGCTGTTGTTTAAATACATTTTAATCATCATTTGACTGGATTAATCAAGTTAATGGCTACGACAAATCTTCTGGCAGAATAAGTACTAGGATGTTTGTGGACATGTGCATGATGTACTCAAATTACATATGCAAAATTTTGGTTTGAACAAAGCCAATTTTTTGGCTTTGACTGAATAAATGTTGTCGTACTATCAAATATCAGCTGTTACTACAGCTGTTAAAGAAAGAGTAGAATATAAAATATATCTCAAAGCTAAAAGAAATACAAAAGAACAAGTCACAAAATGATTAAACTCTTCAATCAGCAATACACACACATATCAGCACAGCACAGATCACCAACTGTGCAAGAACACATTACATGTAGTAATTAATAATTCAGTGATGTCTGGAAAATACACGTTTTAAAAAGCTCTTAATTGACAGATAGATATGTATTTGTTGGTACAAACAAAAAAGGTTATCTCATTATATGAAAAAAAAAATTCCAAGACATAATCGCATACAGTGACCATATCATTGTGCCAGTTAAAATGAAATGGCTTGTGTTTCCAAGAGCTTTGCCAAAAGGCTGGCTTTGATTTTCTCAAGTAATTTAGTCTTTGATTGCAAAATTGCCACAGGGCTACATGTTATAATATTCCCATACACACAAGGCTGTTGAGTAATTGCATCTATGTGTGTGTTTGTGTGTGTGTGTGTGTGTGTGAAACTTAACTGAAATGCAAGCAAAACACTGAACAGCATAACTCCAAAGGTATTGACAGCATTGCATCATTGTCTTCCTCAGATGCCCAGTGACTGGGTGTGATGGCCAGGGTCACGTGTCGGGGAAGTACACATCTCACAGGAGCGCAGGAAGCTGTCCCATTGCTGCAAAGAGACAGAAGGAATGTTCCATGAATGGTTCAGTCTTCCCCTGGAAGGTGTCCAAGCAGGAGCTGCCCCACTGCCCGCTCCCAGGCTGCAATGGCCTGGGCCATGCCAACAACGTGTTCATCACCCATAGGAGGTAGGGTAGCATCACCCTGACCCATTGTGATTGCTGTAAAAGTATGTTGATATTAACATCAGGAGATGTGATTGATTGATTTGCTTGTTTGCACTCAACATGGTAGGGAATTCTCCAATATGAGGCATAGCTGTGTACTGTGCACAGTTGAGAATTTGATCAAACCATGAAACATTTGAACAGTTAAACTAGAGGATCAACGGATCCTGCAGTGCTTGCATGGGTCAGTCAGTTAAGAAATAAAGCTAACAGACCAGCCATCAGCCTTACTGTGTCCCATTTGTGTTCTCTCTCTAGCCTGTCTGGTTGTCCGCTGAATGCACAGAGTTTAAAGAGGAAACTGTCAGGGGACGAAATGATGACGATTAAAGTCAAGGCAAGCAGTGGTAAGGATCATTTCCTGTTGTATCGACTGGACTGGGCCAAGTACACAGACACTAAATACACCACTAAATGATTTATGTCCATGCCCAAGGTGATCGCCAAATTAATATACATACAGCAATGCATCTGATAAACAGGAAACAGAAAAATTGTGTAGACTACTAATTTCTATTTGATATCCTCATTTAAGTGTAACTGGGAGTAATGTAATAGGTTAATCTGTGCTACAAGTGTAACTAGGAGTAATGTTATAGGTTAAACTGTGATTCGAGTGTAACTGAGAGTAATGTAAGGTTAATCTGTAACACAGGCCTTTACATTTCCTCCAACATGTGTTTTTAAATCTATCTAAAAATGTAATAAAGAGAAAACATACAGCGTGAACTGGATTGGCCCCCAAGTTTCTCCTAATCTCTCCTCACAAAACACTACAGTTTTACAGTCATTTTTACTCTCTCTTCAGTTCCCATGTTACATTGCTATGATAAATATAATTTGTTTGAAACATAGTAATTTAATAGTCAACAAACACTCTTAATAATATACATAACATAACATACATAACATTTTCTCAGTGTCCAATCCAAAATGTAAGTTTTGCCTGAGGCATATCTTGCTACCTGAGTAGCTAATCCCTTGAATGTGACAGACCTTGATAAAAACATACTCTTATGACATCTCCAGTAGATTTGAGGTGCATTGATGGCTGGTATGAGTGTAAAATCATAGTGACAATACTCCATAGCCCTGTTTCAACTGCATTGTCTTGTGTCCCCGCTCTCTGCTGAACAGGTATTGAAAATAATGAGGACATGCAGCACTTGGATAATGAGATTAAGGAACTGAATGAATCCAACCTGAAAATAGAATCTGACATGATGCAGCTGCAGACTCAAGTAAGCACTCTCACAGTTTGCTCAGGAACACACAGAATTCACCAGTGACAAGAGAACATAGGACCTGGCTCACATTTCATTGATTAAATAAAACCTACCATATATATTACCCAGTACTATTATATAATATTATACATTATACTATTATACAGTTAGTATTATACATGCATTATACTACAACACATATTTCACTTTATTTTTAGTTTTACTATTTTAGTTTTATTTTTCATTCACTTTATCATTGTAAATAGTATGAATTTGCCTACATATCAACTATTATATGTAAATATTTGTGGACTTCAACTGTGAGAAGGTATAGTTCATATCATGATCATGAAAGATAGATTCAGGTCCTGAAGTTTCACTCTATGTCCTGTACATCTACAGTATATTGTATATCCAAACTAAGTCACATGCCGTTGGTATGCTCTTTCCTACTGCTGTTAGATTTCATCCATGGAATGTAACCTAAAGACCATTGAAGAGGAAAACAAGATGATTGAGCAGCACAACGACGGCCTGTTGAAGGAATTGGCTCGCTTGAGTCAGGCACTTATCAACAGCCTAACAGATATTCAGCTACCACAAATGGTAAGAGATGCTGAAAGGTGCCTTTATGCATGAATATTATAACGTTCCGACCATGCTCAAAGTATTCAGCATATAGGCCCTGGCCTACATTACTGCACTATGCATTGTAGCTATGCTGAGGCAGTACGACTTTATTTTCCTATTGTCTGCTACATCATTAGCTTTTCTTTTGTTTGTTTCACGTCAGAATTAAAGTAAGGTTACAAAGAGATAGTTTCACTTAGTAGTGTTGTCCTCAGTGTTCTGTCTTGTCTTTAAGGCCCACCATGAGGTCAAGGTAAAAAACAAGGAGGTGGTGTGAGTCCAGAACAGCACCCATGTCCTGGTGTAAATATCTCCTTGTGTCCTTGCAGGGTCCCATCAATGAGCAAAATTTTGAAGCCTATGTGAACACACTGATGGACATGTATAACAGCTCAGAGCATGACTACTCCCCAGAGTGCAAGGCCCTATTGGATAGCATCAGGCAGGCCATCAAAGGTATCCATGTGTAAGCTGTCGGTCAGTCAGAGGATTTCCTGCGTGGGGCAATATTTCTGGACAGCTTTATTTTTCTTATTGGGAGGCCTGGAGTACATCCATGTGCAAGGAAATGGCATTCGAAAAAGAAAGAAAAACAAAACAAAACATTGCCATTCCACTGAAAATATTATTGCACTGAAGAGAAAAAGTACTCTACCAGCCAGAATTTGTAAAATTTTTAACAGCTTCTGAGTTCACTCAACATATTTATTTATTGAGATTTATACCCCTTTGCACTTAATTATTTCGTATGGTTTGCTTGGTTTTACTCTGTACTTGTTTTTCGTTTATTTGTTTTTTTGCATAATTGATTTCTGTGTAAAACATTTTATGTATAATTATGCCGTTGCTATTTATTCTCTCCATTCAAATATTTATTACACAGTAATATATTTAATTTATATCTATTGATAGATGTTCGAAAATGGAAATTGAATTTGTTTTGTTCTATTTGACTTTTGGGCAGTGCGAAATTGTGAGCAACAAACGCATTCCATTCTCTTTAAAGGTTTTGTCTCTAGAATTTTTTTAAAAAGTCAGTTGTCAGTTGAGATGACCAACCGTTGAACTCCAGACAGAACTGCTGCTTGTGTTTGCCATCTAGTGGTCATATGCAGCACTTACAATGAGTGACAAAATTCAACTGCTCTTCCTCCTGTACTGAAAAAGGCAATTTACATTAAATTCAGTATTGAATGTACAGTGGAAAATCACCACATGGATTATAATCTCATGAAATGAAATAAAAAATACACTTCCAAAATACGTAAATAAATAAACAAATGATGTATCACTGCAAAGAATAGCTGGAATGAATGTCACAACACAGTTTAAATGTGTCATAACAGGAACTAAAATTCAGTATGACAAATTTGTTTTCTTACACTTATTTTCATTCATTTCTATCGATATCTGCCTTTGGTGAGCACACGTGTTTGTGTGCATTTATGTGCCTAAATGTAAATGAATACATGAAATATACTCTGTTTTGTGGTAGAACAGTATTATGTGAATGGTGTTTAATTTATTACACAGTATACTATTTTCAAAGAAAAAAACACTTCTAACTCTGTTGCATTTACTGTTTATATTCCGTTTTGAATATATACTGCTCTTGTTCTGATTTTGGAGTCAAGTCTTTAAGCATCATGAAAGATGACAGTTTTCTTTTTGAAGTTGTGAGTGAGTGTCAAAAATGACAAAGAGTCACAGAGCACATGAGAGCACATGATGGTGATGGTGCCACACTCTTCCTTCAGCCTCTTCTACTGGCAGACAATGTATGTGAGTGTGAGATGGATGATGGGAAAGGCCCGTTGGGTTTATTTTGATTGTACCACAAAATCCCTACTGTTGATGTTTTTTTTGTTTTTTGTTTTTTTTTTTCATTTTTAACACATTTCACAAAAAAGACGAAAAAAAATTTTTTAAACTGCATACAAAAGAAGTTCCCATTCAATGTGCCCCGTTGTTTGTCTCAGATTTAGAACTGATTCAGTAAGTGTGTTGTTCATGTAATAAAACAAAGACGAACAACTGTTTTTTCTTGGACATTGGATAACTTTAAATGTCGCAAAACATTTTGAAATGTTTTGAATATTAAATATGAATCACTTGCACTTTTCTGTTGTCCCTCAACACGGTTTTAAAGAAGATACTCTGTTTTGATCTCATTCATAGATGCATGAACTGGTTTGATTTTGTTGTATTATTTCAAGATGCCATTTTACATGCAAAGAATGAGGGGAAAAAATGCAGAGAAATCATTGGGTACTCATAAAAATGAAGAAAAAATGAATTATAACTACTTTATCCAAAGGGTGACTACTAAGAATTTTAATGTTAATAAACTGAGTCAATCATTTTTGGTTAAATTTAATGACTGTAATTAATTATTATGTTTACTTATTTATAATTCTTAACTCTTAATTTATATACCACACATTGTTTGCTCAGGAAGTTTTGTGAAGAATATTTATTTTTCCCTGTTTGTATCTGATGTTTTGTAATGTGAACTGGATTTTTTTGTGTAATGATATTAGTATGATGGAACTGTATTGTACATTTTTTTTCTTTTTGATTAAAACAAAAAATGCTTTTTTTCAGTTGAAGTAGTTTATATATTGAACTTTCCTTGGACTTTTACTATTTCATAAGCAGATAATGCACAGTGTTGTACAGTTTGTGTATGGTAGAAATAAAATATTCATATGGCCGAATAAGCTGCAGTTCCTTAGTATGCTAAGTGTTTGAAAAGCAAGTTCTCCGGCCCAATTATCTTATAAAACCTGCAGCACAAATACACCCTGTACTACTGATACAGACATTTTCAGGCTTTGTTGTAGCAATGAACTGTAGCGCTTTCTACAACATAGTTGAGTTATGACAGTGATTACCTTAATGATCTCATTATTCTAATGAGGTCAGCCTTAGTCATTGGAGTGCAGATATACTACTTCAATGGCATGGCAAAGTGTAATAACTCCATCACAGGAATAGCAGCTCTGATGAACTTCAATTAACTTCAGGCACCGCTTATCACATGATTGGAGTCATAACACAGGGGAGATTAAAACATTGCACATTTCTATCCAATGCCTCAGGATTCCTCCATTCAGTGCGTCCTGTTCAATGTGTCAGGATGCTTGTTTAACAAATGATTATTCAGTCAACCAGACTGGATGAGAAATTACATGGCAGATACACAGAATACACAGAAAAAAAGACATCTTTCAATATAGATCTTATGTGATCTTAAGCACTGTACAAGTACATCACCCCACCAATCTCATACCTGTAGGCTAAGCAATGGTGCACAACCCCATTTCCATAAAAACAAAAAAAGTAACATAGAATATAATCATTCAAATCACATAAACCCATATCGTTGCTAAAGCAACATAGATAACTTTTTAAATGTTGATTTAGGAAATTGTAATAGGCTACTTTATGGAACATATACATTTATTTTGAATGTAATGGCAGCAACATGTCTCAAACAAGTTGGGATCAACACAAAAAAGGACTGGAAATGTGTTGTGTCAAAGAACAACAAGGAGAAATATTTCAGTGCTATACAAAAATTATGCAATAATGCATGCTAAATTGTGCAAAATTGTGCGGAATTTGGATGGATTTCCTCATCAATGATGCATGCTAAAATATTCACAGAAGCAAAATGTCAGTATGCAAGGGACAGGGTTGAATAACAATACTCATAAAATGACAAAGCATTAAAATCAGACCTATTTCTGGAATCACTGTATGGGCCTAGGTAAGCCTCCGATAACCACTGTCAACACAGTCTGATGCTCCAGTCCAGGCAAAAGGTGAAATGCCACCATCTTTTCTGGGTCCTGAGGTCATTTAAGATGCGAACACAGCTGCAACCTGCGAAATGAAAAACTGTCCAATAGTAGGACAAATCACATTTTTAAATTCTTCTACACCCTCACACTCCTCTAGCGTCTCTCCTTGCAGCCTAAGTTAGCCCCCATGGGTTAAGGTGCACATTTTCATCATGAGCTACAGCTACTTCAGCTACAGCTACTTCATTTGATTAGAAGTTGTGGAGCATCCATCAGGACCTGTTACCTGGCTCACTTTTTCTTCTCTTCTTGCCTTGCTCTAAGATTTTCAACAAGACAAAGTTGTCTCTGGTGACTTGGACGAGGTGAACAGAAATGACACTGTTCTGGCCATTCTGGAAAAACAACAAACCAAGTTGTTGTTTTTTAAATCACATCCTATCTTTCTCATGCACAGCGTTTCAGAAGACATTAAAATTAAGGCTTTTCATACAGAACAAGTGGGTTAAGCCATCTGCCTGTGGACAATCATGTTATTTATGACATAAGACAAGATAAGTTAAATGTTGACAAACAACAAATCCTAACATTTTTTGATGTCTTGGGGCCTTGACCTAAAAGTAAAGAAACGCAATTCTCTTTTAAGGACAGTCTGGAAGAGGTTTAATGCTTTGTTAATCTAGCCTTGTTAACTACAAGTGGCTGATGTATGAATCTACATCTTGAAGTAAGCCTACACATATCAGACAGCAGAATTCTCCCCCTGAAGTTAGTCACTGGTCCCTCTTTTGTGCCAGAAAACCAAAGTTTTAGTATAACAGTTTAGACCTATATTCTCCTAAGGTGGTTTCAGGAGAGACAAGTTAGGCTACTCCTAACAGATAACTGGTGCTTTAGTCCAACATAGTTTGCCTTATACATCAACCAGGGACCAAAGAACACATGCCAGAGAGGTGGCTCAACTTTTCCTATGTGTCATGCATTTTGGCCCCTGTCCTTAGGGGAAAACCACTGGCTTGACTGCCATACAATGCTATGGGACAATATTCTAGAATTATTATGATGGTCAAGCAGAACCATGGACAAATTGTAGTCTATCACTTACAGTAACTACTTACTGTACTTCTCCTGCATGACCCCTGGCAGTTGGGCTGGCTCCTTGAGCCATAGATCTGTCCAAGGTTTCTTCCTTGAATAGCTACCACAATGGAGTTCTTCCTTGTCCCTGTTGGTCTTGGGTGCTCCTTGTTAATGTCTCTAAAGCACTACGAGCATTCTACTCTAAATAGCGCTGTATAAATATAATTGATTTGAATTAAATTGAAATACAGGCTAAACTATAAAATATTTCAGCCTATACTGTCTAGACATGATATAGCACGCATTGAGATGTCCAACATTGTCCATGGACTATAGTCCTGTATTATATTTGCATTGCATTGAAATGCATTGATTTTCAATGGACAGCTATTCATGTGGCTGAAAAGGAGAGTGCATCCCAAAGTTTTCATTGTTTAATTTCATATTCAGCATAGCCAGACCTTTCAGAAAAATTCTCTTTAGTTTGCAGGTTTGGTTGGCAGTGGGGCAAATGCTCTGGCCCATAACCTGTATGTGAACTAAATGTAAAATGAATCCTCTTGTAGCTTAAAATTATGTGCACTCATTTGACCTGGTGACAAGTCATGCACTCATTTGACCCAGTGACAACCCATGACCCATTTGAAACCCATTTAACTTGTTTGACCCATATGAAACATGCACTCGTTTGACCTCCTCATTTACTTCTCTGCATCTGCTAATTTGAGCAGTCCATGTGGCCTCCCCGTTACAGACACACTCAAGCATACTCTAAGGTTCAGGCCCTGGTGTAAAATATCCAAGGGTGTAACATGGGGCCCAGAGAGACTGAATCCCAACGCCCCCCAAGCCCTAAGCTCTAAAAGACCTAACTGGCATAAAAAGTAAGTTTAAGTCTTTGAGAGTACAGGACTTAGGGTCTAGGCCAGACATTGGGACATTGGGCTGAGAATTACTTTTCCAGTATGTGGTGTTGGCTCTGGTCCAGTTGCCCAGATGATAAATGTAATGTAGACGCTGCAAACTTGCACTCATTTCCTGGCAATGATATTTCAGTGGCGGAAATATAAATAGAATTCAACAAACCAGTATGTCCACTAGATGGTGTTGTTCAATGCGAAGAAAGAAAAATGGGATTTTAGGTGAAGCAGGGCCATAAATGTTTTGTAGATCCTTGATAGAATGAAGAGGTTGCTTTTGTACTGTTCCTCAAGAGAATTGCTCCAACTAAATACATCTTAAAATTAAGTGATTCAAATGTATAGTTTGTGCATGGTTTGGAATAAATGGCATCTAATTGTCTTGATATTTTGTCATACATATCTATTAGTATCTTTTTAATATTATGTCCTACAACAGTTTGCCATGTAGGTGCACAGACAACTGACTCTACAAATGAGTTGTTATCTGGCCTAAATCATCATGGAGAAACTTTTGCACCCATTTGAAGTAGGCTTATGGCTTTTTATAGGTGATAAGACATAAACTACCCTGATTAGCTCTGTTGTACAAATATCTCTAAACAATATGACACTAAGATCTTCATGGAGGTTAGATATCACCATTCTAAATATAATTTGCAAATGTTATGCAAATATAGGTCTGGTTGCTGAATATTTTGATGAGAAAGATAATTTCCAGCTGTCTATTATAATTTATGAGCATATTCACACACGCCTCTCACACGCACCTGTCTCAGAAGCTTTTGCAGCAGGCCTAGCCTTAGGTGAGTGTCAAGTCAACTCAACCAACAATCTAAGCTAGATGCCTGATCATCCTGAGAAGTGCACTACACCACCACATATCTCAGTCCAATGATGGACTGATGATAATGATGATGATAATAGCTGCAATAATATAAATTCAATGTAATAATATAAAGCAATAATATCAATTAAATATAAATGTAATTATATATATATTTGCAAAGCTCAATTTAAAATTCATAGTGATAGGAAAAGCAAGCTTTTCTGATGTAGCCTAAGCAATAGCCTGGTAGCCTTGGGGTTAGGCAAAATCAGTCAGGGAAGGTGATCCAATCCGTCATTTTCTCTTCAGATCATGAGGGGACATGAAAGTTCATCAAGCTGTTGGCCCACCTGTCGGCGACAACATCGTACTTCACCGCTGATCCTAAACTGAACCATCAGCTAAACTTGGATTGCATGGTTCGGCTTGTAGATCATGTCTTCATATCTGTTATGATGGCTGGTGTCAAAAACATTCACGAAACCAAAGGAGGTCATGGAAACATAGGTTATTGAATAGCATTGCACTTGATGATGGTGGGGATGCGATTCAAGCAGAATTCTATTCTTGTCATCCCGCGAACACACGTCTGTCTGGTCTGGTTCGATTAACCTACAACCACGTGACATATGTTTACATCCCAGCTCAGCTGTTCTTGAAGAAAAGACAGCGGCAATCGGCCGTCTTCGAAAAACTAACGTTATATGTGAGCTGTGCCACGGTACGGTAGCGCCTCGATAGATCGTATCATAAATACACATATTGCTTGATTTAATCCTGTCCTCTGGCCGTGCAAGCAAACCAGGTTTGTGGCATTTTGTCTGAATTGTTATGATGTCGACATTTTGTTACAGCAGCAAGCTGGCGTCCTGCTGATCTACTTTTGTTTGTGATCGGAAGTTAACATGACTAACATAACCATTTTGTGACGCACTAACTCAAGGTTCAACTTGTGTTGTTGCCTACATCTATCGATTGTACATCAAGATAAACAAAATATTCTTAATTTCGTCAGGGCAGCAGGATCTACAATGACGGCAGAGATGAGAGCCTGACAAAGTAGCATCGCTAACCTAATTGTAGTTGTTAGCGAAGCAGCTAATATGAAAGCAATTAGTATTCTCTGCCGTATTTTGTGGCAATAATGTTAAAGCTTTTCAGGGAATATGTCCGTTTTTAAACCATCTTAACATAACATGTGTTGTCTTTACTCAGTTTTACCTTGTTACATACATGCTGTCGTGCAATAGTTATTATGGAGTTTGCGACCATAAATAAACAAGCTCGTCTCAACAGATTAAAGTGGTGTCGAAATGTCCCTGACTGTTATTTAGACATGTTGTCGAAATGCTTTTGAAGGCAAATTACATTCTTACTGCTCAAGTTGCAAGCTAGTCTGTTTGTGTACATTTCTCGCTTTAGCTAGCTGTTATAAAACCGTCATCTTCTTAAAGTGCCCCGTTCTCGCAGAAGTACCTGCTAGTTCTTTCTGCGTATACTACGTAGCTTGCTAACAAGACTTAGCAGGTTAGCTGAAACGGCTCTGAAACAGCTCTTCTTTCTTGTTTTCGTTTGAGACGAGCCTTTTGATCAAGTATTTGAGGGTTTACATACGACAGGCCATAAAGTGCCATATTATCACCTCATCTGCCCATGCAAATTCACTGTACTACTGCTTCGGTGACCACACTGCTTTGTTTTTGCAGAGCTCACACGCAGTGCGGATGTACCAAGCAAAACTCGAATGCTTTAAGTCTGACACTGTGCCACTGTGCACAACTGCATGTTGAGCAGACTCAGCGCATGCACGCGCAGCTTGAGTCTCATGAGCACAGAATCTGCATTCTGATACAATGCACATGCCCTCCGGAAAATCAATTGCGTTCAAGTTAATACTCATCAAAATAAGATGGCATGACCCGTTAGGGTTATTCTCTCCAATCTCGCTCAACTTGTCTTAAAGCGAAGCAGCATCCTCGCAAGTTCGTAGACCGCGTCCTTTTGCTCTCCTACATCCCTGACCTTAATAGTCGCTTTGCTTCGCGAAAGAACACCTCAAAGCATTGAAGCCTTCCCATTCAGTGGGAGTTAAACCGAAGGGGTGCTGGGATTTGGCATGGGATTATGTAAGGGATTTCAGTGTTTTTGCAAAATGCAAATGTATTGCCACCATATCCTGCAGTCTACTCCACCCTAAATCGTTGTAAAATTTATTCACCATTTGTTCAATGATGTTATCAAAGTTTGGCATGTCACTGTAATGTACCCTAATGCATTGTGCTAACACATGACCTGTGGCCCCACGAGCCCTGGCTCTCTCTGCTTGGTCCATGTGTTTGTTAATATATCTAATTTCACTGTGCATGTGATTGCAGTGAGGTGTTGCTGCCTGCAATCTGTGACCTAGCCTACATCATCTGCAATCCAGCGTAAAGAGTTTCCTCAGAACAGGATACTGTTTCGGCTGCTGTTCTGGGTATGTCCCCACGTCAGCCCTCACTCAACCAGGGGCCCACCTGAGGTCATGTTGCTGAGGACTTGACAACAAACAAACACTGCCTCCAGCCTAGCCCTATGTTTTGCCTCCATGGCCTGCATTTATGTTCCACTGTGTTCTAATACAGTCCCCTAGGTGATATTAGTCATTAGTCTAGTCAAATTAAATATGGTCGATAAAGCTAATAATTGTACTGAAACTACTACATTTGTGCTATTGTACTACTGTGACATAGTTGGTGTTAAATAACAAATGTAAACAGATTAACCACAACTGGTATGTGTCACTTGACCATGAAAATGATCAGCATGTGCTATCTACCAGTTCTTAAAGCGTGTGTTTGTAAACGGAGCCAGGTCATGAATAGTAAAGATCAAGCTGAGGATACACCATGCTAAGAAATTATAAGCTTTTTATGTCCATTTGACCACCATTGAATTCATAAGAAATGGAAGCACTCTGCCTCTAATTCTGTGTAGAAAATGTTGTCTCCTGGCAAAACATCCATTTTTCCATAAGATAAAATAAGATTTCCATATAATATTAGGGTATTCAAATTATTGACTTAGCTTTGCAACTCACCCATTTGCACACCACTACTATAGTATGCTGTAGCTTTCTCTTCTTGAGCATGTGTGTGCTTGTGTTTGAAACTCACATTCATGCTTTAAAATGGGTAAAAATGGCTAGTGGTGCTACAAGACCTGTAGACTCACCAGGTTTTAATATCATGTTGTTATTGTTTTGTTTTTGTTTTTTACATGTGTTGGACATTTGCGTCCTCTTCTGTATGTTGTAGGGAGTTGTCTCACTGCCAGTGGCAGTGTAGATTCACTGTCAGCTTGTCTGGCATAAGGGAGAAATATGGTCTGACCCAATTTTCCCTGCATTATTTTTACTGCAGAAAACTCAAAGGACAGCATTTTAGGAAGGTGTAGAAAAAAAGTAGGACAAAGATTGCCCTGGCCATGGTATTAGTGAGGGGGAGGTTACAACTCCAAAGGCCTGGTTAATCCAGTAAATTAAAAAAATATGACATATTGTAAGCTATGATATAAAGAATGGTTTGAATGACACACAATACAGCTATTATGGGTTGGTAATCTGCAAATTAATATTTTTCTGTAAGCACAGTAAATAGTTCCTCCTTTTATTGGCAGTGATAAAGGAGTGGTTGTAGTAAAGTCAGTTAAAGGAAAATTTTGTCCAAGGACAGGGTCAGATGTTCTGTTATCTTATTCTGTATCCTGATAAAGCGTTATAATGCCCTTCTCTGTTAGCTTATTCTATATCCTGATAAAGCTTTATAATGCATTTTTCTTTATATTTTCTCCATTGTGTTGTAGTTCCTCGTGGTCCTCCAATTTGAGATGCTGATCCACCTGTAGGAACTGCTTTCACTTGTTCCACCAACCTCTCACTCCATGTGAGGCCTTGTCCTCTGTTGAAAGTTTGTTTTTGTTTGAGGGGGTGCGTTGAAGTTTCTTTTTTTATTTGGGGATTTTTGTCGTCATGGGAGGAGCGGTCAGTGCCGGGGAGGACAACGATGACCTGATTGACAACCTGAAGGAGGCCCAGTACATCCGCACAGAACAGGTTGAACAGGCCTTCCGGGCCATTGATCGCGGGGACTACTACCTAGACAGTTACCGGGAGAATGCCTACAAAGACCTGGCATGGAAAAATGGCAATCTCCACCTGTCTGCGCCATGCATCTACTCAGAGGTGATGGAAGCGCTGAGGCTATGTCAGGGACTTTCCTTCCTCAACCTGGGTAGTGGCACAGGCTACCTGAGCACCATGGTGGGCCTGATCCTTGGTAATGGCACACTTAACCTCCTTAGAAACATTTTTTGCAGGCAACCAGAAGTCTCCAAAGTACCATAGGGATGTATAATGTAGTTGGGTCTCTATTATCTGTCCTGATAGAATAATCAAAGGACCAAGAAAGTCCCCATATATAATATATAATATATTTCTATAATCCCAGTCCATTTTGATCCCAGTAGCATTGACCAATAATTCTGTTGGTCTTGGAAGTGGTTATAACTACAAAAAATGCAGTACCGTCTGTTGGATGGTACACACCAAAAGGATGTATGTGTTAATTTGGTTTGACCATAGACAGTTGATGTTTGAGCTCAGTCAGCCAATTAAATAAGGCCCCCTCCTTCTGTGCTCCTGGAAAATCATGCTAATTGGGATTGTTTATGGATGCAGTTGATCATTGATATTTTGTATTAGTAATAGGACTGATTGAAATGTCATGTTTCTACTTAATGCATGATTTTAAATTCTGATTGTTCCCCAAAACAGAGGTTTTTGTTTTTTGATTGTGTTTTATTATTATTATACAGTACATTGACTCATGTTAAGATCATTGACTTTTGTGCAATGGCTTCCAGGGCCATTTGGAGTTAATCATGGTGTTGAGCTACATAAGGACGTTGTGGAGTATGCCAAGGAGAGACTGGAGGACTTCATTAAAAACAGTGATAGCTTTGATAAGTAAGCGAAACAAACTGTTCATTTAAAGTTATGATTATAGTTTAATACAGGTTCGTTCATTAGTTTTAAAGATGTATCAGAGGAGTTGTAAGTTTCAAGTCTAGTTAGTAAAGTTGTGTTTTTGCCATGTGTCCTTTTGTTGCAGGTTTGAATTCTGTGAGCCAAAATTTGTGGTGGGAAACTGCTTAGAAATCTCCTCCGACAGCCACCAATATGACCGCATTTACTGTGGAGCTGGAGTCCAAAAGGACCATGAGAACTACATGAAAATCATGCTTAAAGTGGGAGGCATCCTTGTTGTGCCAATTGAAGACCAGGTACTCACAAAGGAAACAACAATGAAAATGATTTACATACACAAATGTGCTCCACAGTGACCTTTGTCAAGTCTGAGTGGACTTCATCTTGTATTTGTCCAAAGTGCCATCTGGTGGCTATTGATTCACTCAATGAAATTATTATTCTGACGAAAATCAAAAATTTCAGTTTCACCTTTACACTATAATCTGTAGAATTATTCAGACAGGAAGACACAAGGAGAAAATTCATTATTAAAGTCCATGGAATGAAATGGTCCGAGGAATGGTCTGTATTTAATTTGTATATTGGTTAGGACAATTAGTTGTTAATAGAATAACTGGATAGTTGTTAATAGGATAAACCTATTGTGGTGGCCCATCTCATTTTTGAGGTCCACTATTAAATTCTCATATATTACTCTGTAGAAAATGTTAATATGAAAAATATGATATAGGGAAAAGAAAAAAAATAAAGAAAATGTATTTATTTATTTATTAATGTTTTTTTTTCTTTTTCCTATATCATATTTTTCAGAACAAACCAGCATCTTACAGGTGAAGGTCATTATGTTCTACGCAATCATATACTATATATATAAACAGCATGTAGAGAAACACCAATCTATCATCTGCAATTTACTCCAAGGTAGTAGTCCAGTTCTTTTTGTCTGTCAAAAGTATCCAAGCCTGCAACCATGAGGGCTTCAGTGGAGTGCAAAGGAGAGCACCCCCCTCACAAACCTGTTTAGCTGTTGTGTCTGTTGAAATCATATTTTGCACCTTGTTGGCATGTGTGTTCCCAATGGCTCCCTGTCACTGTGTGTCACTGCAGCTGACTCAGATCACTCGGACTGGGCAGAGCTCCTGGGAGAGTAAGAACATCCTGGCCGTGTCTTTCGCACCACTTGTGCAACATAACAGAGCCGACTGCAGCAAACCAGAAACGGTTCACCTCCGTAAGATTTATTTATTTATTTAAAGTTGCATACTGATGGAGAATATGAATGTAATTCTTCCATTGCATTTATAAGTCTTCAGTGGCAGTGGAATAGGATTAACAGTAGAGCTAAACCCTAACCTGTTCAGCTGATAAGATCTCTTAGCCGAGGATGATGATAATGGTGAAACTGTTTACCAACTTCAGTTTTACCAGTTACAGTTGTTTTATGTCATTATAAAGCTCCACATTTGTAGTTTCTCAAGTCAGGAATAATTAAACTTACAGTAATAAGTTATGTGGAAAACTGCTTAGCATTACAGATTGAAACCTGTCACTTTGTTTCCAAACGTTAAGAGATGAAGTGTTTTTGCAGACGTAAACCTAAAAGGTTAAAGGTATTTATTGTGTAAAAGCATGGCACATACGGCGTACAACTGTTTCTAAAGGTCAGCAGGGCTTTTCACGGTCAATGCAAATGCTACAGCTAATAGGATCTCAACAACTAACCCATCAAAAGCCCATCCAAAGTATGTAAAATGGTTGTTTTAAGACTTCTGCTAAAAAAAAGTCCACAGGTGGCAGAAGGACTCTTGACTGTGTTGCTTAAGACAAGTGTGCAGTATGAAACAGTTGGCTCATGAAGTGTTCTCATCTGAATTCTCCACTGCTTGCCTCAGTGCACTACATTATCTTGCCCCCAGGGGGCAGCTGTTCACTGTGATGGCTCTGGTTTTGGTATGAGAGGAAATCAATATGCAGTCCTGAGATTTGCCACAAGCCAAACACCATCAGACAACATCTGAGCAGGACAAAATAATACTAAAAAAGAAAAACATTTTCAATTAAATTTACCAGATGCTGTCGCTGTTGTCAAAATGAGACATGACAACTGCATCCATTTCTGCAAGTTTTAAGTCCCATTAAACTATGGCCACAGGAGGGCAGAATGAATCTGGCTGCATTGTAACTGTCACATATTGTAGCTCTCTTCAAATGACTTTGATTTAGCACAAGTGTTGTGCTGTGTAGTGAATGTAGTGAGAAGTCAAGAGAATAACCAGTGACTCAGGTGGTGTCTGTTCTTTTCTTGCTCCAGCTCCCATCATCATTCGGAGTTTGCAGGACCTTTCGCGTATCTATATCCGCCGCGCACTGCGCAGCCAGATCGAGGAGACTAGCCCGGCCACACAGCACGCGCCCCACAAGCGCAAGAGGCGACGTTGCCGGCGACGCCGCATCAACACCTATGTTTTCGTGGGCAACCAGCTGATCCCGCAGCGCGTGGAGAGTGAGGAGGAGGAGCGCATCGGCGAGGAGATCAAGGAAGAGGACGAGGAGGAGGAGGAGGAGAAGGAGGGCAACGAGGAGCAGCCACTGAAGGCTGAGGAGCCACGCGTCAACCTGCTTAGGGAGAAGATCCTCAGCCTGCCCCTGCCAGACGCACTCAAGGCTTACCTGCTGTACTACCGTGAGAAGTGACCAGGGTACACACACACACACAAACAGAAATTCACACTGTCTCAGTATCTCCATTTAATACATATGCACACACACACTCATGCACACACTCACGCACAGACACAAACACACACACACATGAACTGATTCACACACATTAAAGACTCTCAGATGGATGGACTAAAACACACACACACACACAAACACATGCACATGCACTCTTCATGCACTAAGTACCAATCTGATGAGCTGTTTCTCTTGATTTTTTGGAGGATGTAGCATTATTTTATTTTGTTTAATCTTATTTTCTTCTAGGTTCTTTTCTGTCTGGGATATGATGATGTATTTTCTAAGATGATCAGCCATTTTGACTGCTGGTTAGAGTGATTTCTATCTATTGTGCTTTTGAAAGCTTTCACAGTTTCTCAGACATGCTTAAAAAGTTTTTTTTTTTTCATATGATTCTTTAAGAAATGTGGGAAAGATATAATCACACACATTTTTCAGTGCAATGTTAGAGAAATAGCAGCAGCATTTTTATAGAAGCTTTAATTATAAAGAGTGTTTTGAATACAAGAAGTGGGTTCAACGTGATATGAGTGTGCATGACTGACGCACAAGAAGAGTTTAAGACACACATGGAATAGACATAAATGTGTGTGAACGATCAGAGCTTGATCAGATGGATACCAAGATAGAATATCAATATCACAAAAACATGGATTGAAACATCTATTTGGGGGGGGGGGGTGTTTTGTGTTTTTTTCCTATAAATCATTTTTTGTGACTGCCTTATATGAATCATAGTCAGCTGTCTGTGTTTCGATTGTTGGCTTAAGAAAACAATTCTGAAATTGCTTTGGTAGAGATTTTTGGGTTTCTCTTATGTGACATATTATGGATACATGTATTACATGTTCATTTTTTGTCTCTCTACACTGTTCCACACACTTTTAAGCTATGCTGATAGCACCTTAGCTATCAATGTTATATATCATGTCCTCATTTGCTTGCTTTGTTTTTTGTTGGTAGGTCAGCCAAAAGAAGTCCCAACATGGGTTCTAACTGCTCTCTTTGTAATGAAAGCCTTTTAAAAACTTGTTATGGCACTTGGTCACCAGTCATGAACTATGATCCTGATGCAAGGAAACTTACGTCAGTAGATATCACTAGCACATTCAATTATCCTTCATTTGGAGAGTCCAAAAACCAAGACTTTATTAATAGACCGGGAGTGTTTGTGGAGGTGTTTCCCCCTCTGGCCCAGGTTGTGTGAGGTAAAAATAGGCCATTACATCCCAACCAGCAGCTCTTCAACTGGCAGAGGTGCGTTCTGTCTCTAAGGTGCCGCTCAGAAGAAATAGGGAACTCGCTGTACTTAGGACCTTGTCTCTTCAATGTGTTGATTGTGGAAATGATGTCAGGACATCGGACAACAAAAAAAAAGTGAGGGTTTTTTTGGCACCTGAAAAGAAAAGTTTGTAAAGACTGTACAGATTTGATACTACTGATTTAGTTTTTTGTATGCTTTAATCTTGAGGTATTCTGCCACAAATGAATTCTGTATCAAATAATCTACCCTACCCCTAAATGCCTTGAATGACACGAATGTCATTTCCAAAGCTTTTTTCTTTCCTTTTAAAATCATTATGGTGAGCTAATGATGTCATTTCCTGTAGATGATAAGCTAGAACAAAAGCCAGTCCAATTTCCAGAATTTAAGAGTATCCCATTAATCACTGTGGCAGGTGAAATTTTGAGAAATACCTTATGTAACCACGGATTTGGGTATTTCTGATCTGTTGTATGAATATGTTAACTTCTAATGCACTTCTTCAGTCTCTTGAAAACTCGGTGTCCTTTCTCCTCTGTTTAAGACCAAGAGCTTATGGCGTTTTATCTCCTTATCCCATGGTATGGAGTCCTATGTATTTACGTAGTGACTGTGACGTAGTGACCTACTATGATGTACTGAGGTGACTTGGCAAGCAGAGGAGAGCCTGTGCCCTCACTGTCATGCAGTGCAGGGGTCACCAAATCAACTACTGGCACTGTGTTTGTGATTTCTAGGTCCTTGAAATCAGGTTTGAATGCTCTTGATATTTCTTCACCGTAGTTGTGGAATTGCAAACATGTTATACAGTATATATATTGGAGATGGACAGATGTTGACTGGGTCAGCCGGATCAGCTGAACATTCAGATGGTGATGGAGGGATAGGACGACTTACCATTCCCTTCAGAATAGTCAAAATGGATGGCGTGTTGTTGACAGACTATCACAAAGACACGTGTGATCTTAATTCTCTCTCTCTATCTATCTATCTGACGTGAGTCACTTTGAATTGTTTGTAAGTTCATGCTTTCTTTCACAGCCACGTTTTCATTAAATATATTTATACCATTCCCTTTTTAAGAGTCATTGGTGTTGTCTTGCTCTGAACAGGACATCGTAATGATAATGATGAACATTATAATGAGGTTGGTCAGCTGTGGAACTCTCTCAGAGCTTAACTAAGAGGAAGGATTAACTGCTTCACTTGCTACAGTTCACACAGTTCATGAAGAAGTAATCCAACCTTGGCACTGGTGCTGCAATGCCCCCTTTCAAATAATTACTTTCTGGGCAAATTATCTGAATTACATACTGTATTTACCTTGAATTTGTACTCAGAAATATCACAGTGCCTTATAAGCTTAATGGGATCCTTTATGCTTCTGGTTCAAGGCTATGGCACACTGAAGGTAAATGATGTCTGTGAAACATGGTACACTCATGCCACCAGAGCACTCTACACAGTAATAACTGTGAAATGTATGACATTTCATGTGTGATGTTATGCACCCAGTTAGGATTTTTCACAGTTGGATGCAACTTTTCTGCAAGGATTTACCTTAGTCCTGTGCACTACCAACATTGAATGCCATGGGAGAGCTCAGTCATTTGATTAAAGAGTAGCGTGGCCTTGAACTTCAACCATCTGCTGTGCATAGACAGGGCTTCCAACTGTGACAAGACCAAGGCACAGACCTATTTAAAATGCCCCAGAAGAAAAGAAAAAAAATTGCCTAGAGACAGTAGTAGGGGGTTCTTTGTATCAGAGTGTCTGTGATGTAATTCATCATTTCCTCTTGAATGAGAGCTGTGGGGAGTTTCAGTAAAAGCATGTTGGAAGAGGACTACTTTTCCTCAGAGTCGCACAAAGGGTGAGATGAGGTGAGGCTATTCAAGCTTTGTTCACTTGAATCTGCACAGTGCAACGCAAGAGACTCAGCTTGAGGGAACTGGGAACAGGGTGTTCTGACTTCACCTGAGCAACCTGCAAGACATGACCAAGATTCACTCGCCTACCAGTGGTGAGGGAGGTCAAGTGCCCAGTAGTCTAGCCTCTGCTTGCTTTTGCTGTGTTTGCAACATTTTCACCATTGGCATGACTGATGAATGTAACACTGAAGTTGTCTGTGAGATAAACTTGCCCCACGTAAACAACGCATCTCTCTCTCATCCCGTTCTGTCTGTATATGAGTGTCCTCCCTGAGCCTAAACCTTAATCCTCACAGATTTCACTGACATGAATCAATCATTCAGTCTGTACAGCCTCTCCTAATTAAACAAAGCCAAGGTAAAAATGGTTTTCCATTCTGTCCCTTCTGAGTCTGAACATTCATGGCTTAGGACAGGGTGGACCTTGGGATTCACCCTAAATGTCTCTCACTTTGTGAATTTACAGTGCTCTCCACAGTGGCCATGATTGATGATGATGTCCATTTTGTTTGCCAAACCATACTCGTCCACTACCATATCTCTGCTTTCTGCCCTTCTCTATTATACAACGTACATCAGATAATTTTTGGACAAGCAAGATTTATACCCATCAGTTTCTTGTAATCAGCAATTCCATCCCCTCTGTTTTTGTTTAGTTAAGGTAGAATCTCGTAACAATGTGCTTTTTGTTCACTATTCATTTAGTTCATCATGCCAATGGACTTTCAAAGGTTTTAGCACCAAACCCAAGTGACCTCTAAAATACATTTTGGGTTACGCTCACTATGGCAGACAGTGCAATACACCAGGGACTCATAAAAAATCTCATTTATTGTATCACTCCAGTAGTTCTCAAAATACAACGACACCCTAAACAATGAAAAAGCCTTCTTGTTTTGCAAAGAAGATGAATTAACACAAATGACCTTCATAGCATCAGTAATATTTTATCTTTACACAGCCAAAACCCACAATAAAATAGCATAGCAAAGTGTGTCAATTAGCTCATCATTCCATGGCTCACTTTTGTGAGTGCAACACTTTTGTAAGTGTAACACTTTCTGTCAGTGTAACACTTTTGTAACTTTAACACTTTTGTAAGTGTTACACTTGTCCAGAGTGATTTCAATGACCTAATAGCAAATTTATAGGGGCACAATTCCACGCAAAACTGTCTCGTCCATAACGCAAACACAATAGCATGGTATGGAATGATGATTACACCAAATTTGAACATTCACCTTTCTTGGTTGTAGAAACAAATTTTATGACACTTTTCACATAATCATTTGCATCATACAAATGCCATGGCATTTTGTTGGTGTTATGGATGTGGCAGGTTGCATGGAATTTCCCAGGGACAGTTAATTTGTTAAATGTAAGGTAAGCAGATGTTTTATTTAGTTAATGAAGCATTAGGTAAATCACTCCACCATAATTCCTCCAAACAAAATACACTTGACAGTGATCTCTCAGTGCTGACTGCTTGATCAGAGGATCGAAGTGGGAAAAAAAATAGTTGAGGCAAGACTAGCCCTAAAGTAATTGACAACTGACACATGTAAGTCCCTTTAAAAACTGCTAAATGCATATATGTAAATGTGAAGGGTGACAACAGTTACAATAAATCCTTGGGATCGATTTCTCCTGCGAAACTGGTTTAATGGAGAACAGAAGCCCAAATACTAATCCCTGAGGAACACCTGTGGTAACGTCTTCAGATGCTGATATCCATTCTTTTCAAGACATATATTGAATCAACATCCTTCAGAGATGGATGAAAATCAATGCAAATGCAATCATGTAAAGGGAAAACTAATAACTAAGAAGAGTGTTATAAAATCTTTATTATGGTAAGTACACTGTACATTTTTATATTTAAAACAAGACTCTCTTGGGCAAAAATAAAAACAGCTCTCTCGAGTGCCACTCTATTGAAAATTAGATCCTTTTCAATAATTTGTGAAAGAAACACAGAACAAATAACACTATAATTTCTCTCCACAATCTTTTCCTTTGCATAGTGTCAAATATCACTTCCGGTTGACCGATTAGATCTGATTTTTCATTCAGTCAATTATTTTCTTTATTCTCTGATACACTGGGGAGTGGCACTGAAATTTCATCTGGACTTTTTTATCTACACATTTCCTTTGAACAGCAATTCCAATAAATGAAAATGATCAGAAAGGTGACATTTGGTGAAGTTTTAGAGTTCCACCCTAAGGGCTTTGTGAATTATTGCAAGCTGAATATCAATCCACCTTGAGATAATGGGCCAAGTCGTTAACTTTTTTTAGTTCATGTAATAAAAAAAGTATCACAAGGATATGTCACTACTCTATAAAACATTGTACCGACCCCATTTTACATCTGACCTCTGGCAATAGTATCAAATGCATCAATATAGACACTGCAGTAGCAAATTACAAACAATTACCTCAGTTTTTATGCTGACAGTTGCCAAAACAATAATCCAAAAAACACAAACAACCTTGATCATATATTGTGAGGATGTTTTCGTTGAGGATGACAGCATTCAAAGGGTCCATCTCAAATGCTGAAATGTTTAGATCCAGGATGCTACATAGATGTTTTGCCACTGCTTGTCAAATCATTTAATAAACTTTTGATTATCATGCCAAAGTGATAAGTGTCTTTACACCAGTTTTTATTATGTACAAAGCTCTTGTATAAAAATATATGCTGTGATCTACCGTGGGCCAAACCTAGGGTGTGTAACATGGTCCATGTTAAGTTGAAGGGCATGTTGAGAGCTAGCACATATCTCTCCATATCTAAAACATGGCTGGACAGCAGTCTTCTGAAAGCAGCGGGGTCTGACACAATCCTGTGGAGGCTTGTATTTAACATAAAAGAGAAAAATGTTCCATCTGAAATGTTTTTCAATAAAAAGAATGTGCTCCTTTCACACATCAATCATCACAACATTTAAATACACAAAAATATATGCTGGTCTGATTAGAAATGTGTAATCAATGTACAGTCAACAACATATCAGAGTTTGTAACACATAAATGTAAAATGACTCAAGTAGAATGGTACAATCACACCATAGTTTTCCTTGTTGTAAAAAAAGACAAAAAAACCCAATAATAATTAGAAGCGCCATCAGTAATGCCAACAGGGCTAAAGCAGTTCTAGTAAGCATTTCAGAAATCAACTGAATTCTCTTGTAACGGTAAATCACATGGTGGGATAGATTATTTCTTGCCTGATGTTGTCAAGATTTTCACATTCTGTTTGAAAATCACTTTTAGCCCATGAAAACTTGAAAATGAAAACCACAAATTAAATGAAAATACCTAGAAATGAAAATTAAAAAAATGAAAATGGTGAAAATGGAAATTTGAATGCATCACTATAAATAAATAGGGATCCACAAGAAAGTCTAAACAAAATGTTCAAAGCAGTACATTTGAACCAGCTGCAATCTCCAATTTAACATTTTTAAATTTACAGTGCCAGTTTGTTTTTCAAAGAGGGTTGGTCAGATATTGGGAATATAGTCATGAATGGTGCATTTGCAAAAAGTATGACAGCAATTTTTTGCCTTCATCATACAAACTCAGGGTTTCACAAAGCAAGTTTAAAGCTTCACTTGCTAATGTCAGTAAATACTACGAAAAGAGTAAGGGTTTTCGGTGAACACAAACAAGCACAAAGGCCAGTTAAAGGGTGGGAATGCTTCAAATGGCTGGCAATTACTAGCCAACTAGTTGACAAGAGAGAAACTGGTGACTTGTGCCACTGACCATGACCATATTTACTGTAATGTTCTGTTTTAACCTGGTGATCTTTATTCTCCATCAGAATATACAAGATCCCTGGCAAATGATTTAATGTTTTCATAAATTGCCAGGAACTTAAACAGAGCAGTAAAAGTTTGAAGCAAAACTATTGTAGACACACTGTGGATTCATATTTGAAACTTTTGCAAGCATTTTTATACAGTGCCCTGTTCTGCTTAATTGTTGTAGAAGTTCTGGTTTCTCTGATCCTGCACTAGAATGAGGACTAAAGCAGGGCTCATGGAGCTTATATTCTTGTGATATGTTCTTATACTCCTGTTGACTACAACCTGGAGTCCTGTAGACATCTAAGCAGTCTTTTGAAAACTGAAAGATCTGCTTTTGTCAGGTAGTGTATTTGATTTTGGATGCCGGCATGGTTGAGCAAACCGAGGTGATGGTGTTGACGGCGGCCGCAGCCGCGGTGGCAGCATTCTGACTCCCCACAAACATGGGGTCCAGGCAGGCCACTTTGGCAGCAAAGAACGCATGGATGCAGTGCAGCACGGCAAAGAGGTTGGAGAACTCCAGCTCCTGGGGAAAGCAAGAGGGTGGAGAAAGAGAACACAGTCTCAGTGGGGCCTACGTCTCATCCATTATTTTGCAGGGTGTGCCGTGAATTATTGACGACAGCGAAAAAGCCAGCGGCCTGACTCAAACTTGCCAAGGTTGTACCAAATAATGGCTAAAATATTATCTCCCATCTAGCATGGAGGTCACTATTTATCCTGATTTTTCACTGTCAGTCATGTCTAAGTGGCTCTGTCTTGAGGAGAGGAGGAGACAAGAAAGCGAGTCAGTGCCGGGAACAAGTGCAAGAGGAGGCAATTCTGCGCCTCCCACCGAGTTGGTGAGGCTAGGACATGATTATTGGAACGGGAAGGATTATGCCTCGGCTAAGAGACGTGCACAAAGCCAACACTCTCCCTAATGTGAGGGTAATCCACCAGCTGATGATTCAAGGGCCTTGGTGGAGGACAGCATTGTTATGGGCTATTCTGGCTGGCTGAGATGTTTTGCTTCTATCCCTACCACACCAACATTACAGTAGTCAAAATGTTCAGCGTAAGAGAATTAAAGGTAAAATGTCTTTTTTTCTCTGTGAGAGAAATATGTAATAAACAGCTGAAATGCTGTGGTGTGCAGAAACAAAGACATAGATTACCTTCGCTTCGATAAGTTTGGTGTCCTGATTTTGGAACAGAAATTTGATTTTGCTCTTTCCATCGTCAGAAGACCCTTTCAGCTGGGAGAACTTGTATCGCCAGAGCACTGCCTGAAAGCCACAGAATAGTGCACGTTCACGGACTCAGCTTTCATTTGTGCAGTCAAACTAGATTGCACCGCAGCCTTGCAATCAGAACTCTGTTATGAAGCCCACCAAAATGACCAGACAACACAGTACGGTTTGGTAGGATTAATTACACTGACTGCATAAACGACCTTCATTAACAGCTGTGCTAGAACAAAATTTGGCAACGCTTTAAAATAATATATGTTAATAAGGTATTAATAATCCTTTAATAACAACAATTATGTGTGTATGTGTGTGTGTACACCAACAGTTATAGGTAAATGTTAACATGGAGCTTGTAAGTGTTAACAAGCAGCTTATAAGTCACAAACATATTAGTTAACTGTTAACATGCAGCTTGTAAGTGTTAACGCTTGTAAGTCACTTACAAACATACTGTACATTTTTACTAAACCAACTGTCATTCATTAATAATAGAAGAAAATAATAATTAATACACTTATAAGACCTTTCTTAGCGATTATAGTATGGTTTGCAGCCCCTAATCTAAAGCGAAGACTATGTAGCCTTGTGAACTGTTAACTGGTGTCTGAAAGTGTTAGTAATGCATTGTTAACTGGTAATAATGGATTATTAATACCTTACTAACACATGCTATTTTAAAGCGATACCCAAAATTCAAAGACAAGCGGATGGATATGGTTTGGACCGTGCAACATGTCAACACACTTTAATAGTGTATCCAGCCATATAATGAAATGTGTCTTCTTTTATACTCACTAGCTCTTTTGTTTTAACAGTTTTTAGCTAAGGACAGAAAAGAAAAGCACCTTGAAGAAAACACACATAATTTGAGCTTACCTTTGAAGCAGCATCAAAGCAGACAAATCCCATAGTGAAGTCTATTGTCAGTCCCATAAGATGGCTCTCCATTATGCAAGCATACGTTTTACACTGAAAAACACACATGGTCAGCCAGATATGTGAGACACAAGGTATAATCATCAAGACACTAATATGCCTCCTAACTACTTCTCTGACTCCCTTAATGAGCTAATTAGGCTGTTAACAATAACATATCCACCTGAGGAAGAAGAGTAATTAGACACGTATTGTTGGTTTCTCTTCATTGGCACAGCAGTGGAGGAGTAAGATGATATACTGAGACTTGAGTTGTGCTCCAGCCTCCGGGGTGATTCAACTTTGGCAAGCTTAGAGAAACCTTCTTTCCCAAGACCAGCTTGAGCCCATTGGTGTTATCATTGCCAGGGCAGACACCCACCGGTGACAACCACAGTGTCACCTTATCTGATGGAGACTGGAAGAAGTTGAAAGTGGGGCTCACAGATAACTTTGGGGTGGACTAAAACATATTTTTTGTATTAAAAAAAGAAAGAAAAAGAAAGCAAAGTATATAAACGTGAATGTAGGAAAGAGAAAGAAAGAAAGAAAAATACTCAGCGATGGCTGTTTGACTGACCACCATTAACAGGACGAACGGACACAGACAACTGTTGAATATTGAATATGAATATGAATATTTGGACACACACCTGTATCCTCTCCACTTCCAGGAAGGTGGCCATTTGGAAGGCTTTTTCCCAAATGAGCAGCTCACACTCCAGCTCCACACTGAAGAAGGTGTCCTCACCCGTGTCCACCTGCAGACAGAAGCAGTGTGGACGCTGGTCCACCAGGTCTCCGTCCTGAAGACGCAGTCAAAAGGCATTGTTAGTGAAGAATTGCCTCTCATAACACAGCCAAGATACCTCATCCTCCATCCCCATGGCCACCCAGACCTGATCTAACAGAGAGGTCGAATTCCCCCAATTACTGAGAAGTTAAATACGGGATTCTCATAAATATGCTGTAAATCCTACTGAGAAATGCAGAGATAATTTAGGTTTTAGCGCTAACAAATGGCTTGGCAAAGTGCCTTGGCAAAAATGCTTGCCGTATTTTCAATCCGAAAAATAAAATTGTAGTCATATAAATCTCAGTTTTGGAGACATTGGCTTTGTGAAGTTCTCATTGAAATTCAAACCAAATACAACAGTGGCTCCAGAGTTAGAATTTATTGAACAGCACTCAGGCATTCATCTTACCTTGAGAATTTTGCACATGATCTCATAGATGGTGAAACTCTTCTCTGCCCTCGTCCAGTCCCACGTTGTCACCTGGAACACAGCCACGTTGTTTGACTTTTATTACTCCTGACAAATTGTTCACTTTGTGTTTTTGTTGTCATACTTTAAGATTATAACTTCGCAAGATAATAAAGGGAGACACTCAGGCAGCATTGCTACCTCAGCATATGCACAGAGTTGCTCATACTGCAGATTATGTGGACCGTGTGAAACAAATGGTTTCTGTCACAATCAGGCTGTACTTGGGTTGTATTTGCTGTGTCAGGAAGCAGTACTAAGCCCTGGAACTGGATGTTTACAAGCTTTATGAAGACTTGTAGGTATCTGAATGACCTTTCAACTGCTTGTTTCCGGAAAAGCGAAATATATTTTTACCAATTGCCAATATTGCCAATTTCACAACCTATCATTACATTTCTATTCAAAACTTATTTCACCTCATATATGTTTACATGTACACAGTGTTTGTGTGTTCTATATCCAATCCAATATCAATGCCCAATAAGGGGATACACATACAATGTCTTGTAGCATTCTGTGATCACCATATATTAGTTTAATAATTTGGGGTGCGGGGGGTGGGATAAAAACACTGCCGATGGGCCGCGTCTGCAGAACCGTGGCAGACGAGTGAAGTGTAAATGAGCTCAATTCCACACCCACCTCCTTGAGCTGCACCCACAATTTGCTGTCCTGAGTGAATGCAGCTGCAAATTGCTTTTGACTGGACCAAACGCACACGCTCCTATTACATAAGCAAATTTGTGGTCTTTTGATGTGGACTACAGTTGGTCCTACTAATTAAACTTAGTGACAAGTGTCCGTTTTGATTGCTTTTTCAGTCATCGACACAAGACACACATGGGGTGAAATAAAAACACAGACAGAGACAGAATACTGAGTACCGTGGTATCATAGTCCAACAGAGCAGAGACAGGCCATTTTCATTGCAAGGTATGTGTACTCTCTTACAAAAGACTCCTGACACTAATAGAGACGTCATGCATCAACATTGTTCATCTCACAAAAATGAGTCCCAGGGGTTGGGAAAGTTAATTACTGATTCCGGCCGATAATGGTAAATTAAATGGACCTCTTTGCATCAGACAGGTGATAATCAGGTTACGCTCTCTTGGCCTGAATGGCTGAGTAGATTAATAGCTTTCACAGAAAAAAGCCCTCACACAGCCCAGACAAGGTAATGTGTGTGTGTGTGTGTGTGTGTGTGTGTGTGTGTGTCTGTGTGTCTGTGTGTGTGTGTGTGTGTGTGTGTGTGTGTGAGAGTGAAATCAATAATAACTGTGGAGAAAATGGGTACACTGGACATATAAATACTGTGTCAGTGATCTGCCTTTCTCCCATATATTCAATGACCTCAGATGCATTAAGAGAGCCAGTATATTGAGAGGTATAAGCTATACAGTGTGGTTTGCAGTGCCTCTAAACTGGGGCCTAGAATGAGACAATTATCCAGACAAAAACCACATATACACATGCATTAACTGCACACACACACACACACATTATAAATACTGTACATACAAACACACATATCTGTGCAGACATGTTGAAAAAGTCTAAAGGGCAACAGTGGAAGCAGAGAGGTAATGCTTCAGCACAGGGGTCTGTCAGACGTGGCTCTGAGCAGAGGGACTTACAGGCGGCGCTGAGAATTTGAAGAGTGAGGAGCCCCTCAAGGCAAGGAACTTGGGTGTATACATTCGGTCCTGCACCATGTCCTGCTCTTTCTCCTCCATCCATCCCATATAAATTATCTGGAGGGAGCAAAGGCAGACAGAAGGAAATCTCATCATTTGCTGCAGCTTTCAGCTTTTTACCTTCTGTGTCAGCCACAGTGAGATAGAGAGAGAGAGAGAGTGAGTGAGAAAGAAAGAGAGTCAGGGGGAAAGAGAGATAGATGAGAGAATGAAAGAGTGAGAGAGAGAGAAAGAGAGAGAGAGCACTTGAGTAGCGTGGAGCTGCCTGAGCTGAGGTGTTCTGGAAAGCCTTGTATGTGATGGCTCCAGGATGAGCTGTCACTTTTCATGACGGGTCATTGTTAAGAGCGGTGTCTCTTGACGGAGTGCCTCTACCAGCCGCATGCTCCCTTATTGTCACCTGGCTTTCCGGCAAAGCGCTTTGCTCTGAACAGACGTTTTACGAAGCAGTATCACAAAGGTATTTTTCATAAGAGCTGTCATTTCTGAAGTACTGAAAAAAGACTACCTCACTGTGTCATAATTCTTTAATAATGTATGAGATGTTATTAGCATCAGATGCAAATGAGCATTTTCTCCAGGGCCTCAAGGGTAGTATTTTCTTCTGTTATGACATGACAGAAATTTAGTCTTATTATCCATCAAATTATTTATAAAGTGCTTTGTAAACTAATCAGTAAATATACGGCAGTAAAATTCTAAACAAAGCTTCATTACCCTCCGGGTACAAGCATAAGCAGAAACCAGGTGTGTGTGTGTGTGTGTGTGTGTGTGTGTGTGTGTCTGTGTGTGTGTGTTGATATCAAAAAGAATATAAAATCATTTTACACAAACAGATCCACCGCTACAGCTTATAAATACATTTACATTTTTTTTTTTTTCATTTTGAAATTACAAAAGCTGTCCCCTACCTGCTGATTAACAGGAAAGTTTCTGTTAATCTTCTTCACCTGCAACATAATGATCATAATCACGGTTATTATCACAGCCATGGTCACCGCTCCCATTAGCACTACATAACAACATCTCTTCAGAAACCAACCACTCCCCCACGGCCATTAAGCACACAGCTAAGAATTAACTAGGCGTTAACTAAACCCAACCAGAGTAAAGGCCATGATCCGCTGATTTAAATCTATTCCTGCCCTTGAGATGAACTCTCCTGTTTGTTAAAGACTGAGCATCAGTCTTGCCATTCGTTTGCTGAGAGGCATCTTGAGGTAAATTCACAGAGTGATTTCACCAGCTCCTCATCAGAATGGCTCGACTGGGCTGCATTCTTATCATCTTAAGAGCAGGTGTTTGTGATTATAGAATATTAGCACGGTAGGATTGGCAGACATTATGATATGAGAGAAGAGGAGAGTAGAAAACAAGAAGGGGGAAAAAAGTAGGAGACTGTAAGCTCATCTGGTCTCCTTGATGCAGACACAATGAGACGTGAGAGAACACTTTTCAGTGCCGGTTCTACTGACAGGGACCTCAGTTGGATTCGGAGTAGCGTAAGAAGCTCCTAGCAATGGCAAAAACAAACTCAGATTGCCCCATCTTCCTCTCAGGCAAGGTCTTGACCATCAGTCGGCGACTGATCTCTAAGCATGCTTTGGCCGGTGAACAAAACCCGGTGAGCTCTAAAGCAGACATCGCCGGTGGGGAAAAAAGCTACGGGCAACCGTGGGACACCAAGACAGAATCATCCAGAAGAAAGAAGAAGAAAAAAAGAAACAAAACAAGCCCACCCCACCCATCCTGCTTTGAGTGCAGCATGACCTTTCTAAGACCTCACCCCAGTCACACATCAGATAGCACATGAGGAGTCCAGTGCCGGTCTGGTCTGTCACATGCATGCCATCCATGTCTTTGGATGTGGCCTCGGTTCTGGCAGCTCCAGCCCATGATGCCCCCAGGCTACCTCATCATTAGCATTAGCGCTCTGTAGCAGCGGCAGTGACTAAGTGCGCCCACTCATTAGCTGAGATGCACGCTACCAAGCCAATAAGACAAGAGTGCAACAAGACCAAGGTTTTCTTTTCCCTTTTTTGCTTTCCTTTTTACTCCTCTTTCTCCCTTCCACTTTCTTTTTTTCTTTCCTTCTTTAAATCAGTCCGTCTTTCTTTCTTTTTTTCATTCTTCTTTGCCTGGGAGCTTTTTGCCTTGTGCCAGCCAGTCTGGCAGGAGGAATGAAACCAAGGAGAAGCCTCATCTTGTTTACCCTCTCATGCTCTGGGAGCGCCTCTGTGGTCACCATGCTTGAAAGATTTTGGCCACCGGGAGAATAAGGTCACTGGCTGTTTTTCATGATGTCCTAGAAAATTAGATTTTCTTTGTGAGTGTTAAAAAGCGCAGCACGTCAACAAACAACACGCACATAAGTGCTTGATGGTAGCCGCAGTTTAAGATGTTTGCTCATTTGGCCCATGTCATTAGAGTCTTTGTCCACCAGTGTGCTTCCAGCATATGTCCAGCAGGGCACACACAGCAAAGTAATGCCTGTTGTTTAAACCACGATTACTACTGGCCCCCTATAATTACCTAAAGCATTAGACAAATACACTTAGGATATCTGTTCTGAGAGCTGTCTTTTGAAAAGGTTAAAGTTACACCTTAACACTATACAGCAAGGAACCAAGGAATACGCTTCGACGTCATGTCCGTTTGTCACCTTGTGTTGCCTGTGTATGCTTGGAAAAAAGTTGCACTTGTAGGAACCTATGAATGGCCACCATTGTTATGCTGTGTTGATATGCTGGTGCAAAGATACTGAAGATTCCAATGCTGACCACCAATTCAACATGCTGCACCTTTTAACATGTTGTATCAGCCAAAAAGGAGTCGAAGGAGGTCTGTCAGTGTTGGTGAAACTGTCATACTGGACAGATTGAATCTTAAGACACTCATTGACCACCCAAACGATGTTAGAAGTCTGACTGTCGGCTAAATGGGCGACAGGCTTTACACATTTTTTATCATTGACAGTGTAGTCTATCCACACATCGCATCACATGCACAGACAAAAGGGGTGCAATTTGATTGGCTGTGGAATTCAAATGCATCAACAGCCATTTTGCCACAATTTGCACCCTACCTTTAACAATATTTTATGCTGTTTTTACTTAGATGGTTGCTGTCCTTAAATGGTGAAATGGCATTAGAGCATTGAATGAAGGCTCCCTCGACTCCCCCTGTGGCTTCTTCGCCTAGTTACAGCACTTGCGAAATGACAATATCACTCCGGTGATCATGACAAAACATGACAAAAAATGATCAGTGACTGTAGGGAGAGCTCCGGAGATAAAAAATCAGAGACTTGCCTGGTATACCTTTAACTCAGCAGGATGATTTAGGATGCTACCCTTGCCTTAGAAGGGCGAAACAAAAAAGCTGCTAGAGCAGAGCATCAGGGCAAAGAAATCCAGTCTCCAGAGCCCACTTTAATTTCCCAGCCACCCCAGCCATTGTCATTCCATAATATATGAGTCTGAATTATGAATGATCTTTGGGGGGCATTCGTTCTTCTTTCGTTCCCCCTGCAGCATTCAGGACCACAGAAGTGGAACTGACAACGGGCCTTTAAACGTACCTTCATCCACTGCGCTGGCAAACTATTATTTATTCAGGCCGCTTAGTCTTGTCAACTCAAAACAAACACTCGTTTCACTGCAGAGCAGCTGTTTTGATAACCCAATGAGTAGCAATTAGCCGCTACCTGATATGATCTGTCACAAGGATGACATGGCTACAGGCAAGTCATTAATTGAAAGGAAGTGACGGATCAGTGCTGAACCTGTCAGTGCCTATTCCTCAGCTTATTACCTGAAAGAAACTGCTTAAAGCTTTCCTTGAAGCCTTATATGTCCTTTAAAGGTTTTTTTTTCCCAGCGTGAAGCTTCTCGGGGGCTATATGAAAGGCTCCAGGCTCTCAGAAGCCAAGGAACAGGCTGAGATAAAGAGTGTCTGCATTATTGAAATACATTCCTTTAAAGGCCTGTGTGATAATCGTTTGTTAAGAGTCTTTCAACCCCCCACTATTTCAAACACTGTGGGAACAAGGGTATTTTGATACTCACGTTGTGCTTTGTGAGAGTTGATATATTGGTTGCTACTGCCTGGAGCCATTCGAGGCACTCCTCAGCAGTCGGGCACTGAATCACCCCACTGCACACCCCATCCACTGCAATCACTTGAAAGGCATTCTGCCTGCAGAAACAACAGTCATGGAAAACGGTGTCAAGAGATCACTTTAATTCATAATGGGGTATTTTCACATAGTTAACGTTGTAACAGGAAGATATCCAAATTTATTAGATCTCACTTTGGGCTTTAAAAGCACTTCACAGGCACAAAAGAGAATGCTGTGAAACATTTTCTAATATTTGAAGAAGATTTCGAATTTTTCAGTGTAGTAGAAGATAATTATAGTGTATAAACCCGTTTCCTATTCATGCTATACTATACTGGTATTGTCTCATTCAGTCTCAGTCTGCCAATATCATCCTGGCCACTTAGTACACACTACGGAACTGGAACTACATTGTTATTTTAACGGCTGATTCTTATTTTTTCAAATACTCGTGCATGGATCCTTGTGTTTGTGTGAGGAATCAAGATGCAAGTGAAATTCAAATAATCCAACTTTGCCGCTAGGCTGCTTTCTGTTTAATGGTACTCTAAGGCTAACTACCTCACTTGACTTGACCTGTCTGACAGAACTAGGCCATTGTCTTAAGGATAAGGGGAAAGCAATTGTTCACCGGAGCTCACTATCCATTCTATAGGCATCAATCATTTTGGCATCAGCTCTGCTCACACAACCCCTGTGTGAAGCATTTATGTTGAGATCTATGAGAGAGAATAGGAGTCTATTTACTGCAGTGAGAACATCTATTTATTTTATATGAGGTCTATTAATTCCCTTAATTTACTTCCTCATACATCATTCACTGCCTTGACTGAGAGAAGAATATCCAGTAAACAGTTAATGCCATGATGTGGTAAGTAAATTTAGGAAAGTAAATTCAGACAATACACAACACATTTTAATGAGACCACATTTACAACATGAAACAGTCTGACAAACAGTCAGTTCTTTTCCTAGCCTTACAAGCCCCTGCCTGCTGCAGCTCTTCCTCTCTCTCTGAGACATGCGGCACCCTGGCACTGGTGTGAGCCCTGCAGCAGGCTCTGCTGACAGTGAGGCTGGGTCATTCCCAGCAGCCGTGGCTCACCGGCAGACATCCGTGCCTGGCAGGTACTGAGAGAGGCGCGAGTGGAGGAGGGGGATCAGCCGCAAGTCCACCCATCTCTTCTCCCACCGCAAGCCTGGCGAAGTGGGCCACGATGAGCACGACAACGTGTCCTGGGGTAACATGCAAAGAACAGAACAGATGCTTTTTTTTGTACTGTTTTTTGTTTTTATTTGAATCCCAACGCTATTGCAGGCAGCATACATCAGTTCCCCCAAGACATGAGACATGCTTTTTTTTCCTGTGATTCATGTGGCTTTGAGCCAGCGGGGACCAAGGGTTTAGGCCTCTGCCATGCTTCTGATGTCACATCACACTTGTCATACAACGCTGAGCACGTATAAAGCGGAGTGGAAGAATTTGTCCTCGTGCACAAGAGCGGAGCTCTAACAAAAGGCACTGCTTACTCGTGGCCAAAGCACCATGTGATGCAGGAATGAATGAATGAATGTAAACATTACCATCGTGCTAATTACCCTAGTGTATTTGCTCAGATTTTTGCTCGACACGATACACAGAGGTGAAATTACAATGAGGATGTGAGGGCCTTGGCCCCCAAAATCAATGGCGCGGCCTGTGATTCAGACATCATTCCTGGCCTCTGTCTCTATTGTTGCAGGTCAATTATGCTTGTGCAATGGAAGCTAAGTACCAGGGTAAGGGAGACCATGGATTACCACGCTCCATTAGTTTCATGTCTCACAAAACACCAGGGACGCGCAAATTCCAAGGTTTTAGAGCTCAGTGAAATATTAAGGCAGTACAGAGCCAAGAAACATGCCCTAGCGAGACCCTTAAGACCAGTAATGCATCCGTCTGAGCGTAAGACAATGTCACAATAAGCAGTGCAGATCAGTCACACTCCGATGGAAGCGAGAAAGGAAGGTGGGGAAAAATGAACGCCCACAGATGGTGTGCCGAGAGTCACAGCCCCCCTAATGAGGCCCATCCAATTTATTTTACCTTGAAAAGCACCTATTACAAGCACACGGCAACTAGTGGCAGCAGCAGCAGCAGCAGCAAAGTGAATGGTTTCGGGAAGAAAACGTACCGTGTTGTTGGGATGATAGTTCAAGTGCAGGCCACTGTCACACAGTGGTGATGATGTGCCACTGCTCTGATCACTTGGAACACCTTGCAAGGGAAGAAAATTGATTTTTTTAAAGTGTGAAAAAGGAGGAGGATGGCACAGAATAAATGGCTAGGTGTTGTGAACGTGATCTAGGACATACAGGTGCAGTCTTCACACAGAGGGAGCTTTAGGAAGGCTGGTGTCCTCTTGAGGAAGGAGACCGTCAGCGTGACCTCCTCCCCGGCGTTTCTCAGCACCTGCACCTGAAGAACACAGTGATAGCTCCAAATATGAAGCAGGAATGTTTCCACATGAAAAAAAAACATACACACACACACACACACACACACAATCATTCATTCACAAGCATTCATCTTGCAGAATTGCAAATTTAAAGGTAGGGACGTACCACCTCTTCATGACGATAGCTCCTCACGTTAATTCCATTGATCTAAAAGACACCATCAACAACAACAAAATGATAATAAATGTGACTGTGTTTAAGCATCAGTGCAGGAAATATGCAGAGTAGTAACACTGCAAGAACGCATCTGATTAATGCATCCAGTTTTTTTGCTTTTTTTTTGGATAGCAGTTTTTGGTGAATGAAGCACCGTGTAGAAAAAAGTGAGAGAGTGAGTGTGAAATCAGTGATGAGTCTTACCTGAAGAATTCCATCTCCAATGAAGAGCAACCCAGAGAGTTCGGCTGTTCAAGCAAAAAAAACAAAACAAACCCCACACTCAGTTATGGAACAGACATCCATACCACCATGAGATATGTGCATAGGGCTAATGAAGGCTTACCCTTCTGTTCTTTTGATATTTTTGAAATCACAACTGGAATTTTGTGTTCTGCTCCTCCCTGCAGGATGTGGATATTGGTGAAGTCAGATTTGTATCTTTCCTTTTTTTTTGGTGGTGTTGCATGTGTCACTGTGTCAGAGAACTTACCTTGATGCTCAGGCCAAACCCTCCTATTGTCTGACGGCGGATGGTCACAGTTCTTTCCTGTAAGGAGTATTCACCCACCAGGTGATAGAAAGGGATAGAAAAGAAAGACAAAAAAAAAACATTTGTCGCAGGCTATCCTTGAAAACTCTCTGCATGTTTTGCTAAATCTGAACTGATAGAACTTCTGCCTGATGGCCTACCACCTTGCTTAAAAAAATATACTTAGTCTGCTTCAGAAATGACCTTAGTGTCTTTGTCAAACTTTGTCAAACTCTCATCCTAAGAACACATTCGGTGTCAGCATGCCATCTTAATTTCACACTGAATTATTACTCACACTGGAATAAAAGGGCTCCCCAGACACACAGATGACATCTTGCTCCTGAATGGTCAGAATGTCTTTGGCCAGGTGCAGGCGCACATTGAAAGGTTCTTCGTTGCCATCTTGAAGCAGAAAAATCCCAGTCTTTGTCTGGAAGTGATCAAAAGCACCACAAACATTTGTCATCTTTCATTTACAGCGAGCACTTAATGGGCCATGAAATGAAATGTAATGAATTGTCAAACAACATCTTGAGACACAGCTTTGATGACAAACCAAACTCCCAATTTCTGCTTCATGAAACCTGAACTTATCGCACTGGCATGGTCTATCATACACCTTTTAAATTATCATTGTTGTTCAAATGTAATTCTAGGCTCCAAAAGTTTCTAATCAATAGTCTATCAGTGTCATCATACGTTTAAGAGAATAAGAGACAATCTAGTCAGAGGGCAGAAGGGTTCAAATAAAATAAAAATAAAATAAAACACAGAGGATAAACTACATTAATTTAGAGAAAAAAGCTAAAATACAAAATAACAAATGTGCTCCTATTATCTCATAGGTAATGCAATAAATAACAAGTGAGATTATGTTCTATGGGCTAATTACACTATATACACCAAAAAAAACAAAAAAAAACAAGTAGCAACCAGGAAACATCTTAAAATAAAATCAAAGTAGAATAGTCTGATAAATTTGTTCATCAAAGGCAGTCCATTCAACATTAATCTGACATAACCAATCGTCAATCAAACCCACTTATCAAATCACACAGCATTCAAAAACCATCATGGACTATCTGATCTAAAACACTGCTTTCCAGTAACAACACACTCACACATCTACAAGCTTACTCAACACACTCACACACAAGCTCAACACACTCACAGATCTTCAAACTCAGGAAAGCTGTGAAATATCTGGTACTGTCTCCACCAGCATGCTCCAACAGGCCTGAATGCACGGTAATGATCACTCAATAGACCCACCCCCACACTAATTGGGATGCCTATCTTGTCCTTGAATTTGCAGTGATTCCTAAAGGATGGGGCTCAACTATTCATGACAAGCTTGTTAATGACAAATGCCCCGACGTCAGCATGCTTGAGAACACTGCCAAACAGGGCGCATTTGTCATCCTCAAGCCAAAGGATACAAAGACTACTCAACATCGACTATTTTTAGACAGAGCTTTGCGATTCCCAGTGACTTTTTGTCATTTGTGATCATTGCACTGTGAGGACAAATGTTTTCATACAAAGAGAAGTGGAGTCATGATTTTTATTACGGTGCTTGCATCCCCAAGCACAGAGGGGCACTGAGAGGGGCATAAAGAGGTGTGAGTCATGACACATAATCTAACAGAGAGGTGCTTCTTAGAGCGTGACACTGAGAGCGTGAACATGTACCATGCTAACAAGCTGCTACCACTGCATCAAAGGCCAGTCTCTCCAAATAACTTCCTTTATTACACTATTGTTTCTACTTCATTATCCAAGATGTAATCTTATACAGCAATGAGCAATGAGATCAACAAGGATGGATGACACAGAATGAATGGTCTTGAATGGCGTCTTGAATGCGATCTAGGACATAGGAGTAATTGTTAGGAAAGCCGGTGCCCTTTAGAGAAAGGAGACCATTTTGATTCTCCCAATGTTTCCACTTGTTTAAGTCAAACTGTAGTCTTCCACTTCCGCACAGACGAAACTCATCATGTCACTATGCTTGTTAGATGGTCCATGAGGAGTTTATCCAGAAGCCAAGTGCTGGGAAGTCGAATGAACTACTTGAAAAGTCAGATGCTGTCTCTGTGTGAACATTCCAACATTTACACCACTGGAGACAAGAATCTTGGCAGATGTCGAGTGCAATACTCCAGCAATTTAGTGTCTGTTGCCCAATGAAGTCTAAGAGAGTACAATTTCACAGTGAAAGTGAATACTACCTCTGGTAAAATATACATCCCTTTCTATGGCTATGACAGTAAAGAGAGAATTAATGAAACCTTTATGTCATTTTCATCTCATTATCAAACTATATGTACCGCATAGCAAGATGTAATCTTACACTTAGCAATGAGATCAACAAGGATGGATGACACAGAATGAATGGTCTTGAACGGTGTGTTAAATGCACTCTAGGACATAGAGGTGAAACGACACCCTGGCAACCAAAGCTACACAATGAGTCTACTGGGGCTACATGCTCACCAAGTTTCAAGACACCCCGACACCACCTGATATTATACAAAACTAAAGCATTTCGCGCTTTTTTTGCATTCTGGGAATCCTTCCTGTGGGAGCTTAGTCAACACAGTGCTGACTGAAGGAAAGCCTCAAAGTCAAAAGGGTCAAGAGTCTCTGTTAAAGCAATTAGACTCTTGACCTCAACTAGGGTTGGGCTTTAGTGGCCCTTAGTAAAAAACTGCCACATGCAATCAGTATGCTTACTTTACTGCAGCGTTGCAGCATGCAAAATCATCAGGATAATTTGACACAATCAAGCATGAATGCAACAGCTAAATCTCCATCACTGTGCATATGGTGATGATCTAACAGAAACCTTTTTGGATTTTACAGCTTCAAATACAAATCAACACAAATGCCTTGTGTATGTGGATCATCTCTTGCAGCAATAAACTAGCATTTCCCCACAGCAATCAAACTGAGATCACGACAGCAAAATGGGAATTTTGCAGACACACCAATCAACAATGATTTCATAGGCACACAAATAATCATCCCATTATACCTCTTCATTTGAAGTCTTGAAATCCATGTGCTATGGTACTTAGAGGGAGACTGCCCTACAACAAACAGAAAAACACACATTAACAAGCATGTGACAAAAGTGTGGATAGGAACATTCTTAATTCATAATCAGTCATTGACAGAAGTAACACAGTGGCACTGTTTTATAGTGTGCAACAAAACACAGACTTTAGTATGTGCACTGCATGCTTAATATGTAAATTAAGCCCGTGATAGTGATGTTCTATGTCAGTTGCACTCTAGTATATCATAATATATCCTAAAATGACCCCCCTCACATCTTTTCTTTGATAAAATACAGTCCAAGACACACAGATTGCAGGAGACAGTAACAGCAGACTATTAACCTCCTCTGTAAATAATTCATGCCCAGACTGAGAGCTTTAGCATGCTAATAAATGGCTTTAGAAGCCACAGCTCTTACTACTTGGGCACCATTATTTTTTGCCTCCGTGTGGGCTGAGTGGAGCAGGGAAACGTTGGCTGTGAATCGGAGATCTTTCTTAATCAGACCAACTGTTATTTGTCAACAGACAGAGGGAATGCAAGAAAATCAAATCAAGCGCAACCCAACACAAGACACCACACAGAATACTAAGACAGCTGCAAATGCATCATGTATTATCCCTGGGAATTGTGGAGAGTCAAAGCCACTATTTGAGACAAATCAGCCAAGTCCAAGCTCAGAGTTCAATTGTCGTTTTCTCAACATAAGACCAGAGCTAACTATTTTGCTTCAACACTGACATCATACACACATTGTTTGTGTTGGTAGATGTTGAATTATTCCTCTTTCATTCATACAGCAGCTATAACTGGGCCATACTTGACAAGAGCTCTTTGCATAACTAAAATGGGCAGGAAACCACCTTGCTACTGAATGTATGGGGAAAAGCGGACACCAGGTTTAGGTTGTGAGCATAAAAAACAGTCTGTCATTGATATACTTAACCTACCTCGATGGAACTGTCCACAGCGCGTACTGTGAAGAGGTCAAGCCATGAATGAGATGAGCCCCTCGCTGGACTTTGTCTCGGGGTCCCTGCAGCTGACCAGCCAACAGCAGGCGTGGCGGACGTCAGCTTGTTGGGCGATGATGACCACCGCTGATCTCAGATCAGTCCAGCCCTGTGGAAAGCTGCAGCGCAAACCTGCCACAGTAATCCCCCAGATTCCATGAGCTGAGGAGAGAGAGCACAAGAGCACTCAGACTGAAGTCTACATGACTGACACATTGCCCCCCGTTTAAAGCTCGGGGCCTTCTTCAGTGAGAAGAATTCAAGCGAGTGACTGACTGAAAAAAAACGTCCTCCTCATTGAGAGATGCGTCCTCTCTCTAATTTCTCTTGATTGTATCTAGCCTTTATTTTCCACCTAATGCATTTAGGGGCATAAGGTGAGAGCTTGTTCAAAATGGGCATGAATGGTTGAATATTACCAAGCGATCTCTCTGGCATTTTGCTCAAATTTGCTTACACTTCGTTCTGCTATCTTAGCCTGTTGGATCAGCCTCTTTTACTTTTGCTTCACTTGGTCCAATGAATCTGGACGCTATTGACAGGCAATACATTTACTTTGTGGTGAGTGGACAAATACCGGTACTTTGAATTCTGAACACATTAGTTCTGCCTTTGTTTTCTGCTTGCTGATTGCTAAGAAATTATGTCAAGGAAACGGAACCCTTTGTAGAGTACCCTGACTAGTACTATAGCAAAATGCAATACTAACCAGAGGTGATAGGCAGCACTAGCCTCATAACAGCCATAGTTGACTCACTTTCCTTGCCTGGTTCTCAGCTCCCAGATGTACACCGGGAAAAATAACATGGATCAGAAAATAACAAGAAAGTAAGACTAAGAACGCATTCACAAGAGAACCTTTGGCCTGGACCCAGTGTGAAGGCAAGAGACAACTTTGCCAACATATTTGCATTTTTTTGAGGTATTTTAATTACTTTTGTCACAACTTCTGCATAAAAACGTGGTATGGGCCTTTATCACACCTTGACATTCTGTGACGCCAAGTGGTGGTAAACTGAACATTCTATAGTTGAAATGCATTGACTTTATCCCTGTTTCTGACTTACTGAAAAAATAGGCAATAACATGAAATATACCTAAATTTATATTTTTCCAAACGAATCACGTGGGAAAACCATGGATTGGGAAATGCACAGTGAGCACAGTTTCGTTGGGTTATTGTATACATATTAAGATGGTACATACTGCAGGATTTTCTCACGCTGCACCAGTTATCAACCACTGCGGGGTAGCAGATTTCATGTACAGTATTTTAAGTGTGGTTCACCTGTGTTTGGCAGGACTTGTGACGCGCCTAGCTGGCTCCATGCCTGAAATATTTTATTTCCATTTTATATTGTCATGTATGCCATGCTTTGCATTCTTTACTTTTTTTTTAAATAGTGTGTAAATTGTTCACGAGCTCTCTCGTTTGCGACTGTCCTGAGGCAGAGGAGTTGTGAAGCGCGTGGCTCGCTTCATGACTGACACATTGTCTTTTCCTTCTGTATTATCAGCAATAAAACTTCAAAACCCAGGTCGGTTGTGACGTCCATCATTAACACAAAACGACGCAGAGTGGACATGGGAGAGGAGAGACGACCTCCGTTACACGGATTTGTAACTGTCGTCTTCAACTTTCTTCACGAACATCTGGCACAAGTACCCAAAGCTAAAGTAGGCTACACAAGGTACACAATACAGTAGCCCAAATATAAACAACGTAGTTAAGTTGTTCTCGCTGCTAATATTTTGGCGTTCCCGTTCTCTGACATTCCCTCGAGCGAGTCCACCAAGTATTCCTTACGCTCCATATCGGTGATGTAGCCCTCAATCCACTTGCTGTATCCCTTCACTAACTTTGCTCTGGGGATCCTCTCACCCTCATTGGCCCACTCTTCTAGCTCCAGAATCGAAAATAATGGCAACGACTTTCACGCTATGTTTTTCATTACAGGCTACTTCTGTAGCTTACCTCTGAAACAACGGTGGCTACGGTAACAGTTACGTTTACTGATGGGTGAATGGGTGGCAGTTTTACGTGCTTGGGCAGATCATGAAAAATTAAGCTTGTATCCCTTTCCAATCCATGGTTTTCCCATGATATGTTGTCTATATTTATTAGGCTAATGTTTTTTCAGCTTTGTGTGTATATTTCATGTTTCATGTTTTATTTCATCTGTTATTATTTTTTCAAGCCAGGCATAAATTCAATGCATTTTAATGAATGTTTAGTTTACCACCACCACATCATAGAATGTCAGAGTGTCAAGGTGTGATAAAGGCCCATTTGATTTTTCAGCTTTGACCATTGTGAGCATAACAATGCTGCCGCTGCCACATACAACGATTCTTTACTGTTAATTAATTGTTAGATGGTAGAAGTTCAACTGTGTTTGAAACCAGACCAATTCAGCACAATAAAGAAACAGAAAAAAATTATAGACTGACACTTTAATAGGGCCTTTAACTAACCTTAGCTATAGTGATGGATGGGGTTGGCCTGCCAGAACCTCACACAAGCAGGTACATGCCAATAGAGATCAACAAGATTCATGGCACAAATGGACTTTACCATAGTGCAGAAAATAATGTGTGTGTTCCTGTTTACAACAACACACTGACTTGAAATATCTTAAGCAAGCTAAAAAAAATGAATTTGTTTTTTTTTTAGTCTGCCAAAACAGTACAAGTAACACTTTCAATTAGCCCATTCATTCATAAAGGGTAACAATGCATTAATTAAACTTTATAAGTAATGACGTTAGTATTCAGAATTGTTTACATTCTCATGACAGTATTCATGAGGTATTATAATGTTATCATATAAGCCTTTAGAAGTTGAAGTGTCACAAAGCATCTTTGCCATTTTGATACTAGGGAAACATACCACTTTACTTACTCTCTGTAATGTAATGGAGCCTTATTGATTTTCATGAGTAATTATGTGTTCATCTCACTTTACTCACAGTATGCACTGACATGAGCAATTGGGCATATTAAAGGTAGAGTAACAAATTGAAGCTTGATAATGTTTAATACTTACAAACAGAAATGAGCACTAATGACATTAGTTATAAGACTTTATGTTTGCATTATAACCCTTTATGAATGTATTCTTGATAAATGTACTGATCTAAAGAACTATTTGCAGTTATATTTGTCAAGACTGCATTCCCTTTACCTGTTAAAGTAACAAAAGAGGGATAACAAGAAAAAGGAACAATGAAAAGGAAGGGGTTGGCTGAACCACTGCTCTGGGTTTTGCTGCACAAGGCCTCATGCTGAGCGTATATCTGCGACACACACTTTGCTGGGAGAGCATTAACAGGCACAGGCAATAATGTATCGCTGACAGGATTTTTCTTAACTGTGTATTGCACCGGTAAATAGGAAAAGGAATGGTGAGGCTTCACCTGCCATTGAGTGGGTTGTGTAAATGCCCAGCTGGTAGAAATGTTAACTACTGAGCATAAAGCTAACTGAACAGAGTAATGAAATGTACTTTTTAAAATGTTACACTTTAAAATCCACTTCATACATTAATTTTAATCCATTACAGAGTGCTGCTAACCCTGCAGGCCCACTGCATATGAGGTCAGCTTGATAACTGAGGAGGCACAGGAAACAATCCATTTCAGTACACTGCAGTCTCATTTGTCTCTGTAAGCTTATATGAATATGGCCCTAATACACTGGTGATAACATAAGATCCTAAATTAATCAACCCTCATTTTGCAAATAGCAGTGGAGTTTAATTTGACTCGGGACAGCACTCTAAATCCATTCCTTAACGCATGGGTACCCATTCCCAGCTTATCTGACTAATCCCATAAGATTTATCAAAGTGAAATCCTTAAATTGACCGGACACCCACATACATTTGAAGCAAACACTCATGGCTGAAGAGTCAATGAAAAGTAAATGTGCTTTAAATGGAAACATCACGTTGGCTTCCTCCTATTTGTTTTTCTATCCAACCTGATATTTGTTCACTGTTAACATTTGCGAATGGCTGGCAGACAAATGTTTTCAGGCCTTTGCTTCATGATCGTATGTGCCATGTATCTAAAAGGGCGTATGAATTATTAATTTATGCTTGTAATTGCTGGCCATAAACCAGTCTGAGTCTAAAGACTACCCACCTCCGTCTATGGTATCTATTGAATATGGCATTCATAAAATGGCAGCCATTTATCTCTTCCTATACAGAAAAACTCTTTTTCCTAAGAAACATGCAGGGCAGAGCTGACAGCATATGGGGATATTATGCTTCCATAGCAACCACTGAATACATTTTAAAAGGCTTATTAACAGTGCAGCATCAACAGCAAATATAGTTTGATTGCCTTCAATCATTATATGGTTTGACATTATCACAGTATGTTTATCTATATACCTGCTATCTTCATTCACTACGATTCCTTGGTGTTTTTCCTCCACTGTCTTGAGTCTAAGCATCAATTCTAATTGACCCCTGGGCCGCCACTTGGCCTTGTCTCTGTATTTTCAGTAGGGTGTCCAATTATTTTGGGGATAAAGGACGAGCCTGGTTGTTAACTATCCCTCCAAACTACCCTGCAAACAAGACCATTCTTGGATACAGAGGGGTAGAACAAAATAAATCTTACCTAGAAAAAAAATCTATGAAAAGAATATGTTTAATATTGCATGCAACACATGCGTCTCAGTTGTACAGACACTCTATGAGACACTCAATGTCCTACCAAGTACTTCCAAGTACCGCCTACCCCATGCATCACAGACCATTTGCTAACAATTCAAATTTTGCATAAATATTTACGCATAAACAAAATGTGAACATATATACATGTGGACATAGCAACATAGTGGGTTGTATTAGGAATAATCTATTTCCACAATATCTTTATGCGGTGGGAGCTGAGAGCCCATTCACAGATTTATTTTGTGCACCCCCTAGAATTGATGCAGGTACCCTCATACCTGATTCTTATACTCATGCATCATGTTGGAGCAGCCGACGCCTACTGGTTAGGGTTTCAGGTTTGAAATCAAAGGGTTACTGGCTGTAGCAGGCAGAATCAAAACAGTATATATACTATATACCCCAGTTTGAAAACCACTGGAGTGGTACACCAGAACTTAAAACTTCAGAAATTTGGATTTAAATTTTGCTGGCTTGAAAGGCTTGAAAAAGAATGTAAAACTTGTTTGCACTTCCAATTTCAATTTCCAGGACTGTGCGTGACCTTAAACAGGTCCACACTTCAAATTCTATGCATAAACTAATAAAAGAAAGCTCTCTGTCCATTTCCAAACTGGTATAATGCTGTACTACTTACAGTATGTCACTTGTTCAAAGCCTGGGGCCTGTCATTGGTAGTGTTTCTTCTGTATCAGGAATATGTGTGTTTGTTTCATCCAGCTGTGAGTTAATTTTACAAATCAGAGCCTGTGTTTTAGTAAACCAGTAAAGTGAGCACACAATTCAGCCAAACAAGCACACGTTCTTTGGATACACAAAAAATGTCTCACAATGACACAACCTCTGTACACGTCATAAGTATAGTAGAGCTGTAATAATTTCAGACTCCGCATTTAACTTAATGACTCCACACTAACCACGGTATGTGCATTCTTTTCAGCACAAAGAACACCGTGTGAATAACCAGTCTGCTTGGAACACAGACTGTAAGCCATTACTGTGTGCTGTGTGTGCACTGCTGTCTACACTACACATAGAGACCTGTTAAGTGTCCTCCTCGGTACACTGTGAGCCACAGGAAGAGAAGAGAGCCAATGACCGAGTTGATGATTTCTGTGGACATCCAATACCAGTGCAAAACGTAAAATTTGATGTGGACTTAGGTAAACTCAGAGTTCTAAAGCACTGGCTCAAGGTTAAGAGAAAATAAAAGTAATTCATGCTATTCATTTAAACAAACACTCAAATCAAACACTCTTAGTGACTTACAGTACAGATTCACATTCCTATTAGTATGTTTGCTCCCTGGGAACAACATTACTGGATACCTGCTGATAAAATGGGAGTTGCGCTTATTTCATGCTTCACTGAGTCCTAGCTGATTAGATTAGCAGCAGCAGTATTTTAAAGGGAGCTACCTATGGCCAGATGGGGGAGTAAGCACTTATGGAGGGGAGGAGAGAGAAAAAATAAGTCATTACTACATATTCACACAATATGGAGATATTCTCTAAAACACTGTGAGAGTGATGAGCGATTCACACGATCTAGAGATATTCTCTCGAACCCTGATAGAGTCATGAGCAATGAACACATTTTTTGCAACAGTATGTTGGATTTTTGAAACACAAATGTACTGTGCATGTATGTATCTGATCACAGATGCTTTAGAAGTATGTGAGTCCTTTGGGCTGCTGCTTCTCAAACACAATATGACTCAGCTTACAATTATCAGCAATATAACCATCACTTTTATCACTGCCAAGGTTAGTGAAGTGAGGGCAGCAACAAGCCATTTTCATGCAGTTAGAAACTCCCAATCCCCCCTCATAGCCTGTAAACATGTCACAATATGCATCATGATACAGACACCATGATGTAATACATATCATGATAAAAGTCAATGGTGATACAAGTATGGTGTGTAGACCTATAGGCAATTCCACGCAAAGCTGTTATGTCCATAATGGCAACACAATGGCATGGTATAGTATGATGTGAATGATGATTGCATATAGCTGTATATATATATATAATTACTTATATTTTGTACACAGAGACCCCCTCCTCTCAAAAAAGAGGAAATTTTAAAAAAAATGTTATAAGCAATGAAAAACTTGTTGGTTCACGATACTGCACACTGACAGACACACACACACACACACACACCATCTGGCCTTATCTTGAATAGTAAATGCAACAGTGCAACATGCCCTAGTGGTTTGCTCTGTCCTGTCTCCTGGTCTCTGTGCACATGAACAGCCTAATGTATTACTATTCACTGCACAAAACTGCAGCCCTGTCACTGCAGCTGGGGGGTTGGGGGACCATGGGGGGCAGGGGGGCGGGCAGGAATAATACCAAGCTCGTTCTTCGCTCAACGCCCTGGTCACCTGACCTTATCCACAGATCTCACTTGAGCCAGAGAGTCGTGCCAGCGACGTTTGTCACTTGGCCAGCAGCAAGAGTGATTTGTGTCACGTGAGGACAAAGGCCATGGGGTGGCTTGACGTGGGGGTCGGGGCATAGCAATGATAGAGCTGGGGGAATCTGAGTAAATAAAAATGTCATTGACATGGCAACCGTCCCTTTGTCCCAAAAGAAATGAGATCTACACGGGAACAGACAGCCTTGCCACTGGTGCTTATTCTGACTCATGGATGCATGTCTGAAACCCATACTGTGCAAGTCAGTGTACAGAATCTCCTCTGAATGAAGGCAGATGTAAGAGAGCAGCTTTATTTCATCAGAAACCCCTAAATTCCACTGCTGTGTCATAAAACAGAAAAATACACTTAAGTACAGAGAAAAGTTTGATCATGCAGGCAAGTTTAAGTGTAACTGATAAGCTACATCCCATTGTAAGATCAGACCATTCCAAATGTTTAGGCTGCAGTAACAGTGTAACAGGCAATATATGAATGCGTCTTAGAATTTAATTCCATCATTCATCATTCTTCAAATTGTCTTCCAGCAAATTATGGCCTGCCAATTAAGGCCTGTTGCGTGAAAACCATGTACAATCACGTACAACCACGTACGTCTGCTGATTCTAAAACCAGACAGAGGCCATGCCCCTGACGGTATCAGGGGTAAAAATCATCTTTTAGAAACATTGGTTTGACTCCTGCTGGACAGAGCCAGACTAGCCATAGTTGCCATTGCATTACTTAAAGGCAGACAAGGCAAGCCTGTGATTTTTTTACCTCCCTCTGCAGTCACCAATTTTACACCAACATCATAAATTCTCACCAACACATGTGGATTTGTTTGCAAATGGATTTTGTTTGCATGTGGATTATCATTTTCAAAGTGTTATGTTGACTGACAAGGGAATAAAATCGATTTCGGTTTCATTCAGTTTCTGGGTGCCGCTTTCATCTCGAAAGTGCTATTGCTTTGCGAATAAGCTGCAGAGTGAGCCCAGAGAGCCTTCATTCAGCCCCTAGTGAGCCAAAGTGACTACGAAGCTGCTAAATTAATAACAGCATCAAATGTTGATTAGTGTTTCTTTAACACTGACAAATAGGTATGGTCAGTTGACAAACAGATATGGTCCCTAAACCCACTAATTAAGAACCCTTCACAAAACTCCCTAGAACATACACTGATGACGGGTCCAAAATGAACCATGTATGAGGGGTGAAAAACATGTCAATCCTTTTTTTATTCTCTTCGGGGTTTTTTGTTCTGCTGAATAGCACATTGAACGTTTACAAAAGTACTCTGGTGTCTAAACTCACAGCTTGTTCCATCAGTTAATAGCCCTTAACAAGAGTCATGCAAAAGGATATGAGTCATTCACATGCCTTAGAATATCTCTGTTTTAGAAATAATCTACCTTGGTAGCATACAGTATCTTTGGCTTTCATTCGGGCAACACCTGATTGATTAATTTGAAATGAAACATTTAAAAATGTTCCACAAGGGTGGTTTTGAATTCACACCTGAGAGCTGAGTGAGTGAGGGAGGGTGTGTGTGTGTGTGTGTGTGTGTGTGTGTGTGTGTGTGTGTGTGTGTGTGTGTGTGTGCGTGCACACGCGGGTGTGCCTGTATGTGTCTGTGAACCAGTGAGATCTAGTACTGCATGAGAAGTTGAGGCGGACACATCTGCTTTACAGCTGCTGTAATTTAGTGTCCTATCACTCATGGAGCGCTAACACCAAACTCAAACAAAAGCAATGGGAATGTCTCTCTGAGCATGATTTCTGGACACCCAACTCTACAGTGCACATGACACATCATGAAGGTGAGGGACTCTTAGTCTTGCCAGTACTGTAAGTCAGTCAGAGAAAGAACTTGGCACACCCCCATAGGTGGTGTAGCTTACTGTGTGCACATGGTTTAGGTAGCATTCATAACATGTAGTCAGAGACAAATGCAATACCACATTTGAATACACAACCAACAACATAATATGGTGATATATTATGAGCCAATCAGGATTTGAATTCAGCTATGCTGCTGATCAGACCGAAAAGCACTAAGATATGCGTATACCGACTTCCTGGAAACCAGAAGGACCCTGCTGCTATTAGGTGACTTTTCTGAATTGGGTATAGGGCGGGCAGGGCTTGGGGATGTGTTTTTCACATTTGGCAAAACGATGTAGATGGACTTGGGGTCGATGCCAGCAAATATCTTTAACATTCGCTCACGTGGCATTGTCTAACGTTATGGTGCTTTAGTGGACTCACATGCAGGCAGTTCTCCTCATTCTATGGTCTTGTGAAGAAATCGTAGCTTCTCTCCCAGTGAACAGGGAGGCTTGGTCAGATCACCGCTGACTTCTGTAGCATTGCGGAGAGTAAATAGCTTAATTCTGCAATATACTCTTTTTTTTTTTTTACAAGATGACAAGTAGAATTCATCCACAACTCCTAATTAGTTATGAGTCCATTTTGGTGCAGATAGCCACATCAAGAGGACACAATAGGGTGTTGCTCCTATGTATGTAGAAAAACTGATAGCTGATAATAACACTCTTATCTAATGTATCATACAATTCATGGTGGTTAAAGCTACGCATCTTTCAGACTTCAAACAGCACGGCTATAGCCTCCCTAAGAATGCACGCAAGCAGCATTTAATTGTGATCAAAATAGGAGAGTGACGTGAGAGAGAACTGAAGCTTACCTGATTTTCTGGTAACAGGTGGTAATTTAATATCGGTTTCACTCTGATCCTTTCATCAATCATAATCGAAAGTCAACAGTTTATCTTTCAGTCAGACATCTGCAAATTCAAAGCAGATCCGATTACAGCCGCCCAGTAAGCACTGCTCTCCGACATAACGCGACAATATTCCACATCGACACCTTAAACATGTCCTTGTGATGTATTCCCTCGACATAGACAATATTAGGCTATCCCCATCCGTCAACATCCTCCGCAAACCATGCGGCATGCATCCTCACATTTTCGCTCTCCCTGTCGGTCCGGTTGCTGCCTACTCTGTGGTGGTTAAATGCCTGTATGAATGGCAAACGCTCTCCCTTGCTTTGTCAACTGCTCAGTAGCTCATTTGTTCTACCATCCCTCTCAGTTTTGCTCGTGATCAGACTGTCAGAATGTATGCGAGGCACCCGACGCGGAAATTAAACGGCGTGCCGGCATGGAGAGAGGTGTCCCAACGCCTGGCTTTACGGGCAATTATCTGCATGATTTTCACTGCAGCATAATGTGGTAGCCCAAACGAATCTACGTGCCACACAGGGGCCGTTCTGAGGTTCTCTGTGATGAAGCTGTGAATCGTGCAAATACCTTACACTGCATGCCACAACATAATTTGCATTTTTGAACAAGTCATTGGACCTTGCTGCCATGGCAATGGTCTCTTGCCAGAGCAAAGTCAGGAAGTTTTTCCAGATGAGGTAGACAATGACTGTAGCCTATATGGGTCAGCGTGGCTAGCATGACAGGGAAACAACTATATGTGCCTTTAGAATTCAACACAGATTCGGCAAGATATATCCTAATTCATTACTAGGCATACTTCAAACAACTACTTCATACACTCAGTTAATACTCAAATAATTCATTAGTAGCCTTAATTAATATGTAATTCTGACACGACCTATTCACATCTATAATGTCAAAATGATCATGTCCTTCAAAAAGCAAATATAGGTGCCCTAATGTCATATGGACATATGCTCTGTGAAAGTCAGGTAACTTTTTAAAGTATTTCAGTAGACTCAACACAAACTGATCTGTTTGTCATTAAGCATTTCGTTTCACCAGGTTGAGATTTGAGTAAATGTGTTTTTGGTGAGATGCATACTGTACTCAATCCAGCATTATTATGTTATGAATGCCATGCACACATTTTCCATTATTATGGACACATATTGGAGTCTTCGTGTTGAGTGGACTAGCAGAGCAAGATCATAGGCTTGAACACAAAGATTTTAGCTTGATAACTAGAAACTGAGGCTGCCATTCAAAGCGGTAACCTGCTCATCGGGAGCCATTTGTGGTTCAGTGTCTTGCTCAAGGATACTTACACAGGGCCCGGAGGAGACAGGCTCAAACCTACAATTCTCTGGTTCCCAAACAGTTCCTCTAGAGATAATGTTGGTCTGTTTCTGCAGCTGCATGCAAGCTGGTTATCTATAGTAATTTACACATTTCTTGGCAGCCCTGCTAAAGTTATGATTTTAAAAAAGACTGAAAACTCATCTTTTGGCATAATATCCTAATGAAACACAATGAAAACAGTGCAGATCCAGCCTTGAGGGAAAGCAAAGTTATTCTGAGATAAAAAAAAAAATCCTTAATCATACTTTGAAGGGAAGCAAATTTATTCTAAGAAGAAAAATGTTCTCATAAACAAATGAATATATATTTTAAGAGAACACATGTGCCATTATTGGTACCAAATCTTAGCCAATGCTCCCTCTGCTAACAAAGCTGTTTATAGTCTTTTCCTAGACATATCTTGCAGTTGAAGAATACCATGCATTGGATTGAGAGCATTCCTCCAAGGCTGCAGAGTAACCCTGGATCTTTCAGCTCCCTAGGTCATTTCTTATGCCTTCTCCTTTAGCTCACCCCACTGGTTGAGGTGACGAGGGCTGGTCAGACACAACAGATGGGACTAGCATTTTTTGGCCCATTAGTCAGGAAAACCCACTGTAATGCACAGTTCTGGTAGTACCCTTAAAGGAACACCAGGCGACATTTTTATGTTCATTTACAAGCATAGTCCATAGTCACTTTGATGGGTAAATGACTAATTACAGTGTGAATGAAGGTTCTTTTGGCACCCTCTATTGCTCAATCACGTAGTTACAAGCACTTGCAAGTCGGGTCATGTTAAGCAAAACCCAAACTGAATGAAACTGCAATTGCGTTTATTACCTTATCAATCAACAAAACTCCACGAAAATGATCATTGGTTCTTATGTGTTGATTTCCAAACAAATCCACATGGATTGGTGAAATTGGTGAAAATTTGGCAGGAGCTCCAAAGGCAAAAAATCGCAGGCTTGCCTGTTACCACTTTAAACATGCACACATGAATATGAAGTAAGTGCTGGGAAGCACTGCAAGTTAACAATTGCACTCACTCAACTGCTAAATTATTGGTGATCAGTCTGGCCCTGTATGCCATATGGCCAGTCCAGTCCTGACTATGGCAGAAGCCTGTTTTTGTTTGGAGCTGGACATTCGCTGACCTGCTGGATACCCTCTTTTAATGTTCTAGCAGAGGCTTTCAGATTTGAATTTAAAATGCTGAGGTGTTTCATGGATATAATGTTACTCTACATCCTAATGAAGCTCCCAGGGCTTCGGGAATTGAACCAGCCACAGAACACCACAGAACCCTAATACAAAAATTCTCAGGCATAGGGTATTTTTCAGTATAGGTATTCTTCTTTGTATGCCAAATCCACCTTGAATGTTTGTTATAGCAAAAATCTGTAACAACAAACAATATCTGGAGGTCACCTCTGGTGTTTGTTTTTATTGACTCATGGTGCTATTTTTTGCAATCTCTAACAATGATCTTTATAGATTGTTGGCATCTCTTTCCATCACAATGTGTCGGGACAAGATAAACTTTCCCTTTTTAAAGGCAAACCAGACAACATTTTAAGGTTGATTTACCAGCTTCGTAGTCATTTCACTGGTTAAATAACTCATTATGGGGTGAATGAAGGCTCTCTCAACTGTTTCTACCTATATTCCGCAGTTACAACACTTGTGATCTGCTTAAACAGTGAGCCGATTTCAAATGAAACCACGTTTATAACACATTGTCAGTCAACAGTCTACGAAAGTCTACGAAAATGATCATCGCTGGATCCTATTCTTTGGTCTGTGTCTTTCTTCGCCTGTGTACCTTAATGAAATATCAAGTACCACTGATTACTGCTTAAAAATTCATAATTGCCCCCATCAAGATTAATATAAATGGAAGAAAGTTTCATATATTTTGGTTATAAGATATTCTTGGTACCAATAATAGTTGTTTTGTTAAAAAATATATTAAAACACTTTTGAGGATTTTTTTTCTTTTCAATAAATTTGTTGCTTTTTAAGGCTGTGATTTTCCTCTTAGGATTCATTGGAACTAAATTAAAGTGATTGGAGATTAAGATGTAAAAAATGAATTCTAATACATTTGCTCTTTACCAAAGTTGACAATATATATGGTGGTACTGTATTGTGTTTACCTGGTGAGCTGGTCAAACAAAAGATTTTCTTCCTACTGCTATTTTTATTATTATATCATTTTATCAGTCAGCATCATGTCTGATCCATTAGTGCCCAGATGTCCTCATCTTCTGACAGACATTCAGAACCCAGTTAAATGGACTTTTCTTTTTGTAAAGCCCACACGCATTGCCATGAATGTCAAATTAAATTGCACTGCAGATATTTCTGTGTCTAATTTTATGGCTACCAGCTCAGCTGGTTGTCAAGCCTGAAGCTCTATAAGTGCTGATATGAAGAACTGATTATGCATTCCTAACTATGTTTTTATTATATGATACATGATACTCATGCTTCTGCTTACTGCAGTGCTTCTCAAATAGGAGGTCTGAATTGCTGACTTGCTGGTGTTGTTGATGTGTTAGAATATACTATCAGGTTATGCCATCATAGTATTAATGTACTTATAAGAGATCCATCAAGCTGTCCTTCCATTATTCATCACTATCCATCAAAGTCCATCACCAGATGGTTTAGCATCTACAGATAATCAATTTCCCACAGTTTTGTGGTGTGTTGAGTCAGCAAGATGAGTCTTTGAAAAGCAGACGTCTATTAACAATTAAATGAAAAATATTTTAACAATATCTGAAAAGATCCCCTCATTATTTAATAATTCAGACATATTAAAAGAATCTTCCATCTCACTGTCCACAGAAAATAAATGACCTTGACATTCCTTATTTACAAAGGAACAAAGTACATAGGCTCCCTGTCGGTAATTAGGTTTTGGAGATAAGAAAACAAGACCACAATTAACACAATTCAAGTTTGAGGCAGAATGAGATTAAAATGATCTGCTGAGTCTGAGCCAATTTAACTGTTCAAAGTGCCAGCAGACAAGTATCTCTTTGTTTGCACAGGACGTCACCTGCTATCTGTCTTTCATTTGGAATAAGCTGTTTGACAGGGTAATTAACAAGACTGAGCATTGTTTGGCATGATCCAACAATAATGACTTCATCTTAAGTTTATTTTTGGAATGACCTGTTCTGCTTTCGATGTTCTAGGAAAGCAAATCATCACAATTTATTGACATAGACTACTATAGTATCTCCCAATGAAACCCTGACCTCATGGGCATACTAGAATTCTATTATCTGCTAATGCACAGACCCACCTCAGTAGGCTATCTGTTCTATACCATGTTGAATTGTATTATCTGCTACCACAAAAACCCATCTCAGCAGTCTATCTTTTCTATAGCATGTTATGCAACCCTTATAACTGGATTATTTCATGGACTGCCTGTATCTGATCAGGCTGCAGAATCATTACTGTTCAGGTAGCTCCTGATTCAAACGCAAGCTGTGGATGCCATGAGGAATGACACATCTGCTAGAGTTTCCAGTGGGTGGAGAGACAAAATGCAGCCTTTGGTTAAAGCAACCATTGTGATGCTTACTGTCAAAATTGAATCACCTTTAAATATAGTCTAGCTTGCACATACAGTGTGTTGTTCAGGCTGTTGGAGGCAGGGTTGTGTGTCTGTGTAGTACATGCAGCACTACTGAAAATGAGACATAATTAGACCTTGAACTGTCAGCTTGACATCCTGTCATGACCAGAAAAGGCCAGGATACAATAAGATGAGAAATTGCTTTGGTGTACAGGCACCCATAGAGCCATGAGTTTACTTGTGGACAAAATGGAAACGACTGATATTCCCAAGTCACGTGTAAATCCAATTTCCAGCTTTTGTTAATTAGTGTTTTGAGATCAAGGTAAAGTCCCTCACCATTGCACTATTCTCTCTGTTTCAGCAGTGACAAGCAACAATTTATGCTACACAATGGTAAGTGTGCTCACACACATACACACACACACACACACACACACACACACACTCAATAAAGCCAAGGAAGTGGCTCATGTAACACCTAGCAGATGCAGTGCTATTCTGGATGATAAACACCTAGTGTTCTTAACGCTCAAGTTGATCCTGTAGCTACCCAAGTTCCCCTGCAGTCCAAGGTGTGAATGTAGCAGGAAGAGACACAGCCTATGAGTCGTCCATTTTGTACAACTCTCCTGTCTAGGTCAGACTCCTATCTCAGAGTCTCTCTCATGCAATGCATGTTAGATGTTTCTTTGTACTTTCTACATACAGTGTGTATACACATCACTGAAAACTCACTAAAATGACTTCAACATGGTTCATAAATCATTAATGTGCTCCACAAAAAAAAATTAAAATGTCTTTTACATGCTGTGAATTAGAACTTTTACTTCTCAAATCTACATCTTTTTTTCAATTTTTTTTTCAACCAAAGTGATGAGCAAGTAAGAGTGTTTAATCCGCTTGATAGCAGTCAATGGTTTTCAGGTAAAGAAATGTATTTCTAGCTGGAGTCTAGAATGTGTCTACATTTGAAGTGTCCCAGTGGGTCTTTGCCCCACACTGTCTTCCAAGATGTATTTTTGAGCCTAATTAGTTTCGCTAGTGGGGAAGAAATCATGTTAATCATTTTTGTTATATAACCTTTCTGCCTACCTACAGTCATTATGGTGAGTGCACCTGTCATGAAACAGAAACACTCTCAGTTAGATTTCCTTTACTAAAGGGGAAAATGACTGCAGATTTGAGTTTATTATAAAATAATCACTTGTACCACCATTTGGTCCCAAATTTAAAAAATCAAACCACACTAATCAATCAAACCACACTAATAAACCATGTTATTATAGTAACGCACTAGTGGTAAACATAGGCTACTAATAACTGAAAACATTAATAATTTATTTGGCTAATCTGTTAGAAATCAAGGGGTTACTTGAAAAAGTGACAGGAGAAAGAAGCCTCCTTCCAAAGGTTTCTTCACTTGTATTCAGAGATTTTGTACAGTACCAAGGATCATGCAAAATAAATATACAGCAGCCTATACAAAGAACTTAAAGAACAGTACAGTGTGACCCATCTCATGCACTGGATCAACTGTTGCTGCAGGTAATCCTCTGAACACAGGAGGGCGTTGTGGGACAGTCCGTGCCTCTAAAATGAAAGGAGCGGTAATTCAATTGTTGATATCTCTGTCCTTGAAAAGCCATTGGTGAGTTCACTTATGACAATTTAGTGAAGGCAGTCGTATCTAATGATTAAAGAGCTCAGACGCAGAGTAGATTGCTTGCGTACCTGAGGTAGGTTCTATTGCAATAACCAGTTAGTCTAATGCATGTTTGTATCGGCGTTTTGCTTAATTTCTCTGACAGAGGAACAAGTTTGTTTGTTTTTTCCTCAGAGATATCAGAATGGTTTTCCATATATGAATGAATGGTGCCATGTCATCTCAGAGGAAATTGTTTTTTCTCTCAATCACCTCAATTCGACATGAATAAACAGGCTACCTTTTTCACTGTGTCGACAGCTGTAGGTCTAAGCTTGCTTGTATTTACATTTCATATTAGAAATATATCACTGGAAATATATCATCAAGTAGGCAATGTGAACATATTGTCTTGGCCTACACAGTCTAAACCCACCGTTGGCAATGCCTATAACACTCTTATGACGCCCCTATAAAGATTTCATACACAGGCTACTTTAAGGTGCTTCAGCGCCGCTTATCACATCGAGCTAACTTTACTAAGTTTGTCATACATGCTTGCCTTTCCAAACACCTGTCTGGTCAGGGGATCGCAACGACTCCGCCTATGCCAGGGTTGTGAATAAACCCAAAGATCTTATTGGACTGAGGAGCGACCCCTAAATGACGGGTATGTAACCACTCCCCCTGCACCTGATTGGGGGTATTTACTTGTCTTTGCAGCAGTGTTGGACTGTTCAAACTTCTCAGTGCTATGGAGTAGCCTAACTTTCCACTGGAATATTCATTAAGGATTACCTGCTCCCTAATTTGTCTTTCTATGTGTGGACCGTTACTGTTTATCCAAAGCCTTTCATTGGTGCCAATTAAATTGCTTTTACAAGATGCCACGCTCATTCCTTGTAAAGAAACACTTCAATTCAGCCAAGAAGCCGAATTACAGTGAACTTGAAGGTCCAACAGGTAAGATTACGCAGAAATGTTTTGTCTGCAAAGTGGTAAGGTACTTATAAATTATTAAAACGTATCGTATCGTTTTACTCACATAAATGTATGTAATGGCTAAATTAATTATTTTTGGTCGAGATGACAAGTCAGAGAGTCTTGGGAGTTCAGGCGTGGATGGATCCTCAGGACCACCCAAGAAATTGCCTAGCCCAAACAATTTGTCTCTTATTCAGAGGCTTAGTGTAGCTTGATGGCTTGCATAACCAGTTTTCCTTTGTTTTTTAAAACAACTTTTCTGTTTCTGTTTTTACCCTTTCAGTATTTATTTCACCATGCCTTTATAAAAGTCACCCAATGCCAGTAATTCCTCAACCGGAGATTCTGAGTTCCGTGGCATATAACCCAATCACAGTATGGACTACCAGCAACTTGCCACTTTCTCCGCTTCCCAGTGACCTCTCGCCTGTGTCGGGATACCCATCATCGCTCTCTGACACGTCCTCCAAAGATCACAGCGGTTCAGAGAGCCCCAGGAGCGATGACGATGATCGCATGCTCACTAAGCTCACGGACCCTCACGCCGTGGAGGCTGAAAAGTTTCAGTGCAGTTTGTGTAGCAAGTCGTACTCCACGTACTCCGGGTTGATGAAGCACAAGCAACTGCACTGCGACGCTCAAACGAGGAAATCTTTTAGCTGTAAATATTGCGAGAAGGAGTACGTCAGTCTTGGAGCTTTAAAGATGCACATCAGAACTCACACGCTGCCTTGTGTCTGCAAGATTTGTGGGAAAGCATTCTCCAGACCATGGTTGCTTCAGGGGCATATTCGAACACATACAGGTGAGCATTTCTTTCAGTTCATCTAGGAGATGTGTTGGCCTGTCAATTGCATTGGATGACACTGTATAGGCTATTTGAATAGACAGTCTATACAATAGGCTTCTTGAACCAAAATTCCATTCCACAGACTCACTCAAGGAGCCCTTAGCAGTGCATGTGCATGTCTGTTAACTTGGCTAGTCTGTAGGTTAAGAAATTTCATGCCATAAAAACATTTGACTTGGTTTGTAAAGTCTGTAGTGGTGTAAAAGCAGCTGCTATCTCAGCTGTGTCATTATTTGACGCTAACACAATTTGGCTTGTCATGTCATGGTTATCTGAAAGTGGAAGTCATGGATGGCGTCAGTCCTCCGATCCACCTGTCCTGTCTGAGTTGACCCATGTAGTGTAACTTCTTTGATACGGCCTTGATGTAAAACAAACCACATTCATAGCTAGTCCAATAAGCTTCTCTTGGAAAAGGCCTTGGTTGTACCTATCTGTGTCTGCCTGAGGGCTGGCAGGGTTTTTTCATGGCGTCTGAATGCTGACCTGTTCCGCCTCATCCCCTCCTCTCTCCCCAGGCGAGAAACCCTTTTCCTGCCCACACTGCAGCAGGGCCTTCGCCGACCGATCCAACCTCAGGGCACACCTCCAGACCCATTCGGATGTGAAAAAATACCAGTGCAAAAACTGTTCCAAAACCTTCTCCAGAATGTCTCTTCTACACAAGCATGAGGAATCTGGCTGTTGTGTAGCACACTGAGCAGGGATACAGCCCCACCAGGGCCTTCTGTGTCAGATCTCAGTGTCACCACTGTCAACTCTCAAAAGGTGATCTGGAGGACTTATTGAACACTGCATACATTTGCTTATGCTGAAATATTTTATTGTTGTTGTTGTTGTTGTTGCTTCAGAATGTCTGCCACAATTCTGTGTAAAGGAACAGGAGTTGAGCACTTGCAATATCAAGTGTCTTTTCACATACTTTCTTAACAGTATTCTTGCTGTGGCAATCAGTGTTGGGCTTCTGCCTTTGGTATACTGTAAAGGAACTCTTGGGAGACTAAAAGGGTTTTGTAATGTTTTTGTAAAGCCCTGGCAAATGTTTCATTCCAAAGTCAAATTGCCTTATGGGGTAAGTTTCTGGTGTGGTCACAATTGTATTTAATTGAGAAAACATTCTGACATTCCACATGGTTTATGGTTTAACAAATGAAAGAACTCGTGCCTTTTGCAAGGAATAGCTGAAGCCATGATTACATTGGGAAGAAGTGCTGAGATTTCCTGTTGTATTTCAAGAATTTCATCTGTTGCACAATAGTAAAACAACAGCAGTTTACCAGCACTCAAACTGCAATACTTTTTTTAGTAAGTGCCTTACAATGATTTAATGTTTCTTATGTTTTTATAAACATTTTTTTGCTATTGTATTTTATAAATATATATTGAATGTATGTTTGACTGAAGTGATTGTATCTTGATGGTGTGAATTTCTAAAGGAATGAATGAATTGCAAAACTGTTCTTTTTTACACTTTTTAAATAAAATGAAAGAATGTCCTAAAAAGTGAACTTTACTATGCAAATTTCAAGGAAATAGGCTGAATGATCAGGCATCAAGTCATTGTCCAGTCCAGTTCGTAGCAGACTTGAATTAATCCTTAGTAGTTCACAATTTATCAAACGAGACTCACACACTGTTTTGCATTTATTGGGATCCCAAAGTGTTAATGAGAGCATCCTACAAAATTATCCCAGCGCTAATGAAGGCTATTCATCAGTTGCACTGCCTCATCTGCCTATGTCTTGCCCTTTGTCTAGAGTTGCCTCTGTGTGGTTAGACTGTTGTGTCTGTTACCACAGAATTATGCCAGCTCATGTTGACTCCTACTATTATTCACACAAAGACACCAGGTGGCACCTCCCCTTCTTCATAAACAGTATTTACAGTCATGGATGGATATTTACTTACACAAAGCTCAGCCCTGTAAACAGTCGATGAGAAAGTCTGTGATAGTGGTGACGGCTTGCTGCAGAGTTTGGATGATGTCACCTCTGTTTCAGTGGGCTGACCTATGTGGAACAGCATTAGGGGGAATGCTCTCAGGAACAGACCATAAGCCAAAGCTGTTCGTCTATTTTGGGCAGAGCAAATATCACCCACCGTTTTGATTTCTCCAGGAAATTGGGAAACTCTGAGAGTGGGTACAGCATCACAGAACACACTGGCTTGGTGAACCTGCTCCTCGTGAACCTGTTCAGATCCCAAACAAACCTGAAATGTCGCACATGCCGGCGAGATTGGTCGCACCCTCGTGCCAGTTTCTTTGAAGACCTCAGGCTTTTTTTATTTGCCTGCGAGGTTGTCATCTTAAAGGGGTCAAAATCGTTCTCATGCCCCTAAATAACAACCGGATAATAAATCTACAGACCAGTCTATAGTCTATGTACTTCCATGTGGTCTGAAATAAGATCTTACTATCACCATTCTAGCATATCATTCCCATGAAATAACTCCAGTCTCTTAAGATGACTGCCTTCAGTAAGAGTTGAAATAAACTTTATCAGGCTCATTCTCCTCCAGTGTTTCCTGTGAGAAAACAAGGGTGGAGACTACTGAGCTAGTCTGAGTGGACAAGGACAGGAAAACTAGGATGAGCAGCTCATTACCAGTCTCAATGGCTTCTCAAAGACAGTGCCAAAGTTTCCCTTCAAGTCAGCCTTGCACAGTGTAAGCAGTAAATAACACAATAGGCCTAATAACTCCAATTTCTTGTGGTTCCTCATTTGTGCGCATAATGTTATAGAACAAAAGATAACTCTATATTTTAAACATTTAGCAGACAGTGTTCGTGTATGGTCCATGTATGAACCACATGCTTTATCTTTCTGCTCTTTGATGAGCTCAGAAACACATTCTGTAGAACACAATAAATTAATAGGACAAATAAATTATTATGCTATATGCAATAATGTCAATTACAACTAATATTGAACGGACAAAAAAATCAAACCAAGTACGAGTGCCAAATCAGAGCAAAAAGTCAGAGGGTGACCAAAACAGAGGGAAAATCAAAAGAAATATTGTGTCACACACATCTTGATGAGAATTCAGATATGTAGTATCATGTGACTTTTCATATTTCCTTTAGGGTGCTTTTTGGTGTTGGAGCCTAAAGACATTCATTTTTCAGTCGTTTGACTTTGGCCCTTCAGTTTCTCAAGCAGAGCTGACAGTTTGCTTTACTGTGGAAACTTCACAAGCAAAACACATAGTGCTCAAAATGGCTTTGACCCCTTGTCCGACCCAAACCCAGCTCATCTGCTGATGCCATGACACATGAATCCTCTCTGTCTGTCTAGCCTCAAACCCAGACAGTGAGCAGTAACCAGGGATGTAGAGGAGCATGACGAGTGGGGTGTGTGTGAGTGGGGTGGCCTGTGTTCTGTGAAACCTGCTGACTTTACAGTGAAAGGCCAGTATGATTCCACTATATCCATCAAGTGGAACAAATAAAATTAGCTGTCCTCTGAGAGGCCTGATTGTCTTAGGCCGTGCGTGATCTGAGGGCCTCACTGCTGTGCTGACCTCAGGAGAAAGAGATGCTTGTTTTCCTCTCGGTCACTCCAAAGGCCTGGAGGGATGCTCCCCTGCTTGTGCCACACAAGACATTTCTGCTCAATGAACACAAATGTCTTTTCCACAGTTTGGTTTGAACTCCTATTTTTATAGTCATAGGGTATGTCTGAGGAGTTAAGCGGCACTTCAGAGGCCGTGGGTCTTAAAGCTACTTGCGTATGACAAGTGAATTAAGTGAATTTTGTAATTAACTCACAAAGACAGACCATTTTGGAGTGTGGTAACACTGCCACTTGTAATTTGTGTAGATGCACAATATCATACAGGACGTTAACACTTCTTTGATTTTGTAAAGAAAATAGACAATCGAAACTTTCAGTACATAAAATACTTTTCAGACACGACAGTTAAATACCTAATTAATCAAATAAATACCCCTAAATTTGTTATTTATTATTTCTGCTTTCTAAATGTAATTCAGTTGAAAGAAGCCCACAGTTTGCTCTTTCTTTGCATAACCCAAGGATAATAGCCCTCTGAACTACTACTTTAAATTTGATAGAAATTTTAAATAGAAATTCTGTCTAAAGAAATAGCACAAAAGAAGTCAGACATTTTAGCAGTCTTTCTACAACATAATACTGCATATTGATATGCATTACTTATAACATATTACTACAGTGATGTATTCAGACAAATAGCATTCATTAGACACGTTCATGCTGACCTAACCAATCCAACATTCAGAGAATGCAATAAGTTATCATACATAGAAACACAGACAGGACCTGGGCCCTTCTGGTTGCTAACCTGCTGGGATGTTTGCACTTGCTGCCTGCCTGAATGTCATTAAGACCTTTGCCTAACCAAAATGGCCTGATCCATTCATGTGACCATGATAAGATCCATCACATGCCACTTAACCAATTAAAGCTAATATCATCAGTATCATAAGGTCTTGTGAAAAATGCTGCTGTTCCTCTTCAACTGTATGGTGTGTGTTGAGGTGCAGAGACAGATGGTGAATATTCAGATAGTTTCTTTGTTTGTGTGACCCAGTTTACCATAGATGACTCACTCACAGTAAGTTTTTGAACATTCCTGTGTTTCATCTTATTGGTCATCCTGTTTGGAATGATAATTAGATATAACTAACAGAATGGATGCTATTTCCCCACTCTCGTGAAAGCTGTGAATGCACTGAACATCAAACAGATGACACTCCAGCCCCCCCCTTTACCCACCCCTACACGCTTATTTAGGTTAATGGGTTGCAGTGGATGTATCCATGAAGATTTAAACACACCACACAGACATTAGATACTTTCATATACACTAAAGATGTAATATGCTCCTTTGATGATGTATTTGTTTTGTAAGCTGGCTGTAGATAAATATTCTTTTCTTTTCTCTTTTTGTGTATTTCTACTGATGAAATCCACTGACATACACATTTCCCTGAGCAACAAAGAGTCCTCCCACAATCTGAAGAGATCAGAGGAACCTGCAAACTCTCACTTAAGTCCCTCTTAAAGTGTGTGGTAAGCCCAGAGCGAGGGTGTGGTGTAGGTATGGAACAGCACCCAGGCAGAGAGGAGAGAGAAGGTTGCATGAAAGGAGCAGCACAGCAGGAACAGCAGAAATATGTACAGGAATATTAGGAACAGGTGCACTCTTTATGCCTCTCTTATTCATCATGTTTTGCTTTCACAACTGTATGCTATTATGCATTGCAAAACACAAAATTAATTAATTGCAGTGTTTTAAACTATAATGTGAAAAGTGCCTTTTACGCTGTGCTTGACTCATTAAAGTCCAATTAAATTGATACATCCAATTAATGTCCAATCTGACAGTGCAAACCTGCTTGATAATGTAGTTACATTCTGTGTGCAAGTGCTAAAACACAACATGGGGTTAGATTTGTGCACAGTCTGCAAGATAGGTCATTTGGAGATGAATAGTAAGAATTAGAAGATGACAGAAGTGGAATGAAAAAAAAAACACCTCCCTGCCATTTTTTTGAATAAAAGATCCAAGACTGCTTCTGTGCACAAGAAAATGTTAATTAGTGAATCAGGTGAATGAAATATCTAGGTGGATTGCTCACTAACACTGATCTGAGCAAAGTTGTGAACACAATTCAAAGCTTCTAGTATATATGGCAGAAATCATAAAAATCAAAATAGCGTGCAGAGTTGTTGTTCAGCATTCACACATACAGCAGATATGTTCTGTTTAATGAGCCACACGTTAATACTGACACGCTCAGTTGAAGAAAATGTCCAAGATTCAAACCGTCATCAAAGAATAAAGGTCACTTTCCTTCCTCATGGGCATATTTCATGTGACTCACAAGTCCAATAAAATATCGCATGTAACTAACAGCCCAGTAACCCTTCATATATTTCTGCAGGAAGCAGACAAGCTCCAACATCTGAGGGAGTAAAGCACAGAGCAACCCTGATGTGCTGCCACAATGGAGGAGCCACAGCATGGAGCATTCACTCCTCCTTGTCTCCGTTTGCATAGTGAGAGGATGGAGCTCTCAGTCTCTTTAGCCTCCCGCTTTTGGGACACCATCCTTTTACAAGAGGCCCATTTCCACTGCAGTAAGCCTGGCCATATTCCATGAGCCCAAGGGATTCTTCATGATATACTTGCCCGAGATAGAGGAGCACAGTAATAAAAACGGTTGCTGCTTCGCAATGGAAGGACCACTGTAGAGCACCACAGTGATTCGTGATCTAACAGCCTAATATTCCAACATAAATGTTTTGTCCACTACATCGACACTGTGCTGGAATCAGGAGCTCAGCTCGAACAGTTGACTAAGCAAGCAGATTGGCGCTGACACTGGATCAACATATGGATTCCAGATCTGAGGTCAAGGGAAGACAGACTTGTGGCGTCAAATGTGTCAAACCTTGTACTCCTCAGCCCACCAGCATCAATCAATACGCAGCTGATAAGACACCGTTTGATCCAAGATAAGACAGACACCATGTGGCTCGGCACACCATTTTAAAACAATTAAAGTCATGATGTCACTTCAAGACTGTCATCATCCTGTGATCCACATGGCATTAATCCAGACCTCAGTTGACTTGAGTGCGAGGCTGATGCTTCAGTGTGAGGCTGATGCTCTTATAGTACTGATATAAAATGCACAAAGACGAAACACATGGTGCAGTTAGTGTCACTTACTGTGTCGAGGGTCTTGTAACTGCGTTAAGCACAGTTTTTAATGTTGAAATGAAGAAATTAACACTTCGAACCAAAAAATCTGTAATAGATCTAACATCTCTCTGTGCATTTTTTTCCCGAACTTGATAATACCTCGTAAGATATGACCACGTCATCCTCCAAAAGGTTTTGAAACTTGCCATAGGTCGTTGGAATGTACCACTGATGTGATGGAGGTGTTCCTTGGACACACACACACACACACACACACAGTCACACATTTATGCACACACACACACACACACACACACACACGCACACACACACACACACACACACACAGTCACACACAGGTATTGGCTGTCTGTCTCGCTCACCTCTTTTCTGCATCTAGACAGGGGAACAGAAAGTAGAGAGAGAGATAGAGAGAGAAGAGATAGTTAGAGAACCAGAGAGAAAAGAAAAAGAGTCAGATAGATAGAGAAACACAGAGAGGGAGGCTTTGTAAACATTCCATAAAGCAAGTTCTGTTTGGAGCGCTGCTATGACAAATATGTGGGGCTGACTGTGAGGCGGCAGGTGCTGCGTTGTCAGAAGGCACTTCACACATCCTCTCTGTCGCCCCTTCTCTCCGCCCTACCCCCAATGCCTACCCTTTGCCACACCACAAACACACACACACACACACACACACACACACACACACACACTCACACACATACACACACGCACACACACACACTCACACACACGCGCACACACACACACATGCATGTACATGCACGCACACACACACCACACACACACACACACACACACACACACACACACACACACACACAAACAAGATATACTCTGCAGGCCTCTCCAGACCCACTTAGTTATCAGCTCACCTCCAGCGTTTGAAGTGTCCTGGGAGGCACAATCTGAAGTCTGCTGACTCCCCAGTGTCTCTCCCCACTGATGAGCAGTTCTGTGTGTAAAGTCTGGACTGCCACTTCAAAGGTCATGAAACATGTAGCACGAGTAAAATATGTAAGTATACGTTACATTTGGTGTAATTACACATCAAATAAATACTTAAGGTATGGTTTCAAATAATGGCTGATCACTTCCATTTTCATAATATTTTTATCTTTTTTTAAAGATACACTTTTAAATTTTTTAAATGCATTTCACCATATACATATATATATATATATATATATATATATATATATATATATATTGCCATAAAAACACAAAAATGTACAAAACTCCACCGTGCAAGTCAGTGAGACATGGGTTTCGTCTATTGTCAGTCCTTTCTTATTCACTCTTCAAAATTCAAATCAGAAATACTCAGCCATGGTGTATCTCGCTAATGTCACAGAGCTCTTACAACACATAAAACACCTCCTGCACATGTGAGTAGGGATTATGTTATATTATAATGTTCTTTTTTTCCATCTTTCAGTTGTAAATCTACATCGGTGTCAGTACAGTACACTACAACAATAATTGTTTCTCCCCTTTAAAGAACAGCTCATGTATGCAGTATAAGCATCCTCTAGTGAACGGAATGGAATGATGACATCACAGCTTTGTTGCTATCACAACAAGGATGCCCAAACACATGTTCCTCTTACTCTCTCTAAAACCTCCAACAGGCCCTCCTCACATCCACACAAGCATAATGCCATTGTATTCCCATCTCTATCTCCCTGTCTGTGAGGCAGTGTGGGGTAGAAGCTGGAAAGCACCCAGGGGAGACACCCAGTCATCAGGCTGCTGGTGTTACTCACAAGGATGTGGTGCAGACAGTGGGCCCGCTGGTTGCATAGAGGCACTTGCTAGGGCATGATAAAGAGGTGTAACCCACTCAGCTTTTCCAGGCGGCCTCACTGAGACATGAAACACATGAAGCACAGGCTTTTGTGTGAGTCAGTTGCACAAAGGGGGCTTTTATAAATTGCAGGAACGGTCTAGAGTCTATTCATCATCACTGAAGTCAAGCCTTCCAATTAACTGACCCTAACTTTTAGTGGCATTTAGAAACTTGCATTTAGAAACTCGACTGAAATTCCTCAATGAAATCCTGCAAAAGAAAAAAAGAAAAACAAAAAAACTGCACATGCTTCTGCTGTGCTGGGGGCATTAGCAATTTAGTTCAATTTGGCTACTGTAAAAAAGAGGAGCTTTTAACCTAGCACTCTGTGTCTGACTACAGATCCACACTTACTCTAAGGTCTACTTTTCTCATTTGAATCAACCTGTTTATTTTTTCTCATCTCAGATGTGTTCATTGGCAAACAGTCGCAAGCACTCGCATTGGGCATTTATGGAGCCTCTCCTGTGCTCTACGGAGGAAAAAAGGCAATTTGACTGCACTCACTTTCAGCAATTTACCAGATGGATCTCTCTAAAGTGGTTGAGGCATATACTGAGTTTATTTATCTATGTAGGTATGTGTGTGTGTGTGTGTGTGTGTGTGTGTGCGTGTGTGTGTGTGTCATTTCACAGTCCACACACACACACACACACACAAACACCCACAGACGTATAGACACACACACACACAAATCTAGAACCTCTCCAGCAGCTCTAGAAGCCTCAAATATTACCTCTACGCCTATGATGCAGTTCTTTTGATGTCTGCAAGTGCCTTCACCATGTTGCAGAGAAGAAGCAGGGTCAAAGACCAAGGCAACACAGCCCTCCACCCCCCCTCCACTCCCCCTCCATCCTGTCCACCCTAGTGAGGCGACCCCCACACCTGTGTCACTGTGACGGCAGAAGCCAAGCTGCAGATGCAGATGCTGGTATGCGGGCTGCTTATCTCCAGTGCTATCTGCTCAGGGTCTGGACTGGCGGATGGTGCTTAGCACAGTCTGACCCCCCACCGCCCCCTCCTGTTTTACGGCTTGGCAGGTCCTCTGCAGAGATCAGGCAGCACACCATCAAAGACTCCAGTTGTCCAGTCAGTGATATCACAAGAGCAGGAATGGGGACATTTTAGTCCAGACTTCTGGATTTTTGTGTTGACTGTGTCAGTCACATTGCTCCTCTGATTTATCCTATAGGGGTTCATTCAGTAAATGTGCAGAGTGAGGATGCTGGCATGAATATAATGTGTAGACTCAAGGTAGTGCTCTCTTTTTACAGCACTTGTCTGCAGCAATCTTTTCATATGAATTCAAGTGAAAAAACAGCATGTCTTCTTTGTCTTGGTCTTGTCTGTCAGTTGTGAAAATTTGTGAATAAAACATCTCAATACAAGTTTCAATGACAGAGACAGCTTTGTAACTTAATATTTCTGTCAAAGCTTCTCAAGCTTGTATAGTGGAAAAATAGCTTAGTCAATAAAACAACTGAACAGGGCAATGTAGACAAATAGATATAACCTAGAATTCATTATTATTCATGCATGCAGTCAGTCAGATTTGAAAATCAGAAATGCCACCACGGCAGCATTACTGAATTTGAAGCATTAGATTTGAAGCACTGAATTTAAGGCATTACTAAACATGGACTGAATAGCAGTGTTTTGACACATCAAGGACACGTTGAGTTTGACCCACAGCATCACTGGCAGGATCTGGGTTGCTATTAAGGAAGAGAAAATGATGTTATAACTCACAGGCCCATTTCCAAACAAAGAAATGAGAAGATGAATGATGCAGTGTGGAGTGTGTGCATTTAGAGAGTAGGGCAAAAGCTTTAGAATTGTACCCTAGTGAATTATCTATACATAGCCATGAATACAAACCCGACTGGGAGTAAGGCAGGTTAGACTCCGACAATCAAATCATTACAAACAAACAAATACAGGCAATAAATAGAATAAAACAAATAAATCAAATAAATAACATCTGCCTACCATAAATGCCCACTGGTTCCACTAAGAGCACTTAAGGAAATCAATGACATTATTTAATAGATTAAGTGTGTACTTATAGCTCAGTGAATCAATCACTGAACAATTACAGCAAATGTCCAGATCCCCTCTTAGGTTCATTCATTACTGAACGATTGATATGAACCTTTACTGCCTGAAACTCACATGATAGGAACTTTAAATAATATTGACCAGTTTCAAGTGATGCTGATCCAGTGGGAAGCTATTATCTCTCACAAGTTCCCTACCAGTAACTGGAATTACTTTTTTTTAAATTGGATTCTCCTCTGCTGACCTTTGGGAAGCAGGGCTTAAATACTGAGATGAATTTGCCATTGGTGGGTGCAGGTTAGCAATTTAATAAATTAAATCCTCTCTAAGAGAGAAAGTGAGTGTCAGGCATGGTTAAAGCAGCTTTCTGTACATGCTGAGGCCTGTGCGATCAGACTGATTTCATCCCAACTCGCAATCAGCTCACTGTAGCACCCACAACGGCAAACATCCAAAGTTCTCTAAAGGAGGACAACACAATTAACAAGGAAATGATTAATGCCATTAAATTAGAGAAGATGATGCAATTTACAATAAAACAAGAACATATAAAATATCCATTTATCCTCTTTACTCATTAGCTATGCTAATAGACCTCAATAATGTCTTGGTCCTGACAGGCTGATGAAGCCCTCTGTAGCATGGACAGTTTATTGGACATCAAAGCCTGGGGTAACATGGGAGTATCTTCAAAGCCCTCTCTGAATCTGATTGCTGGGTTGGTGGGTGTCTCTAGGCTGGGTTATCTGTTATACTGTGGAGCAGCAAAGGTCCCCTTATCATAACAGACTACGGCAGGAATTTAGACTCTGATAGTGGTCTACAATTGCAAGAAATATTTAGCTGAGAAGTGGGTGAGAAAAAACCCCAGAGACGCACACACAAAATGTAAGAAGTCTCTCAGCGGGGGTGCAATGCTATTCAGACAACATGCTTACTTATGGACTGAAATATATGTATAGCCTACATCTGTTGAAATTATGTCTCAACACATTGGAAATATACTGAAATGCTGTGAGGCTAACAAAGACAGGAGTCACAATGTTTGTTTACTCTTGGGGGGTTATGTGGCCTCTATGATGCAGTGTAGGGGCTGGCTCACAAGAAAGGGATGTCAAATCATGTTGAGGAAACGCATGGCTGCCGACTGCATGTCAGCAGAGGGGAGAGGAGAAGAGAAGAGAAGAGAAGCTGAAGCTGAAGTGAGAGCTGACCTTGTCCTTCTTTGCTGTGGGTCTGTGGGTTTTGGGCCAGGGACAGGAACTCCCTGTACAGACACAGTGTCTGCGAATGGAGGGCCCGCTCCACAGTAGAACACTTTGTTCACCGCCACCAAGGAAAACTTAGACAACAAAAACACACACATGCTGGAAAAATGAACATTTGAGAAGGGTCTCGTTTTTTTTTTTTTTTTGTTCTGTCAGACCCTGCATTTGGGTTGTGTGGTAAATAATCCCCCCTCCCCACCACCACCAAAAAAGGGGGCAGAGCTCACATGACTTCTCGAAATACGTCTCAAGATAACATAGTGCATTTTACTAATAACTCATAAATCACCACTAAGAGGTTACTGGTGGCTTGTTGCGTTGCATTTTTGAAGCATTTTTTCATGCCAGAATAAAAAGTCAATAAAACATTGAGGTAATATGAGACTTATTCATTGCGGTTGTGGATTTGTCCCAGCTGTCATGTTTAAGCGTGTCAGGCTTATGAAGATGGAGAGCCACTGACCATTCACTGAAGTGATTTTGCAATACACAAAAATGTTGTTGAAAGCAACCCTGTTGTGGATACAAGGTTAAAGACAAACCTGTCCCATTTCTTCCAAAAATATGTGGTTACAATGACATGTGAATACAATGCATTTGTGGTTGTTGTAGCAATCCTCTTTGCAACAACAGAAACAGACACAGTAGAAGCACGACACCATTTAATAATCCTTGCCTGCATTACAAGGAAGGTCTTAACTCAACTACTACAAAACATTTGGGAAGACACAAAAATCCTCAGAAAAGAGAAATATAGTTGTGGTCAAAGTGAACATAAAACCCAAAAGGAGGGTCAAGCAATTGAGGTTAATCCCCGTTCAGCCGGGCCATTACCTTAAACATTTTCTCCAGAGCTTGACTCTTTTCCATTCCCTGAGGCCACATAAAAGAGGCTCCACCCCATAAGGAATCTGGAGATAGGCTTAGTCATGCAAGAATAGGCACACAGAGATTACAGATCTTCTTTCACTGCCAAAACACTTCTCAGAGCACCTTCCTGACACAACAGAGCAAGGGATGATGTATTTGTTTTGAAAAATACAATAAACACAGAAAGAGTGGGCTTTTGCATAGGGTGTATGTGTGATCATTCTGTGTGGTGCTGGTGCGAGTCGAGCAGGCTGCTGGCAGACTGGTGGTGGTTCTGAGTCATGGCCTTGTTCCTCTCAGTCTCCTGCAGCGCAGGTTACCTGCCCGGAGCAAGCCGACACGTGCCCGCTGCACCTGATTGTCTCATCACCACATTCCAGTCCAGGCACAGAGACACACATAGACAGGGGAGGTGGAGAGAGGAAAGAGAGAAAGAGAGAGATGGTGGAGAGAAAAAAAGGAGAGAACGACAAGCTCAAACAGGGTACAGAGACACTGATACACTTGTTCACTGTCCACAGGTGTAGCAAGCAGCTTTCAACTTATTACTGACTACGGCGTAGGTGTTCTAAAGCTGCTCACTTAATCTCCACATCATGGCACACAGGATGGGCAACCTTTTGCCTTCAAAGCAAGTTTGAAACCTAAAACAGCAAGACACAGAATGGTGTTTTAAGACCAAAGTTGTTCATTTTTGTTGCTCTTCACCATGTTGCTTCCTGTCTTGCTAGACGGGCAAAAATTTGACTGAAATCAAAGGTTTTTTTTCATAAACTATGACATAGTCCCAGGCTCCAACTACTATCCAGGTGGGCCGATTTCAGGAATTAGGTCCAGTGATACATAGTGCCCAAGTGAAAACAAGCACAGGGGCACACTGTGTAAGATCTGTGAATATTTTTCCAAGATCCATGCGTTCCAGAGGAATTTTTACCTGAGGACATTCAGCTTCAGAGACAGGAGCGGTGGTGTTGTTACTGAGTGGTGTTTTCTGCCAACAAACACTAATTTACAGCCACTTTGAAAACAGTCATTGAAAGGGGTGTTTTCATGGGAGCAAAACAGATCAGATTTTGGGTGGTCAACGGAAAAAAACATTGTAAGCAGCTCATACATTTGCTTATAAGATTATTGCTGCCTCCACACAACATGATACAGGGGTGAACAAAGGAAACCTCATCGAAATGCTATTTGGAATGTGTGTTGGAGCAATTTTACTTTCCTTCTAACATGTCTATAAAATGTAGTCATATTTGTGGCAGACCACCCAAAAGAACTGTAAACACTCCTTCAGCTGTGTGCATGATGGATAATCGTGTACGATACTCTCTGCTTACTGCATCTCTGTTTCAAGCAAAAAAAATACTGAAGTAGATTATTTCAATATGTATGGGTTTCAATATATGTATTACCATTAATGTCTACAAGCCGATGTAATGGCAGTAAATGGTAAACATAAACTATACCAAAGCTTTCATACAGTCATGATACTCAATCACCCCTCAGACAATTGTCTCTACAGTGCTTTCCGGAAGATTCTAAATCGTTATCCACGGAATGCCAAAATCTGATCCAGAGGCTCCTTTATGTTCACAGAGCTCAACAATGGACCATGGAGAGAACGCACCATCAGGGGTGTGGAGCAGGATTAGGAAAACAGAGACCTAGGGCCCAGCATGCTCAGACCTGCTCTGGCGTGAAGATATGTCGGTGAATGGCACAGGCACTTGCCTGTGGCAGGTGCATTGAGCAGGCATGACGCTGAGCTGCTTGTGTGTGCATGTGCGTGCCTGTGTGTGTGTATGTCTCTCCCTCTCTCTCTCTCTCTGTGTGTGTATGTATGTGTATGTGTATGAGTGTGTGTGTTGTGAGGACAGCCCTGTATTGGGAGGGTGCTGCACTGTCAGGACAAGTCAGAGGACTCCATGTAGGTCCACATAAAGGAGCCCTAGCCCCACTTGCCCTTTCTGTGTCCTGTATGCTGCTGTCTCACTCACTTTGGTTTCCATGGAGAAGAATATGGATCAGCAGCAAGGCAGAGGCTAAGCTAAGAGATCTGCACTTCACTGAGAGCTACTGTACAGGGTTGTCAGTATTCTCTAAAACTTATACAATGCTAAGATTTGAAAACAATGATTGTCTGTTAATTGCTGCTATTGGCCTTAAGAGAAGAAATAAATATTTCTTATTGACACCCCTCAAACTGTTTTTTCATTCAACTTATCTATGAATTTTTAAGCATTAACCGATGTTTTCCCATTTTACTCAGAAACTCAACAACTTGGCTTCACCAAGGTTTTAAAAACTCAGAGGCGTCATACCAGGAATACATCACTTCCTGTTATTTAACTGCAAATGTTGATGTCAGGAACCACTAAGTACCAGATTCTGGAATGATGAAATTATGCTCTGTGCTCACTGAAAATTGAAAATCAGACACTCAAAGTGGGTTTAGTGTTCACAGAGGGGTGGCTGAGAAGAACTCCATACTAAATGTAAAACACGATGGAGGGACTGTGATACATTCTATGTCAAAGGCCCTGCTACTGTACTGGGGTGAAAGGAAAAAGTAGTATTATTTAAAAAAGAAGAGGTGTTTTATCCACAAAAGGAGGCATTACAAATTTGCCAGAGGTGCCCATAATTGTTGCAGGAGTTTTTGATGTATCTTTCTCTTAAATAAATTGACCTCCTTTCGATGATGATTTTTTTTCCTTGTGAGACCAATTAGCAAAGCATTATTGTTATACCTTTCTTTTTAATGTTTACCAGGAGTGCTAATGAAAGAGACTGGCACTGGATTTTCTTACAGCACATATTCTCCAAGGAAAACATTCACAGACATTTCATGCATCACATGATGTAATTTAGCTAGAAGCTTTTTGATATAGACATTTGATTTGATAATTAGCTTTGTTTTTAAAGCTTTGTTTTATTTGACATTTATTTCATTAAAGTAAAAAAAATGTCATTTTAAATTCATATAATTTGTAAAATGGATAACATTCATTATCAATGGATAACTTCATAGGAGAATGGGCTGATATGTTCATAGAATTGGTACTGTGAAGGAAATGTTTTGTGCCCTCTTGCTTTCAGTCCCAAAATGCCAGTGCCTGCACCACATCCCTAATAATGCCAGTGTTTCCACAGTATCTCACAGAGGACAGGGTCAGAGCCGCCATGGTGACGCCCCGAGGTAGTTGTGAGCATGTTTTGCCCATCTAAAGTTTCCTTCAAGACTGGTGTCAGGAGGCAGTCATATGACACACAGCAATGTTTGCTGATGATAAGATTATCACAGATGGTAGCTTGGAGCAATGACCTGCATCCTCTAAACACACACACAGACACATACGCACACACACACTCACACACATACACACACACACACACACACACACACACACATATACGCACACACAACACAGCTGATTAGTTCTGTATCCTCATTGGACCACATGATTTGTCTCATGCATCGTAATTCACAAGAGGTGTTCATGCTCTTGTTCACTGTCAGCCATTCACCACCCCCACTGCCAGTAGAAACCAACATTTAAAGGCAGGATCTGCACTGCTATTTAAACATTATAGCCCGTCATATTATGCCCCCACCTCTTGATTTGCAGTGCATGGCTCGGTGAGGAATGCAAATAGCTAGTCGAATTGGATTCAGGACCCTTAAAACACCCAGTCAGGATCTCAACAGTATTTCATGTTTCTAGGGTGTTTTTGTCTGCCATGAAGCATCAGTCAGCAGTGTGGTGAAACGACACCTGTGTCCATTGACGCACTACCTACAAACTCCCAGCTATGAGAGAGAGAGAGAGAGAGAGAGAGAGAGAGAGAGAGAGCATGCCTGGTCATGCCAAAGCCAGATTCCTGCAATCACTGTTTGAAAGTAATCACCTGTGTGGAGCGCAGACCACCTGAGGAAGAGCTGGGAAAATAGCAGGGCTCTGACAGCTACAGATTGGGCTGTACTCTCTCTGACAGGTGGATCCCTCTCTAGACATCTCCCAGGGTTTGCCTCAATGTTCCTGGTTTATCTCAACATATGCTGTGACTGTCAGAACAAATAGAATATTTTTCATTTACAAATGTAAATGTTTTTTGTTGTTTACAAGTTCCAAATCACATGATCAGAAAGGCAGGATTGAACTGAAGTAGCCTGCATGTGTGCTGTGTGTGTGTGTGTGTGTGTGTGTGTGTGTGTGTGAGAGAGAGAGACTATGAATCTGTGTATTTGTTTTTGTAATATAGTAATAGTAATTGGGCTACGATATTTTTTTTTCCATCAGGGATGTGTAGAGTAGAGGTTCATTTTTCAGTGGCCCCTCTTGTCACTGTTCTCTTTATAGGGTCTTTACAGATCCCTTATTATGAGAGTGATGCCTTTTGTAAATCAATTAATGGAACAGCAATCCACACCTGAGTGGTTGGAACAACTGAAATGCACATAGCCTGGTGCGCCAAACACTTTCACAACGTTTCACGTGTGTCGTCATGAGATTCAAATCTGATGACAAAGCTGACAGGCATTCATGTGATTTGTATTATTATTATGTATCAAATATTATTAGATGCCTGTGTTGCACTGCAGTATTCTAACTTGCTGCTATATTTTAACACTCTTACCACTGGTTGGTTTAATCTCTTGTGATGTGTTCTTTAGACCATCAATTACATACCACTCTGAACACTAAAGTATTTCCACTTTTCTGCATGGCGATATTAGGCCTACAATCTGACAAACTTGTTGCAAAGTTTAAATGGACTACCACACAAGCAATAGAGTTGCATACTAAGACTCCGATAGACATTCACAATAACTGGGCTTTGTCAATAGCAACTATTAATTCTGAACTACTAACGGCAGTCTGTCCAGGTAAGTTTCTACATGCAAATGATGTCAACAAGTTAACATAACTCCACAAGTATAAGCAGGATAATGGCCCTCACAGCGTTTGGCTAGCAAAAGTGAATGCATTCCGGGGTGTATTGGGCAACCTCGAACATTAACTTCTGTTGCCCGTACATCCTCACTTATATATATCTCACCAGCAGTTTTGGTTGCTGGTGTTTGTTGAGCTCTATTTCCCTTATCAACCGTGTATTTTGTGTGCATATATGTGTGTGTGTGTGTGTGTGTGTGTGTGTGTGTGTGTGTTTGTGTGCGTGTTTGTGTGTGTGTGCGTGTGTGCGTGTGTGTGTGTGTGTGTGTGACTGAACACTGAATCCCTGCAGCACTGCAATTTGTGTACAACTTCTGGTGATGGTTAATCAATACTCTTCTACATCACATGTCCCTAAACAAAAACGAAGACGCATTACATTAATGGCAGGACAGTGAAGTTGTAGAAAACAAATATAGCAATGCAAGAGATGATGGGTGGAACATGTTTCAGCCTGTGGAATTTACACAAGTCAAAAGATGAGCAGAAAGATTTCTAGCCCCTATACTGAGAAGGTTTTAAGGACGATAAAGCACAGGCCATTCCAGCATTTTTCCAGGTCAGTCATTTTCATTTTGATTTTAGATATTTTTCTTTCAGCATCAACAGCCTAAGGCTAAAAGTGTCCTTAGAGTTCACGCCCTACGGATTCCCCAATTATTCTCACCAACACAGATGTCACCAATAATTCCTACATGTATCTGTGTGCATCAAGACTGCTGTTGTACATGGACAACCACAACCTCACACTTGAGGACAGAAAGACAATGACCTGGTTTTACTCCAGAGACTCCAGTGACTTGGTCACTTAAGTCAACAGCTTGATAGGAAAACAAGTCTAGATAAATTGATAAAGACATTTGACTTGACCACTTCACCACACACATCAGCAGGACACTCTAATATCCCTGAAGTGAATGTCAAGCAGTTGCCTCCCAAACTCAGTGGATTTGTGTGTGTGTGTGTGTGTGTGTGTGTGTGTGTGTGTGTGTGTGTGTGTGTGTGTATGTGTGTGAACTACATTCCAGAGTCACCATTCCAATGGCAGCCATTGTCAGAACACATGAATTGCACAGTCCATTTGTCAGCTCTCGGAAAATAACAAAAGGTTTGAAAGGGGAGGATGTCACTCAATCTCTTGGGACGTGTACCTGCACGGAGGACACAAAGACACTGACAGCTGGAAACAACTTGTGCAAACACAGGAAGTCTGAGCAGATTATACTGTAGAAGTCATGAGAAAAGGTGAAAAAGGTTGTCTAGGAATTATTAGAAAGTATTAGAAAATTAATGAAAATCATACTGTTATATGCAAAACCTTGTTTGCGTATAACACCTGTAAATAACCTTTGCTGTCAATTGCAAACCAAAGATGACATCCACACAGTTTCACTTTAAAACCTAAAAATAACCTTGAATTTGAAAAACATAAAATAACTAAAAATAACCTTGCAACTGAAATTATTTTTTTCCCATATCTGACAAAAACACAAATGACACAGTCATTTCTGGATGGCCATCGTATGGGTTGTTATTCACATTGAATATTTATAACACATTGAATAATAGTTTGGGTCCTGAGAAGCATCTCAGCTGCAGCAGAAAAGACATCATGGTAAACAAAGCAGGTAATTCATTAGCCATGTTCAGTAGCATGTTTGCTACTGAGCTGAATATCCTTCCAGGAAAAGGCCTATGATGACAATCAGATGACAGGGGCATAATCAATCAGGAAAGGGTATCATGACTAAGACGAGCTAAAGTGCGTTGCATCTTCATTTCTAAAGGTTTTGCGTTTTCTGCCTGCCCACATCAACCTACAACCCAAGCATTTTAAAACAAAAAGTATGAGGACTACCACTCAATAAGTGAGTTTAATCATACTCATGTTTGGACTATATGCTGAAACAATGCTGATTGTTACTGGAAATGTGAGTTTAATTTTCCAAGAAACACTTTAAACAATGTGCACAAAGCTTAATGGAAAAAACATGTTCTAAATGTGTCTGTTGTGAGGTGACCAGCAAAAGGCTGAGGAGTGCTGAGGAGAAGGTGGCTTTAACTCCCAGCCTTATCTGCCACTCATCTGCAACAGGGCCTTTAGCCACATCTGAGCACGCTAGCCTGTGGCAATGACAGAGCTTAAATGTTACAAACAATAAGGGGTCTTTCACTCACATAAACACAGCATGTCAACAGGAAGTGGCTTGATGGATGGTTTTTGGCTCATGGCACTCTGTTGCACTGGCTTTTGCACTTTGGATGATCTTGCTGTGCCCTCAGACAATGTAAATGTGACATTTGCGTGGTACCTTGTCACAGATTCTGTACTGCTTTGAGCTGAGACAGATTCTGTGCTTTGAGAGCCAATGAGCTAATGCATTCAGGAATCACACAAACAGGATTTTCATTTTGCCAAGTCACTAAAAGAGCTACAAAAAACCAATCAACAAGGCAATCAGCAGAATTAATATTTGCCGTGTATCTCATTGACCAGGCATGCTTAATGAAGACAGGTACACAACTTCACAACCATATATTCCATCCCTTTCCCTGATTCAGACAGAACATTTGCACTGCGTCCGCTAAAGCATAACACATGAAGCAGGGTGTTGACACAGCAGACTCGAGGGCAGACATGGTCTGCGATTCCATTAGGATAGTTCCCACTTAAAAAAAAAAGCCTGGGAGACCTCAGGGATGTCTGTGCATGACCTCTATTGGAGTCATCTTTCTCACGCGCTGCGCCTCTGTAGCCTGAGCCGTGCAAAAACCCCCGTCTGATAACACACACAGGTATTTGACCCCACTGCCAGCCCCTGAAAAGGCGGTGCAGCAGCACCAATCTAAAAGGTGCTGACCTCCAGAGATATGACGCCCTGGAGCCGCTCATGGTGTTAGACTGTCAGCTCAACTGAGCCCAGGACCTTTGTCTGGATTAGGCAGAGTGGTCGCGTCTGAATAACATACACATGCACACAGGCACACACAAACGCATGCAGACACATGCACACACACACACACACACACACACACACACACACACACACAGACACACACACACACACACACACACACACACACACACACACACACATACATGCATGCATTTCCTAACCCCCTATGTTCTGTCAAGGGCTTTGTGATCCTCAGAAAACTCACTGTAAAAGTGGTCTAATTTTAAATCAGTGATCAAGCTTTTATTGGTTCACAAGATAGGCCTAATTTTAAATCAGTGATCAAGCTTTTATGGTTATTGGTCCAACATTATGAAATTGCTTTTCATTTTATGGGAGCTCTGCTGCCTGCTTGATGACTTTGGAACTTAAAATTCAATTTCATGCTCAAGTTTTCTCTTAACTGTCCCTTTCAGTTGCTCAGTTCCTATTAGATTTTATTCCTCTATCATTGTGTTGTTTATGTGTTTAATGTTATTTGTAATCGGAAGCCCTTTGGCTCAAATCCTGTTGATTAAAATGTACAACATGTAGAAAAGAAGCATCACCCCACACACACACACACACACACACACACTCACCTACACACATACGCACACACATGTAGACATGCACACAGACTCAGATACACTAGGTTTGTCTGTAGTATCTAAAATGTACTATGTATGGAAAAGAAGCAATTTCACATGACACACCACACACTCAAACACTCACCTACACACACATGCACATAGACTCAGATGCACTGGGCTCGTTCGGTGTTATCTAAAATGTAAACCTTGCTTGTTGTGTGCATGATGCCACAAGTGTGTACATGTACCTGTTCAGTTCTGATGATTCATTGCGTTCTCTGCAGTGCTGATGCTGTAAATGAGTCATCGGGGGATTTTCTACAGAAGCAGACTCAAGTTGCCCACTGCATTACTTTCTCCTACAGATACACAGGCTCAGGGACTCTTACATCTTCCCGATCAGGGATGAGTTTCTAGAGAATATCTTTGCTAACTTCTGTCCCTGTCTTAGACCATTTCACTCATGGCAGAACTAGATTATTCAGAATCACACTTTATAATCAAATTAATAAATAAATAAATGCCTAAATAAATAAATCAGCAAACACACTTGTGTAAGCATGACTTTCTTACTGTAAAAGCATGAAACAGTCACTTGCTAGTCATGACTGAGACTTGTTGAGACAGTCCGGGTGCACTCCAGTACATTAGTCATTAGTATTCACTGACACTGGCAGTGTGTATGTGTGTGTGTGCGTGTGTGTGTGTGAGGGGGGTTAGTTATTCTAGTTTGACCCTAAACTCCATCATGACATCTTGCCTGCTTTAATGACAGATGTGGTGTAAGGAGGAAGAATCGAGCACTTGTACAAATGGGCACCTCAATTAGGAATTAACACAAAAGTATTCTCCTCTGTCAGGTCCTCACCTCGAGGGAGAAAAAAACATAGAAGTGGAGGAGTAAGAATGGCACTGGAACTATCCCCCCCCCACCAACACACACACACACACACACACACAGACACACACACAGATAGAGAGAGAGAAAGCCACGCATTCCTGAGCTTGGAGAGCCACACATCTAAAGTGCACCAGCCACAAGTTAAAACATGCCGCTTCCAGGCACAGCTTTCTTCAATGAGGGCTTTCAGCAGGCTTCAGTGGGGTGAAGCCATAGCTCTAGGGCTCGGGGCGTGGCATGCTTCCACAGAATGCCGCCTGCTCGGCGCGGCGTCAGCGTGAAACAAGTGGTGCACCTGTCGAAACCTTTGAGGGAAGCACAGGTTATGAAAAAGCTGCTGGGGCCTTAATAAATGTCAGATTCTTTTCAGCACCTGTCTCTGCCCCACACACTGCAGCTCCACAGCTCCACAGCCCAAAAGGGTTCGAATTGTTTCTCTCACATATAGAGTTTTCAAGGGTTTTAATCCTTTTGAGTTGGCATGTGGAGTTCACACTGTACTGATTATCTCTATATCTAATTATATCTATAACCTATATCTCCAGTGTACCTTATGAGACAGACACTTCATGCTTCACATGAAAGCCTGTTTTATGTCATTAAACTAGGACCTAATAAGTGCAGGTGCTGTCACATGTCCAGCCCACTGTGCTACAGGAAGCTGGACATTCAGGTCATGAGAATTCCAACAACCTCCTATCCCAAAATTTTCAACAAATTACTACATAAAGACCAAAGAGAATGTGGGACATCCAAAATATTCCTTTTCTGGACTTTTCTTACCTAAAAAACAAAATGAACAGCTCTCAAAGTCCTCCAAGACCTTCTGAGTTCCAGGCCAAAATACCACATTGCTCTGAATGCTTTTAATAGTCTTCATTCAGCACTCTTCCTGAAGACTGCTACTAGTACACTGTGTCTTTCCTGGTTGTTAATGTCAGTGTTGTGGTGTTACGTGTAATGCACTCTGATCTGTTCATCTCCCTCACTGCTGTTTGTGAAGCCTTCCTCACTGAAGCTGCACTCAACCCATTTGCTGTCTGAACAACAGAGAACATCCACCCCACCTACAGGTCCTGTGAAGACATGCTCAGTATGAGTTCAGCACAGGGCATGTGCCGCCCATGACACAGACATGTATATCTGGGTGATAGGTAAAATAACAATTAAAAAAAAATGTAAAAATGAATAGAATATTTTAATCATTTGAATCCTTCACATGTCTCAAAGCACAAACAATACGTGAGCCATTGGTGTACAATATAGTGTGATACATGCTGTTTGCACACAGAATAGCTGAGGTGATTTAATGTAAGCGACTTCATCACGAAACGCGATACACGACAGACCCACTAGAAGTCATTAAATAGTAAAGCCTCAAAACTCAAACACAGTGACTAGATGTACAGATAATAAGCTGTCACAACACACCAGCAAATGACTTATCACACACGATGGACTCATGAATAATTGACACATAGACTGCAGCCGGCTGAAGTGTTGCATGTGTGAGTGCTCATAGTTTGGGTAGGAGGGCAAGAAAGTTAAGGGAAAGTGATTTCAGCATGATGCACAAATGCTCTATGTGTGTGAGGTTAAATTGGGATTTGTGTGTATTGTAGGTACATTGCGGAAGACGTGCAAGGATGACAGTATTTGCCAGGGCTCAGGACTGGCAGTCAAATTTAGACTTGTGTGCTGGGTCTAAGCCTCAGGCAGCCCAGAGCCAATTTAACCACAGCCCTGAATAGGGTGGACTTGCAATACTGTAAGTAAATAACTTGTGGCACCACTCCAAACTCTTTGTCGCAGGAGATGAGAGAGATGGCACGACGCAGAGACGCCGCATACTGTACC
>PYXC01000541.1:3410000-3792500 GCA_015244755.2 Tenualosa ilisha | reverse complement strand
TTACCACCAGTGCAAAGAAAATCGGCTGTGGTTGCTTCCATCTCTATATTCCCCCCTCCCATAGCAACATAGCACACACACACACACACACACACACACACACACACACACACACACAGACATTTCATTTTTTCCCCCTTGAAGAAAACACGCTGCTAAAGCCGCTATCAGGAAAATGATCGATTCAAGACATTAACCCTGGCGACAGAGCAGCCTGCCATAACCAGCCGTGTCCTGCTCCCCAGCCAGCCAGCCAGGCAGCCAGCCTCAAGCCTCCAGCGTCCAGCGAGGTTTGTTTACAGAGCAGCAGTCCTCCCGGCCTCTCTGAAACACAAGCTGAGCTGAGGTGGGAGAGAGATGGAAAGAGATGGAGAGGGAGAGAGAGAAAGAGAGAGAGAGAGAGAAAGAGAGAGCAAGCACTCCTTTCATCAACTGCGGTTTGCTCCACTTGCTTAGGCCAAGGCCAACCCCCACCCCACCCCCCAACTCCTTCTTCTTCCCACCCCCTGTCCCCCCCCTTCTCTCTCTCTCTCTTTTTCTGTCTCCCTCTCTCTTCCCCCCTCTTTCTTTTTTTCCAGGCGAGTGTGCTCGACTCCAGATGTGCGGCGGCTCCAGCGTGGCTGACATGTACAGTAAATCGCCATCCGAGGGCTCGTCAATCTGTGGGGTACAGAGCAGCGCCTCGCCGCGCCGCACCACGCAGCCCAGCCCAGCCCAGCAAAGCTCAGCGCCGCCGCCGCCGTCGTGTCCTCAGCCTCCCCACCACTGGCAGAGACGGAAATTTGGACTCCGCAGATCCCCTGAGCATTAGGAGGCTGGGGGCTGGGGGGGTATGGGGGGAGAGAAAACCAAGGAGAGGCAGAGTGAGAGAGAGCGAGAGAGAGAACGAATGAGAGAGAGAGGAGGGGAGGAGAGGGAGAGAGAGAGAGAGGGATGTGTAGGCGGAGGGGCAGGCAGGCTGCTCTTGCCGGCTCTGTGTAGGAATCTGAGCTGTGTGAGTGTGCGTGTGTGTATGTGTGTCTCGTGTGTGTGTGTGTGTGTGTGGATGTGAGTGGGTGTGTGTAAAGGGAAGAGATCATCATGTGCAGTGCAGTCAGTGGATGTCCATAAAAGTGGTGTGTAGACATGCTATTTGAATTACTACAGTCGTGCGTATGTGCTGACAGTGTGTTAACTGAAAGAAAATGAGAATGATGAATTTCATATGAGATCTGATCATAAATGAGAATAACAAGTGTGTCTGTATGTGGTGTGCCTGCCAGAGAGTGTGTGTCAATGTGTTTTAAAAGATTGTTTAAAGTTTATTGTCGGCATGGTTTAACGCAGCATATTAAATGGCATAAATCTAAAACAAACAATCATTGTACTGTTCCTCATTGCTTAATAAAGACCTCACCAAAAGCACAATGTCACATGTGATCATAACTATAATTATGACATTTACTTCATAACTTTAAATATATATATATATATATATATTAATAGTCTGCCAATTGCGATGACTGCAATTCACTTCTTTAATGATTTTTCTTTTTTGGTTTTGTTCAGATGATTGTTTTAGATTGCTCATAAACTAACAGTTAATCTCATAGAATTATTTCACAAGTTTGGCTACTGAGTGGAAAATAAAAGTCTATGACATAACTCCAAACATGGTCAAGTGAGAGCAAGCCTGCCATGAAGTTGTCGATGTTATAGCAGATAGCGTAAATAAACTGCTAATCTGGCATTAGCGCGGTACTAGCCATGTCAGCTGGAGAGCATGCGAGTGAGTGCGTCAGATGGGCTGCAGAGTAAACTGTTTGAGTGGTGCTCCAGTGCAGATGGTCTTTCTTCAGACATTCCGCCCCCGCAGTTTCCCATGGCTGCAGACGCTCAGAGCCCCGCTCTGTTATCACTGGGAGCGAGTCATGTGTAAGCTGCTGAAATACAGTAATGCAGAGACATGGCCAGACACGGCTACATACACACACACACATACACACACACACACACACACACACACGAAAGCACAAGCACATGTATGCACCCACATGCACACCTTGACTAAAGTGGACACTTTGATTTCATTGCACATTGTTCATATCACCCCTTGGCTACCCTTCCAACCTCTACCCTTTGCACACACACACATACACAAACACACACACACCTATCCTTTCATATACACAAATCCTTCCCAACACATAATCAAATGTGTCAGACTTAGGCAAAGGTATCCCATCTCTTCATGAATGCACTCTAAAAGATCTTGGATCTTACTGGCTGAATGAATCAAGCCTGTATTGATTGGAACAGGCATCCCATGTCTCAGCTGAGCCCAACAAAAGGATTCCAAATGGTGTGTTTGTATCCGCTGAGTCAGAATAAAAGGCTGGGGTGTCTCGAGGTCTGTTATTGTGTGTCTGATCTCCTGCACAACAGAATCTATCCAAAACGACTTGAGGTTTGACCGTGCAGTTGATAACCAAAGGGCATATAGGCTCACATGTCTTCAACTCTGACTGTGTGTCTTTCTCGATTTTGTTTGTGAGCGTCTCCCATCCTTCAGGAGTCGTGCTCTCAGATGTGTGAAGTATTCTTTATTTTGTTGCATTCATTGGCTGCAGTTTCAAAGTGCACTGTGTGAGCAATGCACATGTCTGTGTGATATCAACAGGATAGCCTGCAGGAGAGACCTCCTCCCACCTACTCTACTTCAAGAGGAAGAGAAAGCAGAGGAGAGAGAAGATGATGGCAGGCACACTGCAGACATCAAAACAACACACACACACACACACAAGAAAATAATATTGAAAAATATGAGTCACAAAATCCATTATCCGAGCAATGGAGTTTTCTTTTCTTTCCCTCCACTGTTTCTTTGGAAACCCCTGATGAGTGTAAGGTGTGTTGCATCATCATTCACTTCTCATAAAGAAACCATATTCTCACCGCCCCCCCAACATACTCACACACACACACACACATACACACACGCACACCACCTAGCTCATGTGGAAACACATGCACCAGTATTGTTTGAGGACTGCTCTTAAGTGTCCCTCCATTTGTCATGTGTTTGGAAGGGGTTGATGGTAGTGGTGGGCCTGGAAGAGAGAAAGACTGAGATTTGGGGGGGTGTTTTTTTTTTTGGGGGGGGGGGGGGGCTGGTGTGGTATGGTGTGGTGTGTAGCCCACATCTTAGGCTAATGTTCTAGGCTCTGACGGGTCACGGTGGGAGACTGTGTCCGCCACTTCCTGTGGGAGCCCTGCTCTCCGTCAGACGTCTCCTCTGTCACCCCTCGACACCCCCTCCTTCTACACCCCCGCGTGTAACGAGCCAAGGCGTCAGCGGCCTGATTATTTGCACTGACCCAAGTCTGTCTCCTCAGGGGCTATTGCCTCAGCACAGTTGGGCTGGATCATGCTGACACACACACATACACACACACACACACACACACACACACACACACACCGCTTGTGACTGAGCGTGTGTATGTGTGGGAGAGAAAGAAAGAGAAAGAGAGAGACGGAAATAGAAAGCAAGGAGTGAAGAATGAGCTAGGAATACAGAAAGAAAGGAAAAGTGGTACATTCAAAAAGAGCCAAATGACAGAGAGAAAGAGAGAGAGAGAGAGATTATAAACAGAGAGAAGGTGAAAGTTAAGAACAAGGAGAAGAGAGTAAGAGCTGTCAGGACAAAATAAAGTAGTGATGGAAAAGAAGAGCAAAGGAAAGACATAGAAAGCAATGAAGAGGAAAAGAGAGGAAAGGAGAGGAAAGGAGAGAAGGGAGGGGGGGTAGAGTGGAGCATAAGCGAAAAAGAGGGAGGTGGGAAAAAAGAAGAAAACAGAGGCTGGCTCCAGTCAGTCGGGCCGGCTGGGCAGGTTGATGAATGTCCAGGGGCTGTGCGATCCCTGCCACCCAAATGCTCCCTTGCTCGCTCACGTCGGCCCAGCGGCCACAATGACCCACAGTCTCACCGACCCACAGACCAACCTCCACTCCGCTGGCCGGCAAGTCGACCGACCTGACCCCTTCCCTCCACCCTGCACCTCCTTCTCTCCTACAGGTCAACCAACGTCACCCCCACCCCCCACCCCACCCCCACACACACAAACACACACTCCGTCTGGCCTCCACAAACACTGGCTGTCTATCCCGGACCACTGGGCTGCAGGCACTGTGTGGCCACCGCTGCCCTCACCCCCACCGAGGCACTGACTGGACCAACTTTCTCCCCCTGGGACCCCCCTCCCTCCCCCAGCTGCCCACACACTCTCCTCTTCATTGCACACAGCCCCTGCCCCCTTCCCTCCCCCAAAAACACACATACACACACACACACACACAAACACACATATACTTTATCCCCACACAAAATATCTCCAACCTACTCCCCCATCCCCGTGTTTCTGTGCCTGAAACTGGTCTTGTTAATGTCTTTTTGTGCCATTGCTCACAGCTGGCTTTTAATGATGCTGTCGCAAGTAAGTCTCATGGCAGCAGTGAGCAATCATTACGCCGACATACTGAATCAGAGCATACAAAAGGCCTGCTTCCCTGCAGGTAGTTCAGGCACCAGAAATGTGTTGCCATCCAGCATAGTTGGATCATTGTTCACCATCTTTCTCAATCACATATTCCAAATTGGTTCTACTGTAAACAGCAAGGACTTCAGATCATTGTGTTTGTAATCAAACTGTGCCTCATCAAACACTTGTGTGCATCCAACGTGTGGGAGGCATGGTGCTTTTTTATGAATTTGGCATTAAATCGGTCAGTCTTAAATGTCATTTTACAGCATGGAATTACGGATGAGAGGTGGTATTATAAAAGCTTCAATACAGCAATTGCAGAAATCACAGCATGTAATGCAGAGAAAAACAATCTGACAGATAAACATCCTCATGTCCAAGAGAACTGGAAGGCTAGCCTAGAATTACAGACGTACCCTAGCGATGGCAAATAGTTTTGCTCAGCCAGTATGTCTAGCCATGAGCCTTAGGGCCTCTGTAGCTCTTCTCCCAGGTTTGGTCGGACCATTCTGTAGAGAGTCATTGGGCAGACTTAGCACAATGACGACAGGCATAGCACAATTAAGTTTGTGGCCAAGGAACAGCTCGTTTGATTCAGCTTTGGCATCGACTTTGGAAGAATTAGACTTAGACTTTTCTTTGAAAGTTGAGCAGAAAAAGGCATTCAATTCTTTTGTTTCAATTAAGGACATATTTCCTGTTTTGCCGACGTTGCTCTGATTGTCGTAGCACTATCCTATTGCATGGAGAGGCAGTTTGAAAGCAACCTCTGATTCGGACACTAGGGTTGAGCCTGGTCTATCAGTCATATCCAGACTATACATTTTGATGTTATAGTCTGGCTTGTTAGGCTACTGGAATGTCCGCACTGTCAGGCTTTTGCTGTCTCGTGGAGAAATGTTAAAAGCCACTGCTACTGCTGTGCACAGCCAGATTAATAGCGCATGAAAAAGGGAACACTTCCATAGGCCTATGTGCTATTCATAACTCGAGTGTTTCAGTTTTGTTAGTTAAGAAATTTACTTGCCAAGTCGCCATGCCATTTCTCTATATGCTTTAGGCTACAAGGTAGCAAAGTCTGTAGCCTAACAGGATACAAATAGACTAATTTGTAGACAAATAGGCTGAGCTTAACTAAATTAGTTACAAAGATTTTGAGATGTCACATATTGACATTATTTGAGACCGGGCTAGGCTCAAATTTACCTGAGCCTAACAGATCATATTAATTAATTTATAATTTCCAAAAATACACACAACAAGGGTGCCCCTTATCCCCATTTTTATTTGCACTTTTTATCGGGCCCCTGGCAGCAATGTGACAGTATTTCAGGCATACAGACTATAAGTCATATTATCATAAAATCAGCCCATATGCTGATGACTATGCATTACCAATATTTTGAATATATTCAGTTAAAATATGTCATAAAGGAATATGTTAATGTTAAAAGCTTTAACAATCTTCCTGTACTTGATAAGCTTAACTTATTAACATCTAAGAAAACATTATCTCAGATATACTGTACCAAGCTCATTCGATCCGAGTTCTCCACGACCATATTGTTGACATAGATGCCTGTCAGTTAATGCAGCTATCTATCAGAGCAATGGTAGCTTAATATGACTGATGATAGTGCAGGAGAGAATAGTTCGCTAGGAACAGGCAAAACTTTCAGCCACACCACCATCATCATTTTACCACAGGTAACATAAGATTAGCAACCTCACAGTGAACCCTGTAGCCTTGCCTAATCATCATTGAACCACAGATAATGCTAGTTTTAGGAAAAGTAATGTTTGAAAGGTGATTTATTTTATTATGGTCACAGGCCAATAAATTATGTAGCCTATGAATGATGGTGAAGTGTGTCTGCTTTATAGAGCTGATTGAAACACTTTAACTAGGCTAAACATAGTTACAAAGAGGGAAGACTTAAAGCTAACATTTAATTTAAATTAGCCCGCAAGAATAGCTGCAGAAGCAATGGTATATGGCCACTTGAAGGTCTTTTTAGAATTGTGAAAGAGTCCTGCACATTTTTAAGATTAGAAGATGGACTTTTGTCAATCCCTTTAGAAATGGTCTAGAGATGCAACTAATTTGCCATGAATTTAAATGGAATGGAATGAATGGAATGAATATGTAATAATTGGCTACATTCTCTGCGTCCAGTTGCACCAAAGTCCAATTGATGCTATGTAGGGCCCATATAACAGCTCATAAGATTTTTTGCATAGGCCTTAATTATTAATGGTAACAAATGTACATATTGTATAGATTTCATAGATGATTACTTTTATCCTCTCTGGAGCTTTACACATATTCAAAGGTTTTGGTTAGAAGTTACAAACTGTTTATCAGATACTCTATTTATATCTTTCTGTGTCCTATTATTATACAAAATCCAATTCCAAAAAAGTTGGAAAGTTGTGTAAACTGCGCATAAAGAATAAATGCTATAATTCTCTAATCATACAAGCAACATATATGTTTGAGAATAGTCCAAGCACAACATATCAGTTGTTGAAACTGGAATTTGTTATATGGGATATTTATGGTCATTTCAAAATCGAGACCAGCAAATTGTCTCAAAAAAGTTGAGATGGTGTCGATAAAAGGCAGAAAAAGTTGAGTAAGATTAAGACAAAACAAAGGAAAACACTTCAGTTAATTACGTTACTGCCAAGATGATTCTGTATTCCTTTTAACTCTCCAGATGAGTAAGCAGGCCATAATGCCCGCTCCAAGACCATGATTTCCAAAAAGAATGACAAATTTCCACTTGTGTAACCACAAGACAAATTCCCATGTCCCCTGGGTCCATCTCAAATGAGTTTGGGCCCATATAAGACTGTTAAACCTCTGCATTATGCCTAAATATGAAGTATTCTTTGCTTAGTTGAGTTTGGTCTGCTTTGTTTCATTTGCAAATTTTACATGAAAAAGAATGAAAAATTGACTTAGAACTTTGGTTTTCCATTTTTCAGACTAGTCAGTCACTTGATTACTGTTGCTTGTTTTATTTTTTGTGTTGAGTATGCTTGTGGTTTTCTGTTCAGAAGTTCAAAAAGTCAAACAGTGACTCAATATTCAAATTTAATATCTTTGCACTCTGAGTTGGACTGAACTATGAATGCCGGGGGTTACTGTGGACAGGTCCGTTGTAGCCCAGAAGTTTTGGTTCAGCTGATGGCCGCTTTGCTTGTGAGGTTGAGGTCATTCATCACTGTCACAGTAATAATTCAAAGGTGTCAATAGCAGGCAAATCATCAGTTTTAAATTTGCGAGATTTTGTGAGAATTTGTTATTGAACGTGGGTAGCTTGTAACCTATAGGCATGTTTGCAGAGATATTTGTATTCACAGTGGGTGGAGGTTACGCCCCTTTAGTAAAAACATTTATCAACCCAACAAACTTTCACTCTTACATAGTACCCAAATATCAGCGACATATGGCTACACCCGACGAGCATCACCGCCTCTTTACCCCCCTTTTACACAATCCTGAGATGTTTGTGCGATGGACTGAGACATTGCAACTAAGGCCTAACCTGTAACCTACGGTTCAAAAAGCATTTTGTAATGTTCATATCCCCAAAACATGAAAATATTAACCCGTGCGACAACTTTAAGAGTAGCCTAGGCCAAGCTATTTATAAATCAGTATGCCACAAGTGCAGGTGGCAAGTTAAGCTATGCAAAGGTCTGTAGCCTAACCATCGAGGGGGTCCCTCCTAACCTGCCAGGATACGTGGGACTGAGGATCTGAGTGGTCCTCAGTAGCCCCCAGTCAGTCTGGTAGGCATAGGCCTACTGTATGTCTCCAACTAAATTGGACTTGATAACTCCATTTATCTGATTTATACCTCTACAACTGGCAAGTGGTGGCACCTGAACCAGGACATCCCTCATGATTGGGACATCCCCTTGCGCAGATGGTTTAGTCCAACCACGATGCAGAAATCAAAAATTGGAATAATGACTCATTTTACATTTGTTTCAAATTCAGTATTTACTATTTAAAAAAACGCACTTGAACAGCAGTAAAATCAAAGATTAACATAAATGATCTATTTGCGGATAGTCTGAAAGATGGATAACGGAAGTTTGGAGCCCATATTTCATGTGAATTCTGCAAATAGAGCAAGCACTGCAAAGTGTTACATAGTGTTACACATACATAGATTTTTCAGCAGCTTTCATGGTTGGAGTATCAAAGTATGTTTATAGACAATGGGCCTTTTATGATCTCATGAACCCATACAATGATTTTTATCACAGAATTAGATTGTATACACATGCAGTCTTGGTATTCAATATTTTTATGTAATTCATAAGTAATGAATGCCCCCAGATCTTTAATTCTGAGAGACTAATATCACTAGTTCCTCCTTGTGCTATTTTTTGCATTCAATTTCAAATGAGTGTATATTCCCCCCCCCAAAACATTTTTTTTCAAAAACATCATTTTGCCCAGTTTCAACAGTTGATATATTGTCTTTATATTATTCTCTATCATTCTAGGCTCAGTGTGAGCAAACATCTTAAGTCATAAATACTAATTGCATTAACTATGGCTTTAAAAACAATATTAATAAATTGGATGAATCAAACTAAAGTATGTATCTAAAATGCAATGGCTAGATTCAGTAACATATTACTCAAATTTAGAAAAACTTAATGCATCCTTGAAAAACAAGGTTAAGTCTTATGACAACACCTGGTCTCCCTTCTTCCAGCACATACAACACTAATCCTCAAGAGCCTCATTTTTTCCTTTTTTTCATGCTGTTGACATAGGCTGGTGATTTTTGGTCTGTTGTATGTTATTTGTTGTGTGTTAGGGTCTTTGTTTGTCATTTGATGTATGTTATGATCTTGTGTGGTATGTGTCAGTACTGTTGGTTGCATGTCATTTGATGTGTGTTATGGCCTTGTGTGGTATGTGTATGTACAGTATGTGCAAAGTTTAAAATAAATTAAATTAAAATAAATAAATGTAAAAAATGTACCTGGGCTGAAGCCCTGGTCAAAATCATCTGCCGACACCCCTGCCAGAGTTCAGAGCATATTTAAACAGTTTTCTTTCATCTATGGCACCTCTTTTCAACCTGCCACAGTGAAACAGTGAAAGGTAACTGCAGATCAAGCTGTTTGTCTGACATCTGATATCGTCTTGCCAGTTGGTAAGTGTCTGTAGCTCCAATCAATGCAGTGTAAGTAGCACTGCCAACACAAATAGACGTCTGTTGGCTTGTTTACGGCCAAGTCAACATGTGGAATTGGTGTTGGAGCCATCAGGAAAAGGGTTGCTCTGATTGGACCTTTAGCTTACATACTTGTTGGTAAGAAGCATAGCACTCATTTGCCACTGGATGACTGAATCTAAAAACAGAGGCACCCATGACTGATGATACCAGCAGCAATGATGATACAAGTTTCATTTGTAACTTATCAAATCTATCTAACAGTGTCTTTTTTATGAGCGAGAGCAGTGAGAATGCTAGCACTGCTTTATTTCCATTTAATTTATCTGCATATAACATCCGCACATCACACAAGCAGCACAGGAGAGCCTTCATGCACCTTGACGGTGAGCTGTGTGACGAGACAATGACAGTGCTCAGTTAGACTTTCTCCACCATGCAAAGATAATGAACGTGACTTAGCAGTCAATTGGCATCATAGCTAGTGCTTTTAAGTCTGAATGGTTAGGGCAAGTGATGTCTCCTGACCTATTCAACTCATTTCTAGATATCACCTCCTTCCTCTCCAGTTGTTGTTTTGTGATAGGCCATTTAGACTGACCCCCCCAAAAATCTATTGGAATGAAAAAAAAAGAAAAGATAATTACCATACACTCAGGTCGTGGTTATAACCCATTAAGGGGGATATAAAAGCCAAAGGGGGATGGCTAGAGGAAAACAACAACGCCGTAAAGCCAGCTCCCCGCAGCTAGCACAAATTACAGCCCACTTATATCCATCATCGCGGCGATGCTCCTACTGGGAGCATTTCACCCAACTGATGGCATGAGTTTACATCAGCATTATGGCTCCCATCAGCATGCATTTATATGCTGTAAGCACACGCTGGAATGCACTCCCATCTAGCTTCACACATTTGTACAGGGAACACATTATTGACCATTACGTCTGGGCCAAACAAAGCACCTAACAAAGTTGCTAAGCCGTGAAGGGTCTGTGCTCGAACGATCAAGCTCTCAGACCACAACTTGTTATTTTCAAGCGTCAGACCATACTAATAATAGCCGTGAGCCTCAACTGAGCAAATTAGAATTAATTGCATTAGGATTTTTTTGTGTGCCTTTGCATATGTGGGTGCGCATTTGTGGCTTTCCTGACTACTTTAAATGAGGCGACTACTGGCTCAGCATGAAGTTGAGTTGGTCTGGTGAGCTGCGGTGGGTACTGAAGTGCTCACTGAATGAAGGCAGATGCAGCATTTATCTCAGCACAGAAACATCCACAAATATTTACAAAAATACTCATCACTGACAGGGGTGCTAGGTGGGTGGATGGGTGGGTGTGGGTTGGTTGGGTAGGGTTGGGTTCGGGCAAAGACAAACACTAACAGTGCTGTTCATGGAGTATAGCTTTCCCAGAGGAGACTGAGGCAGAGTGGTTAATAATCAAGGATCTCTGGCTTCTCTGTGAGGAGAAGAACCCAAAAGCTAGGAGTATGTAGTCCCTGTCTAGTCAAAAATGATGGCTTCATAACTTGTCAGTGCCTTTGAAAATGTAGTTCTTGGTGGTTACTAGCCTAATGGATGCCTGTGTGTGTTTTGATTAAAGCCTTGATGTGAGAAATGAGGAGGGGGAGTTCTGACTCAAACACATTTAGACCACAAGTCACTGACAATCAAATGAACTGTAGAACGACTTCAAAATCAGCTGACTCAAGGGTTCTTCAATGGAGCGCTTTGAAGGGAAGAAGAGAGGAGCAACAAAAAAAAAAAGAGAAAAAAGAAAGGCAAAGGAAAGGCTGGTGAAAGAGAGCACTGTCTGAGACACGGGACCATCCCACTGTTCCCCCAGCCGCCAGGGCCTACTTCCGGCTGCCCCCTCTGCTAGCGGGGAGGCATTCCGGGCGAAAGGTCTTGATGAAAGGCTGCCCTGTTGTGTGCCCGCTCCGAGGCGACAGCCACAGGCAATTTACAAGGTGCCCTGCTGGGCTGAACTGTGACCCAGTCTCCGAGAGCTACTCCCAGGTGACGGATGAAACACTGGCCCCCTCTCACCACCAACCACCATCACGGCAGCTAGAGCCTGGCTTTCTCCCTGATTGTTTTGCTGCCACCACGCCACTGTGTCTTATAAACAACAGTCTGCTCAGGTTAACAAGAGCTGACAAAGAGTGACACAGAGCGAATGAGAAACCTTATGGTGGTGACTTTGGTGACTTTCACTGATGTTCAGTGGTTAGTGAATACATCCTTTATTTCTTTGCTTCAAATTGAAATTGTTGCACGCTAATAGTTTAGCAAGAAAGTGAGCCTACATGTGGCAGAGATAAGTAATGGTGAGTTAAACAGCCACAGCTCACCCTGCTGAATGCAGCAAACTATAACTAAGACAGTTGCAAAAACAAACAGTCATGGTGGATGTGGACAACACTGGGTGCTGTGTAGCGTGACACACGATAACTAGGGGGAGGCAGAAATGCCAACCATCCCCCGCGGATCAAATAGCCCAGGGTCTGTCAGCGCGTTCCCAACGTGGTCAGGGCCAGCTGTAAAACACACCTCGCCTCAGGTCAGGGGTCAGGAGAGAGGCCTGGGAGAGATGCCAATGGATGCACATCTCTCACGGGTTTACAATGAAGTCTGACACATATTCACTGCCAGTGGGACAGTCAGCCTGCAATCTGGGCACCTCATCTAGATACAAACAGTGAGAGACAGATGGGATAAGAGAGAGACTGAGAGAGAGACTGAGAGAGAGACAGAGAGCTAAATCAAGCACATGAGACAAAATCTGTTCAGTGCTGACTACTGAATATGGTGATTATTTATCATACAGTATCTTCCCTCATGTTCCTATGGCGGATTACATCAACAAAGATAATAAGCATTTTAAAGATTCAGCCTGACTAGAGACACTGGCTGCCCCTTCCAACTGGGGGGACAGGCCTTAACCACTGACAAAACCATAACCAGTGCAATTTATATGGCAAAGGCAGAGTTTTGGAAAAATGATTCACAGATTGTTTACAGAAGGTCATCTGAAGATTTAAACACAATGGTAAACTATGCTAAAATGTCTCCATCATAAATAACATCTAACTGCCAGGCAGTGACTTTGAGGTGGTGTGTGCTAACACACACACACACACACACACACACACACACGCACACACACACACACACACAGTCATGACCAGTTTAGCTGGTTCAACAATAGTGAGAGACACAGCCGTAGATAAGATATACATTTGAATAAACACTGCAAACCTCACAGAATTGCACAATTGCTGTGGTTTAGACTGCGATGACACTTGAGATAAGTAGTGAATAGCCTAGTTTCCATAACGGAGAGTTAAACAATAGTGTCACACTAAACAATAAGCAAAATGGAAAAGCTACCGCTGCACTGCTTGTTGCTGGGAGCATGATAGGGATCATTACCATGATTGTGAAACTGCTATGAAAGTACAGTATGACCAGCATACATTAAATATGGATAATGCTTTATCGCAAGTTGTCTTAATAAATCATTCTAAAAGGTGTTAATAAAGGGCTAGTTAGCTATTTACAGTCTTTAGATAGCACTAGACAACTTTTTATGAGGAGTAAGTCACTTAAAACAGATTGTAAATGGATGTGGAGCATCCTGGCAATGCTGTGTGTAAAAGAGGCTGACTGACGCCTTTTATAGATGTGTGTAGCAGTCAGTGTGTGTCTGGCATGTTTCTGAGGCCTGGATCCAGGAGGCAGACATTTCCATTTTTTATGCAAGGTCAGCAAATGGAGTGGGGAGTGTTTGAGCCCTCATTTTGTTTTATTTTACACAGTGGAAATAAGTCACAAACCAAGTCCAATTTGTGGATGCTGGTTGCTAAATTTAGGGCAATTTAGATGCCACAATTAATTTAATGCCGTGAACAGTTCATGGTAAACTGTAGATTTGGGGAAACAGTTTGCCCTTCCTTTACAGACATGGTGTTGTGATGATGACCTCACATAAGCAGTAAGAGGTGTAAGCAAGGACAGTGTAGTGGATATATATCAAGGATGTTGTTGTCATATTCTATCATTTGTGTGGAGTCCATATGTAAGGGATACCATTCTGTGAGGTGGTCATCATGTTCATCATCTTGCACGTTATCTCGCTTATTACATGGCTATCTATTGAATACATCAATAACGTGACAACAAAGCAGGTTAACCATTGCTATCATAGTAATTTTAAGGATTAAGAGGGATAATAAGATAGTCCATTAACTTACAGATCAGCTGATTGGTTATGGCAATGTTCTGTCTCACTTTCCTTAACAGTGGTCTGTTATACTTAGCAACGGTTCTTACTTATTCTTACTTATATTGCACATTCACAGAGCGTTGGGGCCTTATCACCATCGAATGTGCGATATTCACCGATTATACCCATGCCGAGGAGTTCATTATCCCACGTATACCACTGTTGCCACGTCTGCGCTATGTAGTTTTGCTAACAATTTACAGGTAGGCCTATTAATAACTAACATAGGCTCGTTTGCAGAACTACTTCTTTGCGCTGCACATAGACTCATTCAAAACTTACTGGAATAAACTGCCGTTACTAATTCTAAATGGATGGTTGCTATTATCAAAAGCGGGCCGTTACTTCGGTCTGTCGTTGTCAAGCGCTGTATCTAAAGATTATTTCCCTTCTTGGCTTTTGTGAAATCACAGTCTCCTATACTCCCAAATGCAGTGTAGGAGACTTAAAATCCATCTCAGTCACAAGTTAAAATGTTGCTGTGCTGCGAACATCGATCAGGCTGCTAAATTGTAACCCTGTACCTGAACTGTCAAGTTAACACAGGGTTACAGTTTAGCTGCCTGTGTTATAGTATAATAATAGTATAATATTGTATAATACTGTATAATCATAGAATAATAGTATAAGATGTAATATAAGCCCTGGGTTTTGGGTGATTTTGAGAAAACAGTTTATGGGATGTTTTATAATCGTTTTCTTTTATTGTTTGCTGAACTTCTTCAAATAGCCTAATTTTTCATTAGCATGTAATAGCCAACATACAGCCTATGTTGTAATGGCACTTAACTGTAACTGAACAAACTTCAGTAGCAGTTTCATCAGGCTACCGGACAATAATTCAAAATGGGTTGATTAATATTGGGGATTGTAATGCAATACAAATTTCTTTGCCCAGTAATAAATAAGAATGGGCTTTTAGCTGAAAGTATCCAATATATATAATACACTAACAAAGAGTTCCAATACACCACATGCAGCTGAGGAAAAAGTATGGCGTCTGCCTCTGGGTCTCTCAGCCTTGGCACAAAATGATGGAACTTAGACCAAACACAGTGGTGCTGGAAGGTGATAATGTCATTCTGGCAAGTTACAAGAATGTCACAAGATCCTGACTGTAGATACGGGCAGAAAGATGCAGAAAACATCTTAATGATGTGGAAGAGACAGAGGATACGGCAGAAATGGAGTTAGAGGTCACTACAGTGAAACGCTCTTTAGTCAGATGTTATATGAATGCTCTTGAACACCCTTGGTCCTAATATTTACAATTCATGTCCATGACAAGGTTCATTATCATCTTAAGGATGCATTACTAATGTTGTTACACGCTTGCCTCTCTGAGAATTCAGCATGTCCTACTTCCCCTAAAACCTTCACCTTGGACAAGATTTTTTAAATGCATTTATATCACCCAATATTAGAAAAAAAATGTACACAGATGAAAATTCTCATTGAAGAGAGGGCAACTTTTTAAACATTTGCGATCAGGGATGATTGCCCACTTGTCCTGGAGAGCAACCTTTTTTTTTTTTACTGAGATGAGAAACCATTGTAAGGACATTAATGCAAACCAGATGTTAAACTTGTGTCCTCAAAATGAATGGCCCTATTGGGAAGCCGTGTCAGGTCTCGGGGGACATTCCTTCCAAAGGCTGCTCTGATTGGTCCATATTGAAACAACATGTCCAAGATAAACGGAGATTTGAAGGGAAAAAAAAGGTGGTGGGGGGGGGGGCATCTTGGCTGAGCTGGCTGAAAATAAATCGTCGGAGCTGAAGGAGGAGCTTAGCTCATCCTCTAAGGAAAACAGAGGCTTTCGCAAGTGACTGACACACATGATGGCTATGGCGCCAGGCTCGCTCTGGCTGCAGCCCTCTCCGCCGGCAGCCTGGGATGTGGGGAGCGTCGGGGGGCTGGACTGTTTTTGCACTGATGTCACAAGGCCACACAAGTCCTCCCTCTTTTTTCCATCAAGTTGTTCACATTTTGCTTCTCTTTTTTTTATTTTGTCTTAGTGAACATTGCTTTATAGTGTCTGAAAACTAACTTCTGGACAGTTTGTTTGAGTCTTGCAGGGCCGTGCTCTGGCATCACAGAGGCATTGCTTCCTGTTTGGAACAGTAGAGTGTTTGACGCTGCCTTTGATGTATCAGGTCATTAATCATTGTGACACAGACACAGGGGAACATATATGGTTTAGAAACTAAAGTAGTATTATTTTAAAATGCTGTCTAGACATCTCTCTCAGTGTGATTAAGGTCACTGGCTTATCTTGTAGCTCCATCATAAGCAAGATTAGAATGGCATCTAAATAGCATTCTCATTCATATTGTTATCATATTGTCATATTTTCCACCAAGCCTATCATAGCAAACATACACTCACAATGCAAGGTCTCTCCAAAGGAGTAAGTCACATAATAATAGCTTACTTAGATAAAAACAGTAGGTTAATCACACACACACATACACACACACACACACACACACACACACACTATTAATCATTCAGCAAATGGGTTCATCCAAAATGGTGTATACTGTGTCACAGGCGTATTGTGAAATCAGTGTGTGTTTGGTCCCATGGGAGCCCTGTGTTAACCTGATTCAATTTTTGTCTCCATGAGATTTGTGGTGAAAACAGAAGCCCCAGCGCTATGCCATGGCGAAAGGTGAGCCGGCGCCCATGCATCATCCCATGTGTGAAAGGATTTAGGAGCCACCAGCAGCAGCACCCCAGCAGGCTCCCGGGCAGCCTGTAAGCCCTCTGGACGGGCTTGTTTGTGGAGCCTTCTGGAACCATCCATTAGAGCACGAGGTGAGGGGCATTTTTCAACACAGGAAGCCGACTGGGGCCAGAGTCTGCCCTTCAACTCTCACCAATGGGCTTTCCTCTTACAGCCTCTGCAGGGTGTAACACTACTCAGGTAGGCCAACAAGGCCGGCTGGGGAAAGAAATAGGAAGGGGAGGAATCAGGGTGAGAGGTAACAAATATCTCCAACCCTGGAGAGAGGTGCCTTAGTGAAATAATGACTGCCTCGACCATTTCATTTCTGCATGTGAGTGTTTTGTGAACTTGTCCAAAGGACATTATGTGAATTCTGTGGGGGTGGTGGAAGGCAGTGGTTATTTTGAGTTGAAAATGTTGTGATATAGCTGGCTTGGTAGTTGATGAACTGACCTGAATCTCCACAGGCTTCCTAGTCCATTTAGACTGGTTTGTCGGCTAAAGTGATGTTTTGCACTTGAGAGGTATACACTTCAATTTTAGCTTATTCTTCCTCAATTTTTATACATACATACATACACACAATATTTAATGCAAACCAGTGGTTGGCTAAATTGTTTAATCTGCTGTTGCTAAAATAGTAGCAGAGCAATCTCACAAGCACTGGTTAAATTGCTTTTTCCAAAATGAACTGTGCGTAAAAGTTAGTTAGGTGTTCTTTTCTTTAACAGTACTATTTCTCATGGACAAATAACCACTGTCCAAGTGTGTATAGATAAATTGAAAAAAATGCATTTAAATTTATTATTGAAATTGATGCGTGGGTGTATGTAAGTATATACTAAACTAATCTAACTGAGGTGAGGTAACTTTTCTGCCTTGCAGAAATGTCCTCCACATGAACAGAGAGCTGAAGAAGATCTGCTCTAAAAGACCTCTTCTTGTAGCAGGCACTCTGTCTTTTTAGGCTGTGCTGCTCCAAAGCTCAGAAAAGTCAGACAGACTTCTGATAACACAATAGCTGGAAAGCAGGAGAGAAGCTATGCCTTTTCCTCTGTCAGTGGGCCGTTCGGCCTTTCTTGTAAGCACTTCCATCCTGTGAAAGTCCCCCATTTGTGTGTGTGTTAGATTCACACACACACACACACACACACACACACACACACACACACACAGAGACCTCCACCTGCTAGGGCCCCGGCTCTTGGGGCGGCCCCAGTCCCCGCGACCGAAGCCCAGCCTCTCCCCCTCATTTGCCTGGCGCCAGTGCTCAATGGGCCCTGCACTTTGATTATTTGTGTTAACAGTTAATTTAGTGCCGCAGACACATGTGCCAAAGCTGCCTTCACTTCCTCATGCATTACCAACAAATGTGACTTTTATGAGTTCCTTTTTTTCTCTCTCTCTCTCTCTCTCTCTCCCCCCCTCTCTCTCTCTGGAGCACAACCCCCCCCTCCCCAAATCCTCCCTCTTCGGCGTCTCTTGTTCTAGCCCTGTGACGCTCGGCAAACGTCCCACTCTCTCTCTCTCTCTCTCTGAGCTCGGTCTTAATCTCTTCCACATCTTGCATGAGAAAGTTATTTCGGGCTCCTCTGTTTCCCAGTGTTTGCATTATCAGGAATACATTTCATGTAAGTTTATGGGCCTCTTGCAACCACAGAGGCGTTCTCCAACTGAAAATCTCTCTCACGGTACAGGAAAATATATCTGCAGGGGGGAAAAACTCTCTTTTTAAAGTCAGTAGACACACACAATGCTTCCAAGTACATTAAAACGGGCTTCGGCTGAATTTGTAAAACAAGAGAAGTCTTAATATCCCTGGTGATTTAGTGAAATTATGACATACACTGAACAGTTACCGTTTTAATTTTCAGTTAGTGCAGTCATTATGTTCCTTTTTATGGCATGCTGTCAGTGGCTTTTTGAAGTCTTCCCCTCAGACCACAAATGTTTCATGCTTCTTTGATTAAAAAAGATCCCTTGAAAACCTTCAGAAGAATTTGTCAAGCTCAGCAAAGAGCCACGACATTGCACTAATGTGACTGACCCATCTTTAACACGAGGTTCTGGGGGAAGAGACAGTTCGTGTGTGTGTGTGTGTGTGTGTGTGTGTGTGTGTGTGTGTGTGTGTGTGTGTGTGTGTGTGTCTTAAGGCAAGGGAGGGGGGGGTTTGGTCGAGGCTGACTGTGGATGGACCTCAACAATCTGAGGCTGGGAAAGGAGCCGTGCTGAGAAAGCACAAACTCGCCACACGTGTGAGCTCACGCCAGAGCTATGCTAGCAGCAGGCCACAGGAGCCATGGAAATATTTGTACATCTCCCCCTCTCTCTCTCTCTCTGTCTCTCTCTCTCTTTTCTTTCGCCTCTTTTTTGTCCACTGCTGCTTGTCTGAAACGTAAGCCATGCATCATCTTCTTTGGTTAAATCGCTCATTTTCATGTGGTCGACTAGCAGATTCCATAAACCCCACCAAGCGACATTTCAAGTCAGCCGCATGTATCATTAGAGTGTGACCGTGCAAGTGCCGTCCAAGTGCCTTCTGTGAACACTGAGGTACCACAGTGCCTTTGAAGTGCGCAGCACACATCACCGATCCCACGCCGCTTCATCAGCGTATTGTCCTCATACCGAACGGCTGCAGCATGATCCAAACATCATCATCATCATCCCCCGCCGCCGCCATCGTAACACCACTTCCGACAGAACGCCAATGACCTCACTGCTGTCCGCGGTGGAAGAGAGAGCAGTGACAGCCGGGAGCCGTGTGCGGTGGGCCCTGCGGACGACTCGGCCAATCCAGGATTCCCTCCCTCTTCCTTCCCGGCATTGTCCCGCATCCTGCCGGGAGGCTCACCTAACGCCATGGCGACGTGCCACTTTGTAGTAGTGTGACTGTCAGTGACCACACACGTGTGCCTGTGTGTGTGTGTGTGTGTGTGTGTGCGCGGAGAGGACGCGAGGTCCGGCCATCTGCTCCGGGTCTGAACAAGGGCATCGCTCAACAACAAGTGTCACCTCAGCCTGGGATCACTGTGACTGCACCACTGGGCACAGTGGGATGTGCTTATGCTGTCTGGGCCACAGGGAAGTTTGGTGTGTGTGTGTGTCTGTGTGTGTGTGTTGGAGGGGGGGGGACGGGGACTGGTGTGTGTGTATGTGTGTCTATGTGGGGGACTGGTGTGTGGTGTTGGGGGTGGTGGGACATGAAAAAAACCAGGGGACCTGTCAAGAGATGCGAAATGTGACATGTTTGGTGGACTTTTTCCACATGTGTATTTGAATGCCATGTTTGTGCTTTATGGATGAATAGCAGTAATGGTCAAACAATGAAACAATGAAGGGCTGTGTTCAGCTTTCTCTTTAACCACCCCCCTCCCCACACATATACACACACACACACACACACATACACACACACACACACACACACACACACACACACACAGACACACACACACACACACACACACACACACCCCCCCCAAACACCACACTACCCTTCTCACCGCCATTCATCCAAGCATAACAATGGTGTGAGGAGCTCAACGATTCGAACATGCCGCACAAATACACACACCCATGCTTCACACGCACACACACACACTCACGCACACACTCAGGCAGACTATATGACCAGAGGGCGTATGACTGTGGACGAAGACGGCTAGCCGGCCAGCGTGACTCACTGGGAGTCGGGTTACGGCTCGCAGCTTTCTCAAAATTAATAATAATATTACTGATGGCACCAGTGAAGGAGGCGGATTAGAGCCTCCGGGCCGCGGAGCGAGTGACGCTTGGCCGCCGAGCACTTGGGATTTGACTCGACTCCTCTTAAGTACAGTGAGCAGGAAGCCAAAACTCTTTTTCATTTAAGAGCAATTAAGTGGATCCCAGAATCACTGGCTCCACTGCGACGCTCTCTCTCCCTCTCCCTCTTTACTCTGCTCTAGTTTTATTGCCCATTTCCTTTCCCTTGCGCCAGCAGCAGGAATGCTCACCTCTCTCTCTCTCTCTCTCTCTCTCCTCTCTCTCTCTCTCTCTTGCGTGTTCCGAAAAAAAGACACTTTTTGACGCCAAAGCTACAGAGGGACCACCAGGATGAAGTGCAAGCCAGTTCTGCCCATCAGCCCCCCGCCTCCCAACCCACACCCCTTGCAGCATGATCACCATAACACACACAAGACAGACACACAAACTCACACCAGCCATGTGTATACACACACCACCCAAAGTAATGGAAACATGTATACACACACACACACACACACACACATACACACTCAAATGCACAAAACTTACAAGGGCCCAGAATGTGTTGTGTTCCAGCATTTATGTGAGGTAATTAAAAACATCCAGCCGTAATTTAATAGTTCCCGCTAAGCAGAGACACGAAGTCTGCCGACTTTCCCCCTCAATATAAATAACTTGGAATGTAATAAGTACACAGCTTATTTGTTCTTCTTTTTTCCCTTCACAAAATTGATGAGAGCTTCTCAACGGCTGAACTGCTAGAAGAAACTGAAAAGTGTTTGAGGCTTACATATCACTGTCTGGTACAACTATGAGATGCTTTATTCAATATGAAACTCTTCTTGCCGTGCAGTGTCATCACATCAGGCCTACATTCTTATTACCATGTACAGTAAGATACTGTACGCAAGAATAAGTAGGTACTTAGTAAGTAGTTAGTATTTATAAATAGGCTAGTTAGTACTAGGAGTTAGTGTTTATAAATTCATGTATTAATTCCCACTTAATTCAAAGGCAAACAGAAATGATTTTTATTCTGTCAGTGCTTGTTGTCCGAGCTTCCTTGTATTCGAAAACAACCCCCACCTTTTTTGCTGCTTTTTTTTTCTCACATCTTTTATTCCGATGAGAGCCAGCACCCCACATCAGGCCAGCGTGGGTTTTCATGGCAATGGAGAAATGCTTAATCACTGCTCCTTTTGGCCCAGAGCCATCCTTGAGGCTTGCATCATATCAGCAGGCGAATGACCCAGCAGAGCCCATACTGTCAGCAGCAGAGGAAGCTGAGTGGTGCACACATGCTTCCAATCTGCTGTCTTTCTCACAGTCCGAGGGGGGGGGGCGTTCTGGGGAGTCAGACGGAGGTGTGGAGGGTAGGTGGGTGGGTGGGTGTGTGGTTTGGGGGGGGGGGGCGTAGTGTGTATGTGTGTGTTAGTGTGAGAAGCCTTTATGGAACTCACTGTAAATACAATTAAATCCCCTGGCGAGTAAGCTAGCATGTCCACACTTCACAGGGGCGTGTGAGAGCGAGAGGCACACAAACGTGATCCCCGCCCCTTCCCAAAGACATCACGTGCCACACTGTCCTATTTCTCATTCAGAAACATGCAAGCTGTGATCTGTGATCGGAAGTCAGTCACATGACCGTATCAGAAAGTGGATGTCCATCTTGTCACCAACTGACAGCAAGAACGGCACCAAATGTTGTCAAAAATAAAAATAAATCCTTGGTTCTTTTTTGGTTTGCTTTTTGTTGAAGGTGGATGTTATTCCATAACACTGTCAGTCTCAGAGAGCAGGCCTGTAACAGGTGTCAGCACACTTTCCTATCAAACCGCACAATTTTGTTTTAAAGAATTCTTCAAAATGCTTTTGCAGAAATGCCCTTTTCCAACCTTTTCATTCCTATTGAACTCGATTCTAATCCAAGGAAACAACAAAACACCCCATCTAATTAAAACAGCAAAATTAGGCATTTCCTCTTTTTAATGACGGCATTGAGTGGGAGTCTGCGAGGGAAGAACAGTCTTAGCTCAGATTTGTGGAGATTTACTGTACTCGGTGATGACTGCCTCATTCGTGCATGGATCCCACACGCTCTGTCTGCCAAAAAAATGTCTCTTTGCCTGGTTGGGGCTATTCCCTTGGTAGGTGTCGTCACGGTCAGCCCAAATCTCTTTACAGTATGGGCTGATGGGGGAGAAGACATGACCTCTGACCCCTAGAGGGCAAAAGGTGAGAGCTCTGGGAGCATTTCTAAGCAGGGCTGGCTCCAGCTCGCAGACAGCAGACAGGCTTCATGGTCTCCCCTCCACATTCCTTCCCAACTTAGATCACCCAAACACAGGCCACACTGGGCCCAAGTGCACTCATTTGCATGTAAACCAACAATTGCTCTCTCTCCTCTCTCTCTCTCTCTCTCTCTCTCTCAATCTTTTTGTTGGTATGGAACCGCTTTTCTTCACCACTGGCTTTATGCTGACTCAGAGCGAATCTCAGACCAACAAGTTTGCATTAGAGGGAAAATTCCTAGGGTGAGGTAGATCTTGGACTGTATGAGAACTGCTTCATGGCCAAGTGTAAAGGCACTTACACGGGTTCAACAAAAACTCTATCGCTTTCACCGCAAAACCATCAACACTTAAAAGTGCAAATGGGAAGCCCTGGAGACACACACCTAAAATGAGCTTTCTGTGTATGAGCTGAGTGTGTTATTACTTTTATTAGCCACCAGCTTTTTCCCCCTTAATGCTAGCGTGGGACAATCTCAGAGGTGAGAAAAGACTGAAATAGGCAAATTCTGTTAAATGTCAGAGTTTTTACTTTGAAATGATATTTTTCTGAACTCTGCTGTTTTACCACCATAAACAGTGTTGTGGTTCTCTCTGTCTCCAGTTTAAGTTCACTGCAGTTTTTTTTTTAATTAACAATGTACGAAGAGCTAAACTGGAGATATCATGGCGCTTTAGACTCTAATACTCCAGAGAAGCTTAATCTGTGGAAAGCCCACCTTTTAGAAATGTTGATGGGAACCCCCGTGAGAATATGATTGCACATTAGCAAGGATTATGGGCACCTGGAATAAAATGTATGAAAGCAGACCTGATACTGTAATCTAAACCCATGTAAGCATGGGTGCAATGTAGATGTGGTTAATCAGCGATCATAAGTAGCAACATCACATCAATTACACGGTCAATTTTCACTATCCAAAATCAAATCGGCAATTTTTCTATATATGTTCAACTGTTCTGAGAGTATGTTGTACAAAGGAACTGAAATAAACTATGGGGTGCCTTAGTCATCTATGCGTTATTCCAATGTGTTTCCAAGTGTGGCAAGCAGAACAAGTGAATTATGGACATATTGTATGCAAGTCACCAAATACAGCGCAGAAAAACAACAAAAAATGAGGTCTCACAAATCTTTAGTGAGTAGCCCTCCAATGATGAAGTTTTTTGTTGACATTGTTTTGGGTTTCTCTTTTCACGTCCCTCAGGGAATCTGAGAAATGTGGAAGTTTTTATGGTGTTGCCTTTGCCGGAGCCAGCCAGACTGGACAATATCTCAGCACGTGAGCAGCTGGGCTCAGAGACAGGGCCCAGTCGGCTCCCTGGTCAGTGCCAGCAAACAAGTTTAAAAAACACCCAAAACCTTAGTCAAAAAGGAATAATAATTAACAATTTCAACATCAAACATACAGATTTTGTAAACTGATGAATTCACTGATTTTCAGTATATGTAGGAAGTGAACGAAGTCGATTCTCAGCAGATTGTGATGGGAATTGTCTCCCAGCTCTGCTTGAGTTTTTCCCCTTGCACCTGTGTCCACCAGCAAGACATTCACAGACATTCCACACATGTCCAGTAAAGACAGACACTGGCTGGGAGAGACTCTTCAGCCACTCTGACTCCAAGTCCCAGCAAGCGCTCCCTCATATATCACACTATAAAAAAAAACCAAATGAATAGCTGTATGCGTGCATGGCTAGATGTTGAAATACATATCTATCCAAAATGCTCTAAGATTAAAATGTCACCAAAACCATGGGCTGAATGTGAATGGAGCGATGGGACATGTTTCTCTGGATGTTTAAGTTAATGACACACAAACTGCGAGAGGCATGACAGTGACCTTCTCTCAGGGTTATGGGTGCACTCTCCAGGGCTGCACAAGACGCTGAGCACAGAAATCCCTCTGGTATTGACAGGCTCAGGGCCGAGCCCAGGGATTGGACGAGCACTAAGCGCAGGTTTTGCTGTATTAGCCACTGATGGCTCACGGGAAGGCATCCAATAGTGAAAATTTCACAATTTATTTGTACATCAGCACCCGTGAGAGAGTTCTGTGAGTCATGTGTAAAAAATGAATGAACAAAAACAGTCTGGCATTTCACCACACATCCTTTGCCACAACAGGTTCTCACAGCAGTGTCACAGTGGCTTGGGCGTCAGCTGACTGCCTAACGGGTCTCATCCACCGACATGGGACACGTCTGGATCCGAGCCGTTAGGCGACTTCCAGTGCGACTCCACACAGGGCCATAAAGAGCTCTCACACATGAAAGCGGCGCAAGATGAAAGTAACTGGGCCAGAGATAAATAACCTCCAAGTGTGCAGAATAACAGGTCAATTATCCGGCACTTTCCAACAACGACACACACACACAGAGGCGCAAGGACAAAGAGAGGACGTGAGGCAAGCGCCTGTGGGCCTGGCAGGCATGCTGTCATACTTCCCCCCAGCAAGGTCAGTGAAGCGTGTCTCACCCTCCTCGAACTGTAACACAATTACGCTCACAGGGAGGCCCCACAAGATGGCTCGTGCCCCCCCGCCACACACACACAACCACCTCCCCGCCTCCCCAAACACTACCCCCTGCAGGGCAGTAGCTGTAATGGCCTGCCTAAGAGTGACAAACCAGAGGCCTGGGAGGAGACAACAGGAGAAGGGTAATGGGCTTGCAATCCACTGTGTCATCCTTTCCCACAGTGCCCCCCTGCCCCGCTACCCGCCCCTCAGGGCCCCCAGCGCCAGGCATGCTGGGTGCTGGGCTGCACGCCCACTTCTATACGCCACAAAGAGGAAAGCTTTAAGTCCTGGCATCTGCACGCCTTCTGATGCAAGGCACAATTGCCTTCGGCAGAAGCTTCCCCACCGCGTAAACAGACTTCAGCACAGTTCCATGGGCGACCAGCTCGACATGGTTTTATGTGCTGAGCAACGGTATGTAAGCAGTATGTGTGTGTGTGTGTGTGCGCACACACATGTGCAGTCGGTTTCCATGTGCTTGCTTTCCGTCCCTCCAGAGAGTCAGCGTGTGGTACGTATATGAGCCAAACGCTGCAAATGGCTGCTGTCTCTTGCATCATCCAGGTGTGTGCAACACACTGCTGGCTGACAGAAGAGTTGTCTAAAATGGACGTGAAACAAGCTAGGTGCTAAGAGAATATGAGTGAGCACTGGACTTCAGACTGGAATTCACAAAATAAAAGTGCTTGTCTAAAGTGTGGTTAGCTTAGACTAGCTGGCTATAATTAATACAAGATGAGATGCACATGCTATTGAGATGACTGGAATCAGGAGCTAAAACAGACATTTTTTAAAAAACTGACATAAATCTATAGCGGACATGAATCTGATACGAATCATGAATCTTGCAGAAGGAATAAGAGGCTCAGAGTCTCCACAGACCACTTCAGCATTGGCTTGACATTTGTCAATTGTGAAAGGACAAGATGAATAGGGACTGAGGGGAGGACCTGCAGGACCAGAAATATCCGTTTCATGAATTTTGTGCTGACTAGTAGAAGAGCATCCTCTAGTGGCCAAATACTCAAAGTTCACGCTACTGAATGTTGCAGAGAATATTAAACAGTTCTGCAATTAAACAGTTCTGCAGATTTAAAATTTTTTGATATTGCTTTGATATGTAACTACGGCTGGTGACATCTGATTCTTTTTGATGGCATATTCTTATGTAAAGTATGCATAAAAAATACATCACCATAAGCCATCACCCACTACAATAGCAATACTTCAGTTTAACATGTCCTCAAGCTTGAACCCATGTCGACTACTGCTGATGGTCCTGGAGAAGTCTTTGCATGCTTTTTTCATACTCCGTACAGTGGCTGTCATTTGGTTTCAAAGGTAAACTTCCTATTCCTCTTCAAGGGCACTCAGTGACATTTTAAGGGATGTTTCATTTTTACGACACAACTGCTCTACTCAGTCACTTACAATGAATTAGCAGAGCAATTGACATGCAACACAATATTCATAGAGGCATTTCAAAAGTCCAGATGAAATTTCTGAACATAGAAATTTAGTTGAGACAAAAACATGATGTATATCAGATATATAATTTCCTGTGGCACTGTTTATTTAACCTATAGGATATCCTTATAGGAAATCATGTCATTAAAAATATAATCATGAAATATAATCTATTCTGACAGTGCCTAGCCAGTCTATATTATCAAATTCACTACTTGGTTGAAAGCATAGTGTGCCAATGTGTTTTTAATTACACTAAGTGAAAATATATTCATATCTAACCCCCACTATTAAAATTGATAATTAACAGTGTTGAGAGGATGTCTGTAAAAAAAACACTTTAAGGGCAAAATGGAAAGCAAGTCATTTAATCCAGAGGTCACAGTCCTGTGAATGCTTGTGTCTGAGGTATGGTCTAAATTGCCTCACAGGCCAAGCACAAGCACATCATTTAGAACAGCACTCTCACTGATGGAAGCTTAGCTATTTCACTGGCAATCCTAGTTCCACTTAACTTCAGAAATATTTTTTTTACTCTGCAGCATTTGCTCAAGAAGCCTTTCTAAAAGGGACTTGTTGACACAAAGGTTTTTTTTTGTGAAGGGTGAGACTAGATGGGGTCAGTAAACAACAAACTACAATATCTGTCGCAGAGTCCAGACTCTTACTTGTGGCTGAGCTCTATCAAATAGACTGCTGAACATTTGCAACTCTCTTTGCAGCTCTTGGAAGACACACTTGTATGCACCAAAGGGTGTTTTTCAACCAACCCATTCAGAATTTGGATTCTCTGTGTGCCATCTGATGACCCAGCCCACATTTCCTCCAGTTTGGAGTTGAACAGGGGATTCAAGCATCAACAGAGGATGCTGCATGTGTAATTTGACTGTAGAGTGACACATCCACTGGAGTTCACAGAGGGAAAACAAACAAACAAAAAAAGATTCTGTAGGTAGTTAGAAATGGATCTTGGGCTCTTCTGCTTCGGTGGATAGGACGTGTAATGTGGTGGAAGGCAAAAGGATCACTGGAGCACACGGACATTATTTTTGTGTACTTTTAATAAAATGGTCCACGACCAGACATGTTTTGATGTGGTTACATCCTCTTGGGTTTCTCAAAAAAAAAAAAAAAAAAAAAGATTCTGAACAGACTGGTTTTTGGTTGAAATGCTTCAAAACCTGTTCTCTATTGGTGGAAATAGACTACAAAAGACCTTTCCACACCCAGTGGACAACTGGACCTGCAGGCTTTAAGTGAGAAACCAACAAAGACACACCAGGTTCTTGTGCCACTAAGATTTTACACATTATCCACACTACTAGGCCACCAAAACGATGAGAACAGGAAAGCCTACTGCCATGAGGGAGAGCGCCATTTCAGTGCTCGGTGTCAACACATTAATGATCCACTGGAGGAGAGATGAGGAGAATTTACACACCTGGACACAATGAAAAATTTAGTGTTTGGACAATAGACATGCAAGAGCACACACACACACACACAGATATATACACGCTCACACGCAGATATATGCACGCGCATACACGCATACATAAACACACACACACATACACGCAGATATATGCACGCACACACGAACACACACAGTGGATTAAATCAAGCTGATGCACGAGTCTCAGAGTGATTTTTAATCTCAAGTCACATTTTGATACACCTGTCATTTTTCTCTTGAAGTTAAATGCAAGGGTCGTTTTTAGAACAGAAAAGGGCGTCTGTTACATGTCAAAAAAGCTGCTGCACAGGAACAAATTGCTTTCGTGTCAAATACAGACCTTGTTTGTTTTAAAAAAAAAAAATTAAATAAAACAAAACAAAACAAAAAAAACCTTCACCATTCTGTGACACTACTAGAAGACTACAGGCACACTTCAAATTATTTTTTTTTTTGTTTAGAAGTCTTCTCTGAGAGAGATCTCCATGTACCAACTACCACTACTATACAATGTATTACACAGCTTTGTCATTGTCAACTATGTGTTGTATTAGTTTTCAGCATGCCATCATACACACAACCTAATTAGTTTAGTTCAGGTGAATAGCTGGTTTAACTTAAAACGATGGTTGATGAAAAACAAAGGGGAAAAAAACAACAAATAGGAGGAAGAACCCGTGTCTGAGGGAGAAAGAAATGTCTCACGCTCAGTCAACTCAAAACATCTCGTCAACTTTAAAGCTAATGGTCAAAAGCGCTGAATGAAAAGAAGAGATACATTTGTGCACATCTCGTAAAACAGAATGTCACATGGTGCCCTGACTTGATAGGCATTCCTGTTTGTTTTTATGTTTTTGTTTGTTTTTTTTCCTTCTTTTTCTTTTTTTTCCCATACTCTTGACATCAGCCTAACTAACAGAAATGTCCAATCCTGCTCTTGCTGATGTGATTCTTTAACGTGTGGAGTGAGCGGAGTTCATAATGATTTTTTTTTTCTTTTAACAAGACATTTCTAAGAGAGTAAAGTTTAAGACAGAGGGGTCGAAACAATCATTTACAATTAATTGCTGTACGTCTGTCCTTCTGGCGGCTGTGGAAGCTTCATATTTTCTTTGGACATCATTAGACGTCGTAGCTCTTGAAGAACAACTTTAATGCTATATGAATTTTGCCATTTCGCTAGAATTGGTATGCTACGTGCATCCACCTGGCAGAGAAAGAGAAAACGGGGTGCTCTTGAGTACAGAGGTCAAGGTCATTAAAAGTTCATTAGCAGCACATGAACAGGGCACTGTAAGCTGTACACAACACAGTGGTTAACTAGAGAAGAAACAAGTCATGCCCTCCTGTGACAATGACGAGAAAATAAAACCCACAGGCTAATTAATGAGATGATGAAGTGGAGAGAAGGTTATTCAACACAACATAGATATGCAACGTTTCCATGTAATTCAAAGTTGCACAAATTCTTTGCAGCAAGAGGACTGAGGAATGAGGCTATGGCCTCTAGTGGGCTTCTGTGGATACGGCCGTTCTGTAGACTCATACAGTCGTGCACATCGATGTCTCACCAGTTAACTCCTTTTGCTATAGAAGATGTGTCTCTCAACAGCACAAGATGTATGACTATAAAACAGTCTCTGTTAGTGCAAATCTACAGCAAAAGTAATTATTTTGTAAACATCAAAATAGTTTTCTCTGCCCGACTCGGTTTACAGTGTCTTAAAATCGCGATTGCTACTAAGTTAAAACACTGTTGCTGGTAATCTTAAAATTAATAATTTTCTTTATTTAGCAAGAAGTACAAACTATTCCTTTTATGAGGTGGTCTCCCACACTGTTTTATTTCTAGGAGTAAACTGTACATCTGAATCCTGATCCATTTGTAAATGAGTATCTGCTAAAACAACTGTTATTAAGTTTTCTCTTAACTTTTGAGCCAGAGCATGTATACCTATACACACAACTGAAACAGAAAGTGCTTACGGCAGATTCAAAACATTTTTTGGGGTACGTGGAGGGGCTGTACAGAAAGGTGCTAGTGATAAAATTAGCATCATCTGCCACCATGTGTAAACTGTATCCGCAGGAGCATACTTCCAGCTTAGTTGCCCTGGCAACATTTGATAAAGGGCCTGTCAGCACACAGAAATGATTGTTGCTATGATACGAGCGTTATAAGAGTTGTGCTTTAACAGCTGATTTCCCTCACTCAAAACCAGAATGAGGCAGACACACTTATCAGTGACACACCACAAGAACAGCTGATCCACAGAAACTAATCTAAAATGTTTTAACAACCACTACAGCAATTTGACAAATGCCAAGACACTATTCAGTTGTGCTGCTTACGCCAAACACTAGTTTGGCAAAAAAACAAACAAACAAAAAAAATCTGTGGAAGTAAACATACGTACCATTCCATTGGAATTATTGATTCCATTCATGCTAATTTTTGTTACAAATCTAACAGTCGGTGGTACTTCCGGATATTTGGGTCCGCACTCCACTTTCAGGCTGTATATTCTGTTTTCGTAATTAGTCTACAACACAAGATACACAACAGCATTTTGTTATCAGAACAAGTGCAGGTGATTCTGTCACATGTAACAAAAAAACATGGTCCATCATCCAAGTGTCACCCATCTCGTCAATGGGATCTATAGTGCAGCAGGCAGTCAGTTCATATTGGCCCATAACCTTTAACCTTTCAATAACAAACACAAGGTTTGTTTTGCTGAAAAGAGGTACATTAGAGCTATGTTAGCACAGCACTAGAAACACACTCACCCTCACGCACAGGATAGGCTGGCCAACAGAATGCAATTTCACTACATGACTTACACACAGTATTTCTATGTAAGTGACAATAAAAACAACTGAACCCTTGAATCATTAAAAATTCCTTCAACGGTTCTGTTTAGCAAGACTGGGTTGGGTTTGTTTATCTGTTTATCTGTTAGCAACGTCATTAAAGACTCACAAGCAAATTTCCTGGAAATGTGGTGCAGGGTTAGAACATGGGACGTGGAAGATGGGTCACTCACTTGCTGAGCGGATTTGACATGAAAATGTATCTTTAGCCATTATTATGACATGGCGCATATTAGCCTTAGTGGAGGGGTATACTAACATGCGGTCCATCACACAATGCTGTAAAGGCATAGAAAACAGAACTACCGCATTACATCTTTGGCATGTCCAGGCAAGGCACTGTCAACTATTACAAGAGATGAATCTACTACAGTTAAGTTGTGAAGCAAATCAATAGTTTATTATATAGCTAACCGTTATCTCTTCTGTCTTTGTAACTCTGAAAAGGGATCTGAGGCATGAATTGAGAGCATCCGTCTCAAGTTACACTGAAAAATTACCAATACCAAAAACCCTCATAAGTACAATCATTTGCAAACAAAACTCACTGGATATCAAAAGGCCTTGGACTTCATGACAGTTCCATTCACTAGTAGGGCATGATCTTCTGATTTGGACTAAGGATACTTGTTCAGGGTTTCATCCTCCAGCAATATTCTCTGTCATTCTGACACACTATATTTACAGACTGATAGGCTACTCTACTTGACACCAGGACAGAAGCTACAAAAAGACAGTGGGGCCTAGTTTGACAATAAGATTTCTTTGTGGAGCTATCTATGCCTGAGCAATAAGGATCATTTTCTGCCGATTTCTGGATTTTGGATATAGGCGTCGTGATACAATCTGCTTTGAGAAGGAACATTACAATATATCGTTCACATACTGTACTACCACTGCCTAAGTCTGGTTTATTCACCTGACAGAGAAATATTGCATCCCCTTTATCAGCTGAATGACGCATTTTACATACTTCTGCATTAGCAAGGAAGGAAAGAAGTTCTCTGTGAGCAAACATGTGTCAGCCAAAACTTAAATGCACAATAAAGGGTTTTATTTCTCTTTGTCCGTGGCAGGTTAATTACTCTAGAAAAGAAGAGAAACTGGTATGGTCTGACAATTTTTCTATAAAAGACCACTGACTGTAACTAATATAGGAGGAGACTTAACAGAGTCATCCAAATGCATGAACATACAAACAGCCTCTCATATTCGAAGCATTCCCCAGTTAGCGTATCAAATACTGATCACTACTGATCTTGCACTATATGTAAGCTATGTTTTCCAAGTCTATTTGGCCAACATCCTCTCTGAAGAAATCACACTGTGCAGCATTGCACTGCCTCTGCTTGGACAGATCACTGAAGGTGCTGTTCTTTCGGTGTATCCAGGATTTTGGGCATCCACCACTCTGTCAAACTGGATTGATACACCTAGAAAACAGGACATCTGTGGCTTCATTTGTGCTTGGGATCAGTTTCCTGGACTCTGAATTTGAATCTCCTTCGCTGCAGGACGACTTCCACATGCACGCTCCTTCACCACAGACGTAGAAATCACCACATGATGTGGCAACACTGAATGAATGAACCGGCAAAACAGCTGGTTGCACCACAGACATAAATGAGAAATCGTGGCTATGGCTTGACTCAAACTGCTTGAGAGTGAGCCCAGAAAACGCTCAGTATTTATGGCAGGATGCCTGACCTAGGTGCTAGGTGCTGCCTCAGAACCTGCTTCGAGTATGCGCACTCCCTGTTAGGGAGCCTGGGCTCAACTAAACAGCTCAGCTGATCTAGGGCTCTTCCCTATGATAAATAGCTGAACTAAACTGTCATATTGTGACATTAATGATACAGTTACATAATAATGTTTTTGCAATTCAGCAGTAATTGAAAATGTATATAATAATGCATTTTAATCACATATTTAATAAATCTATCTATGTAATAATTGCATCTATGTTAAACCTATAAAGATGAGGTGCTGAAATAGGGCTCCCTTCACTTCATGCATAGCTTATCAGGTGTATGACTGACTTGTCAGTTTAGCTGCAGGAACATTTTTTGGCATCCACCATGATATTGCAATCTTTACAGATTTATTTGCTGTCTGATGCATTCTGTTAAAATGAACTGGTCAATAATGGAGGCTATAACCAAATCTTTCATATTTCAAAAACCCTACTGGCTGTTCCCACTAAGTGCTTTTGTTTACACCTTACTGTTTGCTTGGTGCTCATGGAACACTGCACATGCACTCCAGTTCTTGGCAGCATGCTCCATCCTCACGCTAGGAAGGAGTATGTTGTTTAGAGGGAAAACCTTGGACTCAGATAGGTAGATCTGCACCTGATCTCAAGTACCTACTGCATAATGTGCACAATATATGCTGACCAGGAAACTCTGTCAGTCAACAATTTACCAACACCGTGGATTTTGTAGGGGGCTTAAAGTTAAAGTATGTAGCAGCAAACTGCTTTTTAACAAAAGCTTTTGGCCAATGTTTTTTAACATAAAACAGCAAGTTTGGGATTTGACCACTAGACTAGGTTTTTTTTTATTAGACCAACAGACTAGGTATCAGGCAGCAAGGCTAGTGCTGCTCCACCACGCCCACAAGTGACCATTAAATCAGTGATCATTTGGATTCCATGGTACATCAAAACACTGAAATGCCAAGTAGGCCATCTAGCAGTGCACAAGTCTGATTGAGATTCGTTAAGCTGAGTTAGAATCACCTTTCAGCACAATTAAAATTACAGTTTGTTCCATCAAGAGTTTTCAACTTTTTTCTTCACCAATCCCAAAAAAAAATCAGATCAAAAATCAAAATCAGATTTCTACTGCATCCACTTTAACAAACCTACCAAATTATTAAGCACGAGAATAAACCACAACTCTGGAAACATTATTGGCCCCATTACTGCACACACAGTTGCTCTTTGTAGCACTGTAAGTCACAGAGGCAAGCCAGTGTAAAGGAGAGGAAGACATACTCTTGCAGGGCCGATGATCATGCCCGTCCACCGTGTCAGTGTCATGTCCTCGTCATCCTCCAGACCCCAGCTCACTGTGCCATCGCCCACACCCTTCTGTCCTTCCTCCAGCTCTTCCAACAAACGAAAATTGCGTGGAACTTTAACTCCTGCAGCAGATGCACAACATCAGGGAAAATTACAACCAAACAAACAGGACGTTCTACATTTCATCAGACTTTGCACTGGATGAAACACCTTTCAAAGAACTTAAATCATCAGATGCAAGACGGGAAGCTAAGCACTAAGCCTTTCACAGTGTCAACAGTCGAGTCGGTTCAATCATTACAATCAGGTAGTCACAAATCAAAGTTGCTCAAATAAAATGCTGTGGCTTCACTACAGTTTTACACTAAACAAACAAAAACTAATGCCCAGATAATCTATTCAGGCAGCAAGATCATTAGCAATGGTCCTCAACAAGATTTTCTAAAGATCTTAATCCATAAGACAGATGTCTACAGAAGCCTGTCTATTCTACTAAAGATCATAGGGAAGGAAGGGAGAGAACTACCAACGGTCTGTTACTGCTGGGAAGTTTCGCAGAATTTTACCAAACGTACCAGACCCGTCACGTCAGATTATGATGCTCTGTGCAGTACAGAGTGCGGCAAGTTATGCAGGATTGTGCAATCATATGCCACATTGTTAAACAGTTTTGCGTCATTAGTCACTTCCTCAAATGTAGCTAGATGCATGTTCCTCTGCATGACGACTAGCTAGGGCCAATACTTTCCAGCGCCAAAAACTGTGGAAACTCATTTCTCCAAAATAAGTTACTTAGCCACCCAACTAACTGTAATGCTATCGGATTACATGCTCGAAGGAACATCACACCCCTAAAAACGGTAGCGGGACACCGCACTCTGAAAGCCAAAGTTAGCCTGCTATCAGCCCAAGGGGGAAATGAAAACGCGTGTGCAACATTTATTTACCGGAAGTTAGTTGATAATTCAGCAAGGTAACCTCGAATAAGTTGATAACGTTATTTATACATTACGAGTAGATGGCTTCTTCGTCATTGCATATGCAATGATCAGGAAGCTAACTAAAGAGCCCACTTAGATGGATTCAGTTTTGCCTGTCCAAATTTAGCTTAGCTAGCGAGAATGAGAAATGTTAGCCATTCATGGTAGCTTACCACACAATGAACAAGGAAATTTCTCATCAGAAAGACCATATTATCATAAGTTCTAGACCACAATCAAAAGGACAAATATACCACTGCACCACCAAGACAACAAGGGACCATAACAATATCTTTATTTAACCCTGGCTGGGGAATAAGGAACTATATAACAAGGCAGCTAATGTTATGAGCCCTTGTCATAACTAACGTTAACGTTACCGTCCACTCGAGGCACTGGGGCTAGCATGCTAATTTGCACAAAGTACTCAAGGTACAAAGACCGACTATATAAGAAATTGCACTCTAGTTTAATTTAAAAGTCAGACGATACACTTTAAACGACTGTACTAGTAACTCCAGATAACAAGAGGGGTTTTTAATATTTCACAGATTGTGAGACAAACCTGAGGAGGCCGCCATCTTCTTCAGCCAAATCCAGAAGCACACGAAACCGTGACATAGGAGTCACTTGACTAAAACGTCACCACCACTGCACTGGCATGGAGCGGTCAGGGCAAATCTGACAGAGGGGCGTGTGCCCAAGCGACGACGCAAGGGAATTCCAGCAAAAATTACTTGGGCAATGTTTGGACTGCTGCTTTTGTTAAAAAGCATGAGGGCTGATAAAAAACCAAAAGGGTCGAAGGCAAGAGAGGCTTATGGGATGGCTTTCACACACGCGTGTCCACAAAACTCCCATGTTCCATCCGTGGACTCCCAACAAGTGTTTGGATAGGAATCGGGCTGCTGTCCACTTCTTATAGTTGTGTGATATCGGGGTGAGAAAAAAAGTTTTCCAGTCGGAAAGACCAGTCCTTACAACCTGGAATGAATGAATGATTCCAAGAACACTTAAGAATGGGACAGGGTGTAGGGCAGAATGTTGGATGATGTAATGTTTAATCTGTTTATCAGAACCTGCCTGCGGAGTCTGATATTTAGCCATTCCCCAGTTAAAGGGAGTGGCAACTGCTGTGATTTGATAAAGCAGCCAGACTAGCCATGTCTGACACAACTGTTACTAGTCAGTCAATGGAAAACATTTTAAAATGTTAACTGTTCGAAAGGGTTCAGAAGTGCCTGGGTCCTGCATCTTCAACATCAAGTGACAAGTACCAACAAACCAGAGCTGATGGCAAACATATTTTATTGCATTACAAAAAGAAACAAACTAGTCTTCATTAATTCATTATTTTCAACATGGAACAGACAGATTCTGAAACATAACCAAAGAAAGCAAGAGTATGCAACTTAATCTGCATGAGAATAATAGTCCCTCCTTTCAGACACAAAAGTACATATTTACAACAGGCGGACAGTTTTCCCTGTGACCGTTAAATAGTCTTCATCTGCCAAAGCTCTGAGAGCTTCGTCGAACAGGTCCTTGGTAATGGCCTAGAAAAAGGACAACATGATAAACCAAAAATAGTAAGGGAGTTACTTCTATTAACATTTAGGACCATCCCCTCCTAATCTTTGCACTAGACATGTGCTGTAAATCAAATGTCACTAACCATGCTAAGCCATTATATGTTTATACTTCTGTATATTTATGTAAATATTTATCCACTTACAGCCTCAGACTGTGCACGAAGGTCATCAAATAGCTGCTGATACTTCATGGCTGGCGTCTTCCCTTTGGCTTGAATCATCTTTTTGAGGGCTTGAGCAACTTCCTCCTTTCTCTTTCTGGCAGTAGCACTCATACCTATTCACAAACAACCACAAAACTCACTTTAACATCAAGAAGTATTGAATGAATTTTAAATAATGAAATGCCCTTAATAAAATTAAATGAAATTAAAAACCACATAACCTTAGAAATGTAACCTCTCAGAGAACACAATTTCTTCCTTCATAGTAAGTATAAAGCAATTCTTTGCATCATGCTTGAGTAAGAAACTGCACTCTCTTGGATAAGCCAAAAGACAACAATACCTGTTGTGAGGATGGAGATGTCCACAAATCCTGTTCTTGGGTCAGTTGCAGACTGCTTGAGGGCCTCCCTGTGAAGTCTTTTGGCTTCCTCCACATCAATGGTCTCCACCTTCTCAGAGAAGCGCACCTTAGCATGGGCCTCTGCCAGGCGGATGAGGGACTCCAGCTGACGTGGGTAGGCGGACACCATACCCCGGCCGCTACCAATTTTTCTCATATCCACGTATGCCTGAAAACCAGACACAGGCAACAACTGAGTTTTTACAAGACATTGTTATCTGTCTCAATGGCACAATCAGCATATGGGCAATATGTATTCTAGAAAGCCAACAACCTAGTGTCCCTTGGTGGACAATGGGTTGTTGCTTCTCTAGGACACGTCACCAACAAAGTGAAGGGTTAGTCTATTCCCGTTTTCACAATACATTCCTGTCTGATGTCTCAAAGGCACATTCAGCATGTGGGCAATATGTATTCTAGAAAGCCAATAACCTAGTGTCCCTTGGTGGAAAATGGGTTGTTGCTTCTCTAGGATAGATGGCACCAACTAAGTGAAGGGTCAGTCTATTCCCATTTTTGCAACACATTCCTGTCTGCATCTTAAAACCAACCACTGCAGTACCTCAATAAGTGCCTGGCTGGCTTCTTCATTCAGTCTGGGGTTGATGTAAGTGCGGGCGTAGGCAATGTAGTCCTTCAGCACAGCCATGTCCAAGTGTTCCTCCTCGATCTGCTCTTCGCTTTGGTAGTAGAGCGACACCAAGTGGTGAGCTAGTCGTCTGTCGTAGGCCTCATCCTGGGGGTCCAGCATCAGGAAGATTAGGTCAAACCTGGATTGAAAAAAATGAAACACAATTCATTGTTGATAATCACTCCAGACACCTTTGAACACTAGTAATAGTCACAATACAAGCTGAACCCTTGTGCCCTCCTTAACACTAAACCTAGAACTCTCAAACACAATCATGAAGTCTAGTTATGCGAGTGAAGTCTTTGATGGCTTAAAAGCTAGGGAAGGGGACACTGGAATTGAAGCAATGAATGAACGCAAACACACAGTTCATCATGCAGGCTACTGCAATATTTCAATACCTACTTTAATGTTTGTTTCTATAAGGACACTGAAATGCAACAATAACATTGATGCATCATGATGTGCAACTCCTTGTTCAGCGAAATATTGCTGTTCCTTGCCCTCTCAGGAGAGGTCCTCACCTGGACAGGAGAGTGTGTGGCAGCTGAATGTTTTCAATGGTGGTCTTCTTTGGGTTCCACTGGGACTCCACTGGGTTGGCAGCAGCCAGGATGGAGGTGCGAGCATTCAGCTGACAGATGATTCCAGCCTATGGCCAGAGGAAATTGATGCTAAGTCAGAGCATATGGTAGGTCTGCGGTTTTCTGTCAATCTAATGAGACATCTGAGCCGGCTGGTCTGAGTCTAAACTGATGCTGATGAATGGACAAAGGCACAACAAAATGGCAGCATTCTAATATCCAAAGGTGTGAAAGATGGTGTTTTTGCTGACTGTTGAAAGCTTGGCATTCGTTCAATCAAAAAATCAAAAACACCAAATCACACACACACACGACCCCTGTTTACCTTGGCGATTGAGAGCGTCTGTTGCTCCATGACCTCATGCAGCACTGAGCGGGTGTTGTCGCTCATCTTGTCAAACTCGTCAATGCAGCAGATGCCGTTGTCACTGAGCACCAGCGCGCCTGTCTGCAGGACCAGCTGTCGCGTCTCGGGGTCCTTCATTACATATGCCGTCAGACCCACGGCGCTGGAGCCCTTGCCTGAGGTGTACTGGCCACGCGGCACAAGGTTGTAGACGTACTGCAGCAGCTGAGACTTGCTGGTACCAGGGTCGCCACAGAGCAAGATGTTGACTTCGGCACGGAAGTTTCCACGACCCGTCTGGCTAAAGTCCTTTCGTGTGCCTCCAAAGAGCTGCAGCAGGATTCCCTAAAGCAGAAGGAAAAATTACAAATATTTCAACATAAAAACACAGCTTATGACAAACAAACCATTTTCTAATACCAATAACCAACTATTGTCAGAATTCAAAAATGCTATTTCTACTACTTTTGGTAAATCAGTCATAAACTGTCAAATCTGCTATGTCTTGATAACATTTAATGTAATATGTTAAATATTTAAAGTTAATATTTGCAAGGTTAAACGTCTCCTGCCTTTTCTGTCATTCCGCACATATAAACTCATATTGACAGTCTGACCCCTACACTCTAGTAAGGCTCAGATGAAGCAGGACTGTACTGACCTTCTTGATGTCCTCGTGCTCGTAGATACTGGGTGCCAAGGCAGAGGAGAGGCGTTCGTAGACATCGGGTTTACCGGCGAGCTCGCGCAGCGTCTGCACGCGCTCCTCTGTGAAGAGTTTCTGCTCGGAATCCTCGTCCACCCCGTGCAGGCGTCGCTCGTCCGTTTTGCGGAAGTGAATGGCGTCGATGTGGGTCTTGTACACAGACTTCACCTGGCTCTGCCTGGGGTTCACGCGCATCGGAGCAGCTCTGTAGATACCTGTAGCAGAGGAAAGGAGGGGAACGTTGCTTTAGAAATGAGAGGGAGTGGCTGGTAGGATCTGAATGAGTTACTGATGACCTACTTAAATAGCCTGAATGGGTTAACGTGATCCAACAATGATCCAGACAAGGCTGTGCCAGGTTGGTACTGAACAGTGTTCCATGCGGGAGATGTCAGATACCATCATTGACTGGGCAACTTCAGGTGTTGAGGATGGTAAGTGATGCTAGCTGGTCTGATGAACTTGGTGCCCATGGTCTTCCCACCGTAATGTTTGATTGGCTGACATTGCTTGTCTGAAACACTGTTCTTCTGTAACCGGGCACTGCTTTGTCCGGGTCATTGTTGGATCACATTACAATACAAGGGAAGTGTGTCATTTCCACCAAAACAGACCAGCTGCTCAGCACTCTGCAGTAAATAAATAAATGACATTAGCTCAAGAGGCCAAGAAACAAACATAATACAGCTCTTGCTCCAATACCTGTGATGTTGACCCTGTCTCCTGGCTGGACTTTGTCCACAAGGTCATTGTGAGCATACACCACAGTGGTATGAGGGGTCTGACCAGCAGGCATGTCCTCTGGAGACTCCTGCACCTTAATCTGGATAACAGAAGGATGGCTTTATTGAAAACATGCCAGACGGATCAGCTTTGTGAAAACAGAAAATGACGATAGACAAATAGGATGAACAGGAGACAGAATGAGGGGAAGGTGGGGGGGGGGGGGGACTTATTGTAAGTTGTTTTCTGATAAAAGCATCTGCAAAATGTATAGTATAAGATTTATACATAGAACACACATCCAACCACATTCTTGATATAATAAACAAGATGATCTTTATAATAATTGAACATTTCATTGCAAAGTTTCACATAAAGGGCTGTAAATAGTTTGCTTTTGCTGAAGTGTTACTGACAATATTTTACTTTTCTTTGAACTGGAGATGACTAAGAATAGACAAAACATCTGACCCAAATAACACAAATGGGTTCTCTTAGTAACTGAAATCAGTGCTTTGATGCACTGGCACAGCATCTGCTGGCAGGACCAGTTGAAGACATGGCGTCCCCCTCCTGGTGCCACACGTACCATCTGTTTGTCAGAGAAGACAGAGCGGTTGTGCACTAGGGCCAGGCTGTGGGTGGTGTTGCAGTTGCGGCAAACAGCGGGCTCGGCGATGCGGCCACGGTCCACCTCCACACGCGTGGTGAAGGCACACACCTGGCAGCGGAAGAAGGCCTCCTGCATCTCCGGGATCAGCTGGGATGTGCGGATCACCATGCCACTGATGGTGATGAGCTGGTCAATGTCTGATGACAGAAAGAGTGTGAGTGAGAGCAAGTCCCATGCACATGTAGCCTAAAACAAATAGTGATATAATACCAGTTGGATAGGCATGATATCAGACAACATAAATCAGTTTTCCAAGTAGTGGCCACAGTACACCACTCTTCATAAGTTCATAGGAGCAATGCAGTACATGATGGATGTAAACACATTTAATAACCAATCCAACAACAGGCAACACCTTATCTGTTTGTCAAGCTAACAGCTGTTTCATACACAAAATATGTCCGCAATGGAATTTATGCTGTGTTCTAAACAGATGTCAAATGGTCATGTTATGACAAGCTAACCCAAAAAAGAACAGCTTTTTATGGAAAAGGTGGTCACACCTACACACTCTTGGTACATTACCAGACGCATACTTTTAACTTGCATGTCAACACCACTTCAAAATCTCCCATTCCAGCTGGCCTGTTTACCTTCAGGGTTGAGGCTGCGCATGTTTCTGGTCTTGAGGGCGTTGTACGGCCGCACTTGGATCTGATGCTCCAGCATGGAGTCTGGGTAACGCTCGAAGAAGAGCTCATTGACGGCCATATCAAAGGTGGGAATGACTTCCTGTATACGGACAAGGATAGAACATTAGGAAGCTTTGAGAACGCTGGGATCTCACTCACTGACTTGAGCTACTTTTCCCACTCATGTTGCATGTGGTTCTGCTCAACTGTCCAATAACCATGGCTGGGATGGCTTACCTGGGGGTAGCAGATGAGCTGTCTGTAGAGATCGGCATCAAAGGACTGCACATGGCCACAGTTCACATTCAGCACAGGCTCCCCAACAACACTGATCTACAGGCGACATAGATGTGTGTTCACATCAGAACTCACTCTGCACATCTGTGTGTGTGTGTGTGTGTGTGTGTGTGTGTGTGTGTGTGTGTGTGCGTGCGTGTATGTATGTGTGTCTTACTCCCATTACCTTTACACACGGAGTAAGTACAAAGAGACCTCACCAGTACTCAATTCACTGTGTACACACACACGCACCATTCAGTTTGGTCTTACCTCATCCAGTTTCTGCATGTACAACGGCTCGTTAAGATCCAGTCCAGCATTCTCGTCCTCTCTGGAGGTGGGATCGATGAAGCGCTGCAGGAAACGCTGCAGAAAACAATTGCACCATCTTAACATAATCTGCTTCGAAGACAATGTGACACTGCTGTCCAGACTTCCTGTGACAGTCACAAAGGTGTAATACTTTAAACAGAACACATATACATATACATATATATTTTTCACAAACACAGAGTTCCAGACTGTCTTCAAACCTAGACATCAGGCGCACAGAACTGAGGGGTTATACCTGGAACTTCTCCTTGCAGGTGCCTACGTTGACATCTGTACCCCAGATGACCAGCCTCTGACCAGCAGCCTGATCACTTGCCACCGCATTGTCCCCAGAGGGCTGACAGGAAGGAGGGAGGGAAGGAGGGGGTAAAGAGAGAGAGTGTGAAACAGAGAGACACACACCAATGAGTCTGAATAGCACGGGGGTTGCACTGCAGGGGTCCTTGACGACCAAACTGAACACCACTTCTGGGAATAATTTCAGCTACAGTACTAACGGTGCAAAAAAAAAAAAAAAAACGTTGGTGGTCCGCCCCAAGTCATTTCAAAGACTGCATATGAAACTAATGCTCAACTTTACAGATCTCTGAGCAAGAGACGGATTCAAGCACTGCACTCACAGGTTCTGAGAGAAGGTCCACTTGGGGGGCCTTCCTGACAGACCCCAGATCGGCTCGCTGCCGGGCTGGGGTTCCACGGATCCCGCTACGGGGTGTCCCTTCCACACGGGAGCTTGGAGTTCCATACAGCAGTGGGGAACTCGCATCCACTTCACTCTGAAGCACTGAGGGACACACAACATTTAGACCCTCAGTGTGCTGAAAATGACAACCCTGTAATTGCTGCCAAATGCTATCAAATAAGCATCATACATGTAACGCCACACGTCTCCGTCAGCATAACAAAAGTACACACATATGATTTAGATTAGAAGTATATTTCTTATCCATCTGCAGGTCTATACTGAACTGATAACAGCCAAACCCGAAGTTCTGACAGTGCTCGATGTTTACCTGAGCGGCGAGGGCTGGAGAATAAAGAGGTGTCCTGAGGGTTAGGACTGCACATGTCCGTCGCTGGAGAGGTGGGCATTGGCGGCAGCTCCCCAATAGATGTGTCCTGGGACCTGGCCCGCTGAGACGGAGGGGAGAGCGGGTCCTCACTACCAGCTGCTTAGACGACAAACAGGTCAATTATATTAGCATGAGGTCTGCACGAAACTAGAATTAGTACTGATAATTCACTCCATTAAAGAATGAGAGAACCACCACTGTTCAAGAATTTCAGTTCTGCTTATTTCCATGCAAGGCTGTAATTGACCGTGACCGTGATGTAACGTACGCGTTGGTGGATTGCTGCTCCTTCCTCGCTTGCGACTTGGTGTTGAAGTTGGCGAAGACATCTTGAGCACAAATTAATTTCTCTAAAGAAAACACAGTTTAACTGTAAGTCGTTTGATTAAACCGTAACATTAACCACAACAATGCAACAGTGCTAATGCTCTAGGCACGTACAACAAAGAAGTAGCTGCATACTATCCATGTGCTGTGTTGCCGCCTAGCACTCGAGAAGTAATGTTAAACATTACCCTATGATGGCATGATTGTATGACAACAAAGCCACAGTTATTAAATGATTCTTTTTATTAACGTCAACAAATGCATGCCAAACCAACAAAAACAAATTCGCTGGCACTGACAGACTTTGCTATCCTAGCCACCTCATGCAATGTGTTAATGGCCTGTCCTACAATGCGAAATGCAAGGCAAATACAAAACATAAACATAATTTGTCCACTTTCATGGCAAGGGAGATAATCCGCCACTGCCAACCTTCTCCTTTTCAGTAACTTAACGTCTACGTAATGTCAAAGTCATTTAATGGCTGTCCGGCCACACAAACCTTTATGTCAACCAAGAATAATATTTGCTGCAAAAAGTTTTTTTTACTACAGTCAACAGCAAATGTGTAACAGAACAATCATAGCCGCTGCACGTGAATACAGAGTAACATTAAAAAGTATACAATATTAATTTATCAAAATAACTATAAAATGTCTTGCACATCTTACCTGCTCTAATGATCCTCTTCGACTACAATGAGATTGGCGCGAAATCATCCACGTGACGCAAATTTCCCGCGAAGAATTGCACCAATCATAACACACGAGCGCTCTTATTTTTCTGTATTGGAGAGTTGCAGGGCGCAGACGCTAAACAAAAATCAGTTGAATCTGGTATAGAAAACACTTCTGATTAATTACACTAATATTAAGCAACTGTACCATAACTAATTCAGTGTATGTCGAATTAAGTGCGCAATCTTTGTATTTACGTTAAATAAATTGAAACGGACCCCCCCACAGCATTTGGTATCACCCAATAAACTCGCGGCAAATTTCTGAAACACCGCGACATCAATATTTTGTCCGCCAGATGGCGATATTGCAAATCACTACAGTGCTCAACTTGCCTGTTGGAAGTGGAGGCTTATAGGTCGTAATCCAATCACGTGCGAATTCTACACAGGTTAAATATATAAACTTTTTTTTAATTATCAGTACCTTCAAAATTAAGGTTTTGGTTACACATGGTAGAGGCAGCCTGTCTTTAGAGTTTGGACGCTCGAATACGAGCATGCTCTTGGCACAACCGCTGGATGGCGTTCAGGATCCGATTTACTATGCATTCCGGGAAATTCCGACTGGAAAAACACAGGATGATGTTCTCCACGTGTAGAGGCCAGAGGAATGACGACACATAAGCCAACGGTTCTCGTTATTAATGGCAGTTGAATGAAATTGAATAGAATACATATATACATTACTAACGTAAAAACACAATAGGACATGTTTCCAACATAATTATAATTTAAAACAGCCATTTGGATAAAAACGGTGCAAAATCCAGTTATCATGTCAATATCACCCAACACTATCAGATGTTTGTATAGATCAAAGACAACTAGCGCGTCGTCATGATGCATTCAGGTGTAAATTCTTGAACTATTAAATTAATTTGGATCAAAATGACTCTGTTCTTGTTGACAGTTCTTGTTGACAATTCTGCTACTCTGGAATCTGTGTAGGTTACAGCTAGAGAAACACTCTGACAGGGAAAGCACATTTGTTGTTTATAAAAGCAGAGTAGTTCTAACTTGCCCCATCAACATTCTACTCGTAGTAGTGGGAGGTGTGTGTACACCCCACTCTCCTCAAATAGGAGTGGAGGAACACCATGTGACTGTCATGGACTTCACTGGCTTGTCCAAGGAGGGGGAGGTGAGCAGCTGACGTAGGCAAAGGAGGACATACATATTCACCGAGCAAGCCACAGGTTGTTTCAGAAAAGCGAGATCTCAGTGACACTTGACTTAAACAAGTTTGACAAACTCTGAAACCAGATTCAGGATTTACCTAGGGCCAAGGAAACGCCAGTGACTTGACGCCGTGCGTTTAGCCTAGTTGTTGCAAGACTTTTGGGTTTAGCAACTGACAGCTCACGGTCGGCCCGTAGTTTTACCTGACAAGTAATCAAAACCACTTCAAGGCTACCGGGAGGCCAGCTGCGTTCATGTGTGACATATACAGCCTGGATTCGCAGTGCGTCTCTTCACCATGCAATATGAGTTGGGCGATGGAGCCTACAAATTTTTACGAGAATAAGCTGAACAGTCTCCCCGGAGACGGCAAAATCATACGAGGTGATGGCACGGGAGAGGACACGAGTATGGCCGAGCTGAGTACAGCAGCAGCCATCTATGACGACGAGAGCGCCATTGACTTCAGTTCGTACATTGACTCGATGTCTTCGGTACCTAACCTTGAGCTCTGCAACGACGAGCTGTTTGCAGACCTGTTTAACAACACTGTGAAGCAAGAGAAAGCTGAGTTCTGCTTGCCCAATGCACCGTCCAGCCACTCGCTGTTGGCAAACAACGCATTTTGCGTTGGCATCCAAAGGGACTTGGAGAGGATGCCTGACGGCTTCGAGAAAGGTGTGTTCAGCGCGCCCATCAAACAGGAGCCAGACTGGAGTGACAGTGACATGTCTTCATCGCTCCCCTCGCAGATTGAGACCTGTGCGCAGACATCGATGACCCTGCACACAGGGCAGCCCACCCCACCAACTACGCCAGAGCCCCTTTCCATCGGAGCTACCACTCAACTGAGCCCCCGAAAACTAGGGAAAGACAAGAGTAAAAAGTCCGTTGACAGATACAGCCCAGAGTATCGCCAGAGACGGGAAAGGAATAACATCGCTGTGCGCAAAAGCAGGGACAAGGCGAAACAACGCAACCTGGAAATGCAGCAAAAGATGATTGAACTGGGTGCGGAGAATGAGCGCCTGCACAAAACAATCGAGCAGCTAACACGCGAGCTTTCAAGCTTGAGGAACTTCTTCAAGCAGCTCCCCAACTCTTCTTTCGGGGCGACTGTGTCAGTGGACAGTCGGTGACGTAGGAATCCTGTCATAGACTCTGAACTCTTGAAAACATACCTCAATGGACATATTCTCTGTAGCAATTGTACATAAGTTACACCAAATGATTTTTTGACACTGAAAATATGGCTAGCGCAGTCCATGCTGCCACATATATATTTTTGAATTTTTCTATTTTAAATTATTCTCAAACTTCATATATTTGTCATGGTACATGTTTTTTATTCCAAACTTCTTACAAATGCCAGAGCATGTTTAAATTTTTTATATGGTTTGTATAAAAGTTGGGAAATCTGTGAAATCTGTAATAAAATGACTTGAAATCTTGAAACACGAGCTGGTCAATGTGAGTTCAGAGTCTGAAGGGGGAGGGGAGTATGAAGGGGCACAGCCTTTTTCAAGGTAAAATGTAAAGTATGCAGCAGTGCCTGTTTGTGACATGGATATTTCTAGGTGCAGGAACTAGCTGAAGAAAAAAAATATTTGCAAAAGCAGTGGATAGAATATATCCAAATTCCATACACATACACTTTAAAGTCTCACGTTTCATCATCATTTTTCAGTCAACAATCCTCAAATTATCCCTTTGCTGTGTAGTAACTGGTTTGTTGGTAATATGACCAAGTAGTAAGAAGCAGGTTGTCTTACTGTGTACTTGACACTGTGTCCTGGTACACTGACACAGAAGTGATTACCAGGACTCACTTGCATCTCTCATAATGATTCATGCCAAGTTTGTGCAGAGGGATAAACCTCTTGCAAATTTAGGGTTGCATTAAACAAGGTTTTTTTTTTTTTTTTAAATGCAAGCTTTAGGACAGCAGTGAAATGCATGCATGCGCGCAAACGCAAACACACACACACACACACACACACACACACACACACACACACACACACCACACACACACACACACACACACCACACACACACAAAGCAACCAACCATGTCAGTTCAAAAGTTCATGCTCTTTATTGAACAGAAACAAGAACATGAAACAATGTTTCATCCAGCAATTCTGTGCACACCAAGGACAAATAGAATCCTATATACATTATGAGGTAGGTACAAAATGTAAAATATTCTAAGGTCTCTGCAGTGCTATCCAGAGGACTATTTAACAAACAGATGCTCCGTCATTATGTTGACGGAAGTGGAACCCATCACATGGTTGCTAAATTTGTCTGTCTCATGGCTTTAGAGCTGGCTTTACAGCACATCACTCCAAAGTGTGTCAGATGGCCATCTGATTTCATGGATTCAAGAAGACAAGCTTCGGTGCTTCTTAACTGCCAAGACAAAATATTGGGCATACACTTGTAGATTGGGCATGCTACTTGGGCCAATTGTATAATCTAAAACACTGTTGTAGTGTTCTACTAACCCTGTTAGCCATGCTGATGAATATGCCAATGCCAATTGTTGTCATCATAACACAATACAACCAGAATAACACTTTGAACATACAGTATACACCTTAAGACACCCGGTCACATAAGATTAAGGCCTGTGTCCAATGGCTGTACATGCTGAGACTGGGGCCTGTAGGTTGTCTATACTAAGCCTGAGGCCTATGGTCTGATAGTTGTCCATGCTATGGCTAGGCCCGGTGGTTTGAAAGTGGTCACTGTAATGGCTGGGCCCAGTGGTTTGATAGTGGTCACTGCAATGGCTGGGGCCTGTGGTCTGATGGTTGCCCATACAATAGCTGGAGCCTGTGGTCTGATGGCTGGAGCCTGTGGTCTGATGCTGCTGCCTGCCATATCAGGTCAGATGCAAACCTCCTCCAGGCCCACCCACAGGCTGGGGGTCCTGGTGATTACTCGCACATACGCACTGACAGGACCAACCTCCTTTCCCAGAATGCTCTCCACCTCATAGTACTGTCAACCAAACAGACGAGTCAAGTGAGAACAAGACAATGAAATTGTCATTTGCTGTAATTTTCAGGGGAAAGGCAAAGATCTGTTGGCTGTTTCTCAGTACTCAATTCTTATGAATAATACGAGGGAGGATTAAATGCATTTGTTAGTCTAATCCAATGTTCCAAATGCATGAAACAAGGTGTGGAAGAAACAAGGCCTACCTCTGGATCCCTGTCCAATGAGCTCAGCAAGGAATCAATAGTTTTCTGCAGCAGCTGGAGAGCAGAAATGATGAATAACTTACGTTATCACTACTTCCAGAGAAATATAATCAAAAGGCTCTATGGGGAATGTCTGAAATCCATTTTTTTTTTGAGGAGTGAACTGTAATTAATCAAATCGTTTCACTCCTCTGGAGTTTTAAAAGCCTAATGAAACTGTTGGGGTTCACGAATTTGAAGAAAACCATATCCCGGATAGTGTTACTGCATATTTTTTGTACGAGCGACTGAGGCAGAAGGTGGAGAGTCAAGCTCACCGTCTTATCAGACAAGAGGAAGAAGTCGTAGGGAAAAAAAAAAGTGATAACAATCGTGTCAAAACAAGTCTCTCTCTCTCTGAAATTATGCTGCCAAGTCTTCCTGCTTTGCATGGGGTTACATTTCGAAAACAAAAAAAAGCAACTCCATTACACATAGCAGGAATTTGCAGAATTCAACAGCCTTACCTTCATTTTGATGGTGCAGTCACTTAGAGAGGGACAGCTCAGAAACACTTCAAGTTGCATCTTGACTATGGGTTTAAGTACTTCTGCTCCACAAGCAGTACAAAGAAACCCCTCCCTGGTAAGAGACATTGATACATTCAAATATTTCAGATCAGAAAAGGCACATAACAGACAGCTTCTATTTGAAGGAGATGCACATGTAAAGTGAAGCAAGCTGCATGTTCAAGCAATACTGCATCAGTTGACTTTCTTGCACCACTATTACCAGAGGAAACAAACTTAAGAAGAAAACATCCGTCCATGTATTGAAGCCAGTTAGCATTCACTGTATAACCCTCCAGATTAGCCTAAAGGAGATTAACTGCAAGACTGTAAAAGGCTGCTGAGCCGGTATGGCAGAGGTTAAGAAACAAGAATGATTTCACCAAGTGGAAGTCTTGCCAGCAGTAATCTGACACAGATTAGCAATAAACCTTGGGGCTGCTGGAGGAGTGGGCATGTGCAGCAGTTAGGTGGGGTGGCTGTGTGCAATTGTGTGTGTGTGTGTGTGTGTGTGAATGTGACTGTGTCTACTCACTGCAAAGCCAGAGCTCTCTCCAGGCGCTCACTCTCACATAGGATGCACACAGGCCAGGAGTAGGCCGCCTCTTCATCCACACCTACAATCACACCTGACGGAAAGGAGACATGATATGAGATGTGAATCTTGATTTAAGACAATAGGCAGTTACAAGCACCAAGTATATATAATAGCCACATGGAGGCATTATGTAAAAACACCAGAGAGACAACAGTCACTCTATCCTGTACTTGATAATCACAATAATTTACTAATCTACACCAGAGACACTGTCTACACACAAACCAATGGCAGTGGATTTACTGACTTATTTTAATGCACTGGTAAGCACACAGAACAGGCAGCTGACTTAGCCATTAGATAAACATGTGAAAACAAGGCGTATACAGATGTCAAACCTTCCTGTTTCAGCTCGGAACTGTCAGGCTATTTGGATCTGAACTTGGTTCTTGGTGTCTAAAGGTCTGTCTAAATAGTCATGACTCATTTGGTGTGTGACAGCTTCAGTCATGTATTTTCATGAAACACGAGTGTTCAACATGTGAGGGAGTAGGGGGAACGGGAGTGCAAAGAAGCCCTTTTGGAGATGTTCTATATCAGAATGCTGTCATTTCCCCTAAAAAAGCTTTAGCCCAACCACTTTAGCCCAACTACTAACAAAGTTTTAAGTTCACTCCAGGGAGCTGAACTTACACTATCTGACAAAAATCATCGTTAAAGTGCACATATGCACATGCAAACATTATGTAACATACAGCATTTCCTTCAGATAAGGAATGACACTGGGCCATGATACAGAAAAGTTTTGAACAAGGCAAGCCGCCAAGCACAGGCAAATTTGCTGACCTGGCAAGAGATAATATGTGCTTGATACAAATTTCAGTCCTGGTCATCAGACCATATCAGCAAAGCAATATCAGTGCAGGGCAACAACCTAACCCTCGTTCACCCACAGCTAGAGTACACATCCCATTATGACCTGTCATTCCAAGTGCAGAATGACACTGTATGTTTGTAGACAGTTGGACAATGAAACAGTTTTTTTTTGTAACTCGTTAGATGGTACCGTCACACTGGTGAGATGCAAATGTTGAAAAATTAACATTCAACAGAATATGTGGGTTCATTGAATTCAACATAGAATTTTAGAATCTTAAATTGTTGCAGAATGTAATGTGCTGGAATGTTCGAAAACTCTTCTGCTGAAGCGATGTCTCTCTCCTGCTCTAAACCACAGCCAGGTTATTGTCTACAACACACACACACACACACACACACACACACACACGCGCACACACACGCGCACACACACACGCGCACACACACACGCGCACACACACACACAATATGGTGGCCAAAAATGAAATGAGGATAAATGTCTTTTCTTCTCCATCATTATTTGGTAACTGAAGCCATTTGAGGGGCCTTGTGAGAGAAAAGAATAACAGAAGAGCTGTAAAAATGAAGAGAAATGGTTGTGGCAAAGGACAAAAAGCTTCAACTTAACCACAACAAGGGCCCAGACAAAAGCGCAAGTATGACAGAAAGTGCCACAAACAACTGGTTCCCTTTAGCGGATAAGCTGTTCCCTATGCAAGTGGATCCGGGAGGGCATTGAGTGGAATGCACTCACCAGTGAGTGCGCACAGGGTGTTGGGTGCCGTCTCGGGGCCCAGCTGGTCCAGTCGAAGGGGCTTTGACAGAGGGTGTGGAGCATCTCCTGGTGCCCAAACCGGACAGACTGTGGTCTGCTCTGAACAAACAATAGAACCTAAGCAGGGACAGAGGTGTCTTGTTACAGTCAGTGCAAGCAGACGTGATGATCTACTGGAAAAAGCATTTGACTCCAGTGTGCAATTGACAAATTAAACAAATCAGATTTGATACAAAATAGAGCTGTGTTTAGGAGCCATTGTAAATTCAACTTGATGTGCACAGTTCAGCAGTGCTTACAAACACACAGCAGCCAAATTAGGAATAACAACTAAAGACAAACTGAAAAAAACTGTACCCCGCTGTAATAAGGCGTCTCTGAAGGTAATGGGGCATGAGGTGGAGGATGCTAATGCTGCAGAAATGGCCTGTCTGACAGAGTACTGGAGCACCAAAGGCGGGCTAAAGAAGATAGTCAACGTCCGGCGGAACTGCTGGTCTGGCCTCGACTCGTCCTCATGCTGCAGACTGGTGTCCGTAACAAAGAGCAGCCAACTCTCTCCATCTAGAGCATCTAGACCAGAGGCCTGACAACAGCACACACACTATTACTACAGCAATACAGTACAGAGTTAACGTGTGTGTGTGCGTGCGCGCGCGCACTAAACTGGTTTTATACAATGCACAATGGATGTTTACATGGGTCAGCCAGGCAATGTTGTTAGTATGGCTGCCTGCACATCCCTTCTGAAAGTAATATGTCATCACTATAGCAACATTCCACAACTCTGAGACAAATCCTTCCTTCAATGTTTAGAACATGTTTCGAACATCAGCAGTGACTAGGGTAATCATTTCAATGAGATATAACAGATTGATACCTGATGCTGATTTCAGCCAGATATGACGGGTGTGAATGAATATTTAAAAAAGTGGCAAACATGAAATACATTATTTTACACTTTAAGTGAGTTGCAGTTTGTACCAATGTGCAGTGTGTGCAAAAATCATAATTATTTTGGTCAGTACTGAATGATTTTGGAAACAGTATCCATTTTCGGAAAAAAATTTTTTTTAGTTTTCGGTGAATAAAAATGAAAAACAAAAACACATGAGATATAACCTGTACACAGGCAGAGGGGATCTATGACAGGACACATGTCCGTGAAGATATTAATTATATTTCAATTATGTTTTCATAGCACTGTAAGGCGAGATCATGATTAACTGCACAACACTTATGCAAGATCATGTTTTTATGAAAATGTCCGTCCAGGCATGCTTGAGAAGAAAGACTGCTGGCTCATATAAACATATTTTACATGCAAATACTGTGGTTAAAAAGTGAAGCGCGTTGGGTCAAGTACATTGCTCTCAAACAACGCCAAGGCCTTACAGCTCTCCATTGATGTTTGGCGTTTAACCTTAGTAAGGCAATCACGCTAGTGCGCCTCTATAGATTTATACTGCAGTCACCATCCCAGTCAATGTGTTTGGCAAAGGTGCACATTACCAGGCTGTACATGGCACACAAACACATGTGGCCACCAAGATAGGCAAGTGATAAGCAATTAGTTCAGTCCTGTAGTTAGACAACTGCTCATGTCAAATCTAAGTCTATAGGGTGCATGCTTCAGCTGAAACGGAACCGACTGGCAGATCCCAGTTGTCCACCACTAACCTCATAAAGCTTAGGCCCCCTAGGACAATCTGGGTTATCTCTGCAACAATGTCTGATTCCTTCCTGCCAAGGTTGGATTGGCAGCTCATGCAAGTCATATGATATTGGACACCCAGCTAGGTCCACCTTTTTAGCTTCGGAATTCATTCCAAGAACAGCTATTGCTTTGTGGGACAGGTAGATGAAATACACGGAACTAGCAACAAAAACTCAAAGTATTTAGATCAGAGAACTGCACTGCAGGACCTGAATTAGAATGTTGTCTGTTTGGTAAGAAACATTAACATATTTCTGTCTTTATTTGATACTGAATGGATTCCCAGGCATTTCTGTTTATGTTTATGGTATATGGCAAATGCTTGATCTAAACACTCCTTATTCCACTGAGGGAGAGAGCGACCTGTAAGAGACCTCTTCACAGCAAATGTGGTGACTGTAAAGGAATCCTGATTTCAATAAAAGCTCTTCAAATAATGCAAAATTCAACCATCCCACTCTTTTTCAGAACAATACCAATCCATTCCAGGCAAACATGAAATAGTTAATGATAAAAGGCGTGTGTGCATTTCGTGTTGGAGCCACTGCTCCAGTTATCTTTAAGAGTTCAAAGGGTAAACATGTTTGGAATCAATGGCAAAGATAGCAGCCAGTTTGTTCCAGACACAAATGCTAGAACAATCTATCCTCACTCAGCTGAGGCCTGGGAGCTTATTACTTCTTTTACCAACAAGAGAATAATGAAAGGAAAAGAAATGTTTACTGAAATCATTTTTACTGTAGTACTGAACATTCCACACGAATGCATTCCTTTGTGCTCACCTCACAAAATGGATTTTATGCACCTAAAACATTGCAAAAAATTACCAGAAAAAGAAAAAGAAACCAGAACTGTGTTTATGATTTGGTCAGGTCCCTTTTTGGAAGAAGAGATAGCATTACTGCAGTAACGCAGAGTTGTGAGGACAACGTATAACCTAATGCTGAGACAAGCTTCAGTGGAATTATCAATCATATATAATCAGGGGAATCTAGAGTAGAGAACATGCAAGGTTGTATGTCTTATCTCTATTAATCAATCAGAGAGAGAGAGAGAGAGAAAGAGAGAGAGAGAGAGAGGGATGTCATTTAGCTGCAAACTGCACTCATATCTTACCTACTCCTGTCTCTGGAAGATCTCTTAAAGCGACAGCAAGAAAAAGCGTAAGAGTCCCTGGCATTTTATTAGGCCAAAGAGGGAGTTGGCGGTCAGGTCTCCTTAATATTTGTGCACTGTATGTGCCATGATAATGCTTACTTTTGACTGAATTACAGTTTTGTTACAGAAAAAATTCAGACAGTGTAAGGTTGCATTCAGAAATTCAAACACAAACACTTCTTAAGTAGAAGTTTTTGCAACTATCTTTAGCTTGTGGGAGTATGCTGACAATTGTATGTGTGGTCATGGGGAAAGCCTGAAAATTAGCAGCTGGACTTCCACTGTTTTAAGCAATTTTGACCATGAATAACGATAACAATAATAATTATTAGTAGTACCGGTAGTAGTATTATTTGTAGAGCACATTCCCGCAGGGGCTTCAGCTTAAACTGCTTTACAAAAGGCAAGAGAGACAATGTCTTGGAATAGTTGAAAAGATTCTTTAGTTTAAATGGGGAATCTTGATGTGAGTATAAAACCTTCAAGGCAAATAATCAGTTAATTCACCTGAGGGAGGTTGATGGAAGCAGCTTTAGTTATATCAAAACGTTACCACGTTTTCCCTGTTGCCCTGATAACCCACGGCTACTCACAACTCCCCCCAATCCATCTTTAATTTGCACAACACAACAGATGGAAATGTGCACAGACTCATATCTTCTATAACTGTATTTTCATCAGTCAACATAAAGTAAATATATAAATCATGTGAATGAGTTGGATGGAGGCCCAGCAATTTAGGTACCAGGGAGGCAGCACAAGACAAGCCGATACGTGCGGATACCTCTTTAAGGTACTAAAGCAGAAGCAGATAAGGAACATGGTTGCCTCAGACCATGGGGACTTCTTTCAGAAGAGGCAGCTGTCTGATTTACAACTGAGGATGGGTAATAATGATTTTCTGACATTCTGCCACACCAGACATATGTGTGAGAAAAATGTTCAGTTTTGAGGCCTTACCTGTAAATATATGAACACAACATTTGCTGTAAAGCTACAGCGTCCACCTTCTTTTCCAACCTGGAAAGAAGAGATAACATTCTATAAAGTAGACTTAACAGAAAAAGTGAGTTTAGACTAGAGCATAAGCAGAAGGAAGTATACTTCTGAATCTCCCTCAGCATATAGGCTGTCAGAGTGACTGGCGTGTGTGTGTGCGTGCGTGTGCATGGTGGCTCCTATGGCTTGAGGGCAAATGAGGTCGGTGCTATCTACCTGTAGTATTTCCCGTAGACTATGCATCACAGGTGGCTGGTAAAGTAAGGACAGTGGCATCTTCTGACTCACCACCACTGATACCTCACTACCTGATAGGCGGTAACAGAAGCTGGGAGCCACTGCTGTTGTTTTGCTCTGTGTCAAAAAGATAAACACCAAAACCTACATGTTGAAACCATAGTGCAGAGGTCTTTTGCTATACTATCTTTGGAGTACCACATCAAATGTGAAACTGTGAAGCTTTGGAACCTAAAGAGGGCCTTTATAAAAAAAAGGGCCTAATAAATAAATAAATAAAAAATTTGAACCTACAACCCTTTGCACTAGCCATTCTGGTGACACATTTTTCAGTTCAGCAAATCACATCTACACAGTGCATATGGAAAGTATTCACACCCCTTTCAATGTTTAACCGTTTGTCATTTAAGTTCTTTTGGTTCTCTACTCTAATCTACACTCAGTACCCCTTAATGAGGGCCTTGGTAAGAGAGTTAACCAAGAACCCAAAGATCACTCTGACTAATCTGCAAAGATCCTGTGTGGAAATAAAATTTTAGAGAGTTTCTGCCCTCAACCAATAATGGACTATTTGGGAAGAGTGGGCCAATAGAAGCTGGTTGTGTCTCTGGAACTTTATACCATCTTCAGAAAGACAACTATCACTTCCATCAATACAGGCTTTTCATGCATCTTACACTGAAAAGAGGCTTCTGTTGGGCCACTCTGCCACAGCCCATATTGGTGGAGGGCTGAAGTAATGGTTGTCTGTCTATAACTTTATCCCATCACACAGGATCACTGTAGATCAGCCAGAGTGATCTTTGAGTTCTTGGATAGCACTTTTACAAAGCCCCGCCCCCCAACTGCTGAATTTAGCCATGTGGCCAGTTTTAGGAGTCCTCCTGGTTGTTCCATGCACTTTGAGCTGTAAGGCTTAATACAGAAAGGTATGTGGCTTTCCAAATCATGTTCAAACAATTTAATTAAACACAGCTGGACTCAGATGAAGGTATAGACCTATCTAAAAGATTGTTTGGAGGGCACCAGAATTGAATTCCTTAGTGTTATAACACAGTGTGTGAATATTTATGTCCATGTGTATTTTTTCAGTTTTTTATTTTTTTATGAATTTGCAAAAACTTTTTCTGACATTATGGGGTACTGAGTGTAAACTGAGGAGAAAAAAATGACTTCATGAACTTAAATGACTCTAGGAGAAGGCTGCAATATAGCCACGGGTGAAACACTGAAAGGAGTGTTGAGTGAGTTGACTGAGTGCAGCAATGTCACTCTTCATCTGGTAAATGCACCTGATTTAATGAATTAAGGGGAATTATTTGAATAGCCTTTTCACAGATAATTGGCACCTCTCCAGTGCATTAAAGAGTGGTATTATCTACCACCCTCCTTTGTATCGTGTGAAGGCTCGTAGAACCTGACAATGTAATCAATTCCCAATAATGTAATAACTCCTTATATTGTTGTAACTCCCGATAATGTAATAAAAATCCCCTCATAGCGGTGGGCCAAACCCTCATAACAGTGGGTCAAGATGTATCTAATCACATTTTTTTAGGCTGTTACGCATTCCTCTTAACTCTTTGTACAGCTGGTCGACTCAGACTAGATTAGCTTTGTTGCTTTTTTTATTTTTTGAAAAGTTCACAAAATACTGCTGGTGTGCATATGGCGTGTGTGTGCAGATGTGTGAATGTATGCTGCCAGTGAAAATACAGAATGAAAAGTGTATGTGTGTAAGTGCACGTGTGTGTGTGTGTGTGTGTGTGTGGTTGGTGTAATGCTTTTTGATACTGATGCATTTATGGATCTAGACATTATGGTTTTTCACTGAATTCATATGTAATGTGTGTGCACAAATGGATTAAGATATGTTTTTGTCTGAGTAAACATGGCGAATGTAAATGCTGTGCGCAACTATGTATGTATGTTTATATGTATTAATATTGTGAATGTTAACGTGTTAATACATGTGATTTATGTAAGCATTATCATAAGCAAGCTATTTTTTTGACGCAAATTCATGCGGATGCATACGTCACACTACCCACACTACGTCCCTCGTCATTTACACACACTGCAAGGGCTGTTACTGGTCGAGTTCATTCATTCACTTTGTTTTGTTTGGCTGTGTGTTTCAGCAGCCCACTGTAGGTACTTTTAGCAACATTTTGCAGAACCTGATAATGTAATAATATACTGATATTGTAATAACTCTGGGCAATGTTGTAGTAGCTAGCCACCAATTTCTGGTGTCCAAGCAGTGAAACCATGAAAGCATTCGATTCTCTTTATCACTACCCTGCTGCCTTGCTATTAAAGCATTGGGAGGGTTTTGTTTTTTTTATTCTTTCCGCATGCACAGCTAGGCTAGCTGGAATCCATTATGCTCTTCCGTTTACTTATCATGACTGCCTAAGCAGAGCGGCAGGCTTAAAGGTGTTACGAGTTTTTTTCTTCTTTTTCCCCAACATTTTTCCCAGTATTTTTTGATTCCAGGGACACCAAAACATTGGGCCACATGAAACTCAGCAGGCATGTAGACCCACTTGAGTTTTGAAGTAGCTTTTAGTCACGGGGGTACCACACTCGCTGGGCCCCTTAAAAGTCGGGCTGGTTGGCCATAGTTTTTGGGGAGCAACCCAAAAGGGGTTGTGTGGGTGAGTGTGAATATATCTCCAAATTTGACCAGTTGGTAGGGTGAGCGAGGTGCTGACTTTGTGAAATGGATCATGGGACCCTGCAGAACCCCAAGAGCCCCTTAACATTTCTTATTATATGGTTCTATGGGCTACAACAGCAGTGGAATAATAAGGTAGAAACACGGTGGGTGCCTATGCCACTAATCTGCTTGGCCTCCAATGAAAAATGGACAGAACAATAGTGGGTCGTCCACACATTATCACCACTTGGACTTAATAACTGGTGTCCTGCCAAAGTAACCAGCTGACCAGCACTGATCAAAGTTATTACACTATCTGTAAATTATTACATTATCAGGTCCTACAAATTTAAGGCTAACCTGATAATGTACTAAACACACAATAATGTAACACTTCATTACATTATTGGTATGGTGATTATGACATTATTGTGAAGTTATTAGATGATCAGGTTTTATCATGTTTTATGGACTTCGGATATCTTTATTACATTATCAGGAGTTATTACACTATTGGAAAATTATTAAATCATTACGTTCTACAAGGCTCATTCAGTATGGTTACATGCAAACAAATATCTGGATTTCAGTCTTATTATTCACCTTACTCCGAAATACTAGAAATTGTCAGGTAATTGAAAAATGATTTTTTATGAATTTTTATTAAGTATGCTGGAGTATCCGAGTGGAATCTGATTATTTCTGTCATGTAACTCACACTCCAATTATAGTTGGAGTTCATGAATGGAGACTTGTCGTCAAGACTCTATAGAAAACATCAATGGAATCAAACATAGCCATTTCTATGGCTCTGGAATCAAAGAAATCAGATTTCTTTTAGCATGTAAACTGAGATATTTCAGAACTTTAATACTTTAATCAGATTTCTCTGAGCATGTAACCACTCAATGACTCAGACTGGTGACATGCATCATTGTTGCACACCACATGACAACTTACTTTGGCAGCTTTAACAGGAAGTGAGATACAGGACAAATATCAGAAGAATTTAAGGAATTACTGAACCCCCTCACAAAGATGACAACCAAATACCTTAATGGCACATACCTGTGCAAAGACACAATGCTGATTCAACATCTAATGTGAATTCTGATTACTTGCCATCTCTTCCTTTATTCACCCATTTGGATATTTTCACTTTTTCTGATTGTATGTACAACAGGAATGGATATTGGCATACCTCCTCATGATCTTTCTTTTTCTCTTTCTTTCTTTTCTCTTTTTTTCTATCTTTCTGACTGCATGTACAGTAAAAATACAGACATGAATAGCTCCTCACATTCTCTTTCTCTCTCTCTTCCTCTCTGTGTGTGCAATAAGAGTGAAGATGAGAATACCTCCTCACAGCTGACAGGGTCTCCATGGACCCTGAAGGGCAAGGTGGGAGGCCACAGGCTGTCAATCAAGCTGAAGAGAGGAGCACACCTGACAGCCAGAGAAAAGAACACACTTATTAGGTTCCAAACTGTTTGCTTGCTTGCATGTACACGCGAGGTTGGAGTGGAAAGGCCCACTTATACAAGGTACTACACTCAATCTTGCTCTTGGAAAAGACAGTAACTATAGCTTGGCTCTGCCATGTTTGGCGTGTTATGGCTTGAAGCAAAGCACAATGGTTCATTAGCTGCTCTATGGAAACTGTAAATCTCAAGATTCATAAAGTTCACTTTGACACACTCCTCCTCTCAGCCCAATAAACATCAGCTTTTTTACAAATTTGCTGACTTTACCATTTCGACCACACCTTCGACTATGCATGAACTGTATTATAAGAATACGTTCACAGTCACTATTCTGAATCTATCTATTCTTATAAATACAACATTATGGGCTTTGAATGCCATGACCTTAAATGAGAATCAATAGCTTCAGAATTGTTTTGGAAATGTTTGAATTGCTAGTAAATGTGAGAGATCCACACATATACCGTAAAATGTAATATAGTGACGACCAGAAGTCACAAGATGCAAAAGGGAACAGATTTCTAAGGAGTTAAACCACAGCAAGACCGACAACGACAAAAAAGGTGAAAAAGAGAACTGCATAGAAATCCAGCAAATCCTGGTGTTAAAACCCCCATCCTGTTGGTCAAAATGTGGCAACACATTTGTTTGAGTATGTTTGCTGAAACTGAGTCTTCCATGTAGACACGCTCGTTTTTGATCAGTGATCTGATGGAGCCATTGTTCAGAACCTGTTTCACAGCTCTTAATCACTCTCATTCTCTCAGCAACAACATCATGGAACCTGCTCTACAACCTGGCTAGTTGGGCAGCAAACTGAACTTGCTGACCTTGTCTCCTCTTAGAAGTACTTCAGTTTTGGTTACTGCCTTACCTGTGACCTAGCCTAGAATTGTTCAATTTTCAAAGTTGTTTGAGTGTACTAGTGGAACAGAAGCCATACTCTTAGTGCTTCTATGATGTTGAGATTTCCTCCCCAGTATATACCGAATAACTGTAGCTAAACTGACTTCAACTGACACTGTCTTTTGTTGCACTAGTTTATCTACAGATACTAAGACACCACAGGAGAGGAGATGTAACCTGAAACAGTACTTGGTCACTAGTTCTTACCAGAGCTTGTTAATTAAGGGCTAATTAAGGTCAGTGACTGACAACATTACAGACCCTATCAATCACATGAAAGTGATCTGTGCTGTACTACCATACAAAAGTGTGACACACATTTCGAATCTATTAATGGACTTTGCATTTTCCATCAGCAATACTTGTTTCAATGACCCCATTGATGATTAGTGAAACACTGTTTACCTCCTACAACTGATAATAGTGATACGTTCAGGCATCTTTGCATAGTGTACATAATCCACTCAATCATTACTGAGAAATAAGTGAATCACTGGAAACCAAATGAACCATGAAAGAAATGTGGCACTAAACTGTGGTCTGACATCGTCACAGACAGTCTCTGAGGAGGAGAGACATGTGGTCCAGACGATACTGATACTCTGCGTCTCACAACCCCTTCCTGAGGTTCAGGAGAGTCCACATGCCAAGGATTCCCTCCTACATGACAGCAAACTGGACAGGGCTGCACTGAAACTGAACTCCAAACCAGCAGATGAAACACTTGGAATGGGTTAAGCTAATCAGTTATGATCATGAGATATTTAACTTAATTGCTCCAAATTTTTCCTGCTGACTTCGTTTCAATCATCATGTATATATATGTATATACATGTCACTGCTGTGTGTGTAAATGTGAGAGAAAGAGAGCACAGAGTGTGTGTGTGTGTGTGTGTGTGTGTATATATATAACATCATTACAATTACATATTTTATCGAAATTGTTCATGAATTCTATTATATATTATATTAGATATTTTTAGCAAACAGGCATGAAATGGCCAGGCCTCTGTTTATGCATTTGTATGTGGAATGGATGAACATTTATTCTCCACCCTCCTTCCTCTCACCTGCCCCTGGTGACCCTCTGCAGCACTTTGAACCCCAGGAGCAGGCAGGTCCGACCTTCCCACTGCTTGATGAGGAGCTGAAGCTGATCCTCTGAGTCAAGGGCCTGAAGCTGCACCTCACTAAACATGCCCCAGGCATCCTGCACCAGCACACACAGCCTACACATACACGTGCACACCAACACACACACACACACACACACACACACACACACACACACACACACACACACACACACACACACACACACACACACACACACACACACACACACACACACACACACAGGACAAGAGATTTTCAGGCTACAGATCAGTATAAAGTACATAGTAAACCTTACCACTGCTGTGTTGACATGAGTGAATTTGTTTACAAAACCAATAAACAAGTGCAAAAGGATTATGGGCTCTGCTAAAAATACTTTCAGGTCCATCTCCATTACTTATTAACATATCAGTTACACATTAGGATTACAGAGACCATTCTGATGCTGTGATACATGTCATAAAACCACACAACCTAAAACCACAACATAGTGCTGTGAGCATCAACTTTCCTTTTTCTTTACTTCTCTGGAAGTGGAAGCACCGCACTGGTGCCAAAGACGTTAAGATCTGTGAATCAGAGCCGTGGAGTTTCCTACTCAGCCATCGTGATGGTAAGTTAAAAATGTGAAAACCATGGCCCACATTTTCAGAAAGGCTTCCACGGCAGCTATCCATTCTGCCTGTCTGACTACAGGAGAAAAATTGGTAATTGGTAACCGATTGAGATATTATGTTGAAGCCATGCACCAGGCAGGCAGGGCCCAGCAGGCGTGGAGAGGCAGGCCATCATGCATGGAGCCAGGCTGGAGACACAGCACAGAGTCACTCTGGAGCCCCCCGGAGGAGGGGAGGGGGCGACCCTTGACCTAGTGAGCCGCATTCCAAACCGTGAACCTTGGAAACAGAAAATGTCAGCGAGACAAAAGGTAAGAAGGAGCTTTGTGGGCGGCTTTATGACCTGTTCGCCTGCACCTTCGGGAGACCTTGCTCTACAGCACTGAGCTACGCACACAGAGCAGCTTATAACACCTGACCAGCACAGCACCTTCAGAGCAAACCGAGTGGGACAAAAGAATGCTCTCAACGATAGCAATACAATTATGAGAATACAAGACCATGGAATTCAACATCTTTTCTAACCAAACTGCTGGCTTTTCACGCTGTAACCTTCAGAAACCTCCCTATCAACGGAGATAAATCTCCCTGAGTCAAGAATGACACACCCAGAAAAGTACGTCAAGCCATTCCAAAGTGCACAACAGTTTCCAAGAATAAACTACATCACGATGTTGAATAGTTCTCTCAACATTTATAAGTATTAAGGCATCGTTTTGATTACAGTTCATTTATGTTTGGAATGACAACTTGATTTCTGCTTGTCCATGAGTACATGAGAGAAATGGTAATACAGTTCAATTAGTCTTTTCCAAAGACATTACTGATTAAATTTAATCAGTAGTGACATACAGTGGCTATCCAACATTTGATGGCTGCAAATTTGCAGTTGTCAACTCAGAACCACATAATCTGTTTAGTTTTTCAGAGGAATGAATGATACCACAGAAGGGGGCCCAATCAAATCCAGTCACTAAACAACATGATTGCAACTGCCTGCCTGGGTTTTTTTTTTTTTTTGGCTACAGACAAGAAGGCCATGACAGATTTGCCTTGAGGCAGTGGTGGTACAGAGCTGGAGCCAAGTGAGAACCTCTGCCTATAGCACGGGCAAGTGTTCCTGCCTGGGTGCTTGAGGCGTGCAGAGAGATCGAGCATGCTGAAGTCTTTCAAGTCCAGACACGGCACCTGTGCTCAGGCAAGATAAAGAGTAAACACTGCGGTTCACAGCCCAGAGTAAACAGTTCAAGGGATTGACTGCTGGCTTCTTTCAGCTTATTTTCTTACCCTTTATATGCTTGAGGCCTAAATAGGGACCATGGACGGGGGAGGAGAGTAATAAATGTGAAGTTTGGAAGTTATAAGATGGTGCTTCTATCATTTAGAAATTTTAGAGCATGTACACAGACAAGATTATGCATGTTACATGTTCATGATGGGCACATTTTTTGAGATGTGAAAACTATTGGGCGTGTCAAAGAAACTTTTCACACAGACATTGTTGGGTTAGGATTAAGGAAAAAACTTTCTGGTGGAGCTTTACCTTAATTGGCCATGAGTCGCTGTAGACTGCTCACACACTTTACACTTCACAAACGATTTAAGGGTATTTCCAAATCATATAGAAATAAAACATTCTAAGGCATCCAACCACATACAGCAATAAACCATAATACTGAACACAAAGGCATAAACCACTGACAAGAAGATACTGACACCGACACTCGCAAGCATTTTTGCTATTTTGTGTGCACGTTGCTGGAAGCTTGGTCATTCATCAACACAAGGGCATGCAAGGCCATATTATTTGTTTACAGAAGAAAGAAAACATACCCAGTGATGAAGATCATTTTAATTACATAAACAAACAAAATAAACCATCTCTACAACTGACAGACTGACAAGACGGGCTAATATTAAATTGTTTACCATGAGCCTAAATATAGGACTGTTTACATACAGCCCTATACCCATACAGCCTCTCCAGTTACACAGACATCACTTGTGCTGGCATAGTCAGGGGACAGCTCTACACTTTGGCTTATATTTTGCAAACGGTAAAATGCACGCAGTCATGTGGAACAAAGTCTAGCGGGCATCAAGATGGGAACAGAAAACAGAGAGTAAAAACTTGGAATGCACATGAAAAGTTCAAGTCTGGGCACCTGACAAGTAAATCATGCCAGTGCAGAGAAGTCATACCGTAAATTCTAATGACACTCAGTACATTGCTTGGTACACTGCAAACCACATTGGCCAGCCAATTAAGAAACAAAAACAAGGCGTCCTGCCTATCTGTGACAGAGGAGGCTTGTGAGGACCTGTAAGGGAAAACTAGACAGGCGAGTAATACAGGGCTGTAAAGAAAAGTTGGGAGGCCTCTTGGTGTACACCCCAGTTCACATAAACACCCTCTATTTCTCCATGTCTCCTCAGTTGCTCGCCCACCCATCCAACGTGCTTTCACCCAAACACCACTTCCTCAATCATGAAAGCATCTTCACTGTGCTGTGAGTGTCGTCGGTCATTTGTCATTGGTCAGCGCTGGTCACTGACTGCTTTTAGGAATTTGTTATTGTGAGCAACGGCAGGAATTCTCAGCAGTTAAGGAGCTCTTCCTGGAAGCGCAGATCCATTGAGCTTGTCCAAATAGAAGTGCGCAGTCGCACTCGCAGTCACATTCACTTTCTCCCTTTCTCTCTTTCTCACACACACACACACACACACTCACACTCACGCTCTTTCTCACACACACACACGGCCCCACTGAGAGTAAGCACCCCACGCACTGAGGGCTCTTTAGAGGTGTCTCATTGGCAGGTCTGAAGGAGGCGGGCTTCCTTCCGCCACTCTGTGAACCAATGGCGAAGGAGTTGGCGATAAACAGGGATGTAACCAGATCTCCCAGGCACATTGTGTTCCCACTTCAGCATGAAAACATCCAGCCCCTCCTCAGACCCAGCACACACTTCTTCTTTTTCAGCTTGTTTATTCAGTTTGAGCTCTTACTGGAACTGAGGATGTTGGATCCCCCCCCACACACGCACCAACACACACACGCACACGAAAAAAAATTAACAAAAGTTTGCAAATAAAAAAAAGAGTTGAGAACAAGCAAGCCCCATGATGATTTTAGTGGTGATTTCTCACTGAGGACTAAGACTGTCGGAATCATAACCACATGAGCCTCACTTTAAAAATCACGTTGTAAGTTTAGAAAACACGTCCATCTAGAAATGCTATTGTATACAGCTGTTGCTGGCACGCTCATATGCACTACCATCCCTTGTTTATCTACAACAGCCCACTGTTGCATCTATTTCGTCCAAATGCAGAATCAAGGCTTTGGGAGATATAAACACAGCTTAAGAAATGTTTCTATCCTTTCTTGTCTCAAGAGGTAGCATCCGTGAGAGCAGACAACATCTGTCTCATTTAAACACTCAATCATAATAAAACGCTGTCCTTTCTAACTGACGTCAAGGCAGATGAGGAAAAACCCTGAGGATGCCAGCAGGACGCAACACTCAGATACAGAAGAAATTGCAAGTTCCACTGACAGTACCTTAACACATTTACCATCCTTATAAATAATACTGTTCCCATGTTGCTGTTGCCACAACATTTTTCAGTGTGTGTCTCAGAGTGTGTATGTCATGGAGGCTACGGGAAACCTGGATTTCCTATGGGATAAATAAAGCATCGATTTATCCATCTCTGTAGTCCCATGGTGAAATGGGGGACTACGTATCCTTCAAGGCAGTGTGAATGAAGATGACGGCACCACTTGAGATGGTCTCAAAGTGACAAGATGAGGCTTTGCCAGCTAAGTGGTAGGGCTTAGTGGGTTAGGAGTGTCAAAGCACTGCCTTAAGAGTTACTGGTTTCAAAATGAGATTCAGCTCAATGATGTACATTATAGCAATCCTATGGAGTTCACACTTGAAGTGACCTTCAAGAGTTATGCACGCAAGAGAGACTGCATAGACACATTATTGACCTTCAGTTACCACAACTTGTTATGGACTCCTCTCTAGGTCTCTAAAGTTTGTTTAGCCCCCACTAAGCATGTGCAGAGTAAACATGCACTGAAAGGAGAGGACTATACAGCAGTCTTTTATTTTCTTCTATTTCTTGCTTCCTCTGCTCCATCTGAGAGGAGAGCAGCTCTAGGCTCTTTGGTGCCATGCAGTTGTCAGGTTGGGGAAGGACCGCTTCTCTTCTGAGTGACGTCAGAGTTGCCTCCACCCGCTGAAATGCAGCAGCATCTGCCTTCTGATCTCTGACCCAGCCCTGACTCCAAGGCCTCCCCTGTTGGACAGGGGCAGCAGTGAGGAGGGGCATGGGGTCGGATCGGAGCGGAGGGGGACCTTGTCAGTGGGATCTCTGTTTACAAGGCCACGCGGTAAAGCGTGCTCTGCTTCGGCTGGTGTCCAGTTACCAGTCAAGTGACTCTGGAACCGTCTTTTTCCATAGCACCCCACCACGTGAAGCCTTGTGTGTGTGTGTGTGTGTGTGTGTGTGTGTGTGTGTCTGTTTATATGTGTGTTTGTGTCTTTCCCCTAGCACACATAGTTCCCTGACAACAAACACCTCCATGCTGTTATTACTCAGCAGAGGAACAAAACAACAACCCCCACCCCCGACACTTCTCCCACCCACTCTTTTCCTAAGGGGGGTTGGAGGTTAGAGTGCAGGCAGCCAGTGGTGAATATGGCCAATGTGTTCTTTCAGCCTGTGTGGAATCACACCTTCATGTGGAACGGTCAAGATAGGCTGCCGGTCAAAGTTCAAAACCTGATCCTATTTGATCTAGTTTCTGCACAGCAATGCCAGGACTCAACTAATGTACTGAATTTCCATGGTTCATAAATGCCAGGACTCAACTAATGTACTGAATTTCCATGGCTCATAAATGACAGAAGACTGACCTGAAAGATAACACATCGCAGTGAACACAAATTAATGCTACCACTTTTTATGACTCTCTCTTTAACCATCATCCACCCCCACACACCCCATGTCTGTGAGGCTGTGGATCACTGACAGACCTGTGTTTCATTAGGCATATTTGTTGAGCTGTGCTATGGTTCTTGGAGCTATGGGTCCAAGAACCAGAAAGCACGCTTTGTCCCAGGGTTGGGCTCAACAGTTAGTTGGTAATTTACAGAATCAAGAGCACTCTCTCTTCCTCCCTTCTGCCCCTCACCCCTTCCCTCTCTTTTTCTTTCCCTCTCTGTTCCTCACTCACCGCCCTCTACTGCCAAGGAGAGGACAATGTCCTCAGCGCTGGAGGAGTGCCTGCACTGACACACTGCTTGCTTCAACGCCACACACACGTAAGCCCCAGACTAAATGAGGACACAGCGGACCAAGAGGATGGCTGGAACAGCACATGGCTGTACAACCAAGATTTCTTCAAAAGCAATCTTCAATTAATGACAGTGGACCTCTACAAAGGTAGTTCATATGACTTCACAGAGAAGTCTTGGTGGATGTGAAGTTATGCAAAACTCAATGGAGGAGTGAATCAGAAAAAATTCTATGTAAAGGCCTATTTCAACAAGCCAGAAAAAACACAAATAAATAAGAGATAATGAATGCATATATAATAAAATTCCATTAGCGAAAATAATTAAGGAATGATTGAAACTGGCTGTCCACATTCAGCAGCCAGCCAATTTTTATCAAGTGGACTTGTCCAAAATACCTGCAGCCAGGATTCGGGGTCTGTCTTATCAGTGACTATAAGAAGTGTCTACAGGCTTATTTAAACTCTCATTAAAGCTGTGATTATTCCATTGGGGTTTCCAAATTGTTGCACCTGCATGTAACTGTTATGATGGACACTGTATTGTCTCTGTGGATTCAATAAATGTCATTTCCCAACTGAACTATTTCATCGTTCCATGTGGCATAACATATATCAAACTGAAATTTGAAGCCCAATAAATTATAAACTGAAATAACGATTTTCATCAGGGCTGCCCTTTTACATAGCACTAAATGCCTATGAGTATTTTTCACTGACACAGTAATAAACCACTGGCATGATTCATCAAGATGGCACTTGCTATATGATAATAAAAAAACAAACTAACACAAAGACTATGAACAGTCGTGCTGGTACCTGCCAATGGTGCTGCCGCCGCCATTGTTGCTGCTAGTGCGAGGGGAGGGTGCGTGAGGCGACTTGCGAAGGCCATGGAGTCTGAGGGCAGAGGATTGTGGGATGGGGAGGCAGTAGACACGCTGTAGTACAACCTCCAGCTGCTGACTAAGAGCCCCAGCTGGGCCTAGACTCTCCAGCGCCTCCAGCAGGGAGTCACAAACGCCTCTTGGTTCAGGCCACACACGCTCACACACCTCTGCCTGTAGGTAGGAAGAAAACACACACACACACGCACGCACGCGCACGCACATAGACACACAGACAGACAGACAGACAGACAGAAGACAGACAGACAGAGGTTCATTGTTTATAATTATCAATGTAGTAGTGTCTTATCAATCATTTATTTATTTAATTAGTGCATTAATTAATTTCTTATATGATGAGCACATAGCAGCAAGAAAGCACTCTGGTGCTTACAGACACTACCTGTGAATTAAGCTCCTAAACCCAGTCCACAATACCTGGGAGAGTATTTGAGCAACACCTGACTCAGAACCTGTACTGCAGGTCTCAAGTGGAGACAGATCCTTTAGAGGAGAGGGGTGAGGTGGTGGTGGGTCTGCTTATTGAAATTATAGAGCATGGAGAGACAAAACCGCACCGAAACAACACACCTGTCTACTGCTGCCGCCACCGTCTCCGCTGGTGGTGGTTGCTGGCACCTGGGTTCGACTCTGCTGCCCCCAGGAGCAGTTGAGGGGGTAAGAGCCGCACCTGTGGGCTTGGGATAGGGGCTTTGGACTGGGTGCCATGTGTCTCTGGGTGTCTGCTGTCAGCACCTTATGGCTGAAGTGAGCATTGAGAATGACCGGGCGGCTCTCGCCCTCAATGAGTAGCGTTTGCCTGATGATAAGGAGAAATGAAACAAGGAAGAACTGTGAATTTTGTGAACAGACAAATTTAAGAAGGATTCCAGGATCAGGCAGGATTTGTCTGACTTCAAGTGGCAATGCATTTGGTGTGGCAAACAGTTAGGATTGGATTGGCAGGAAGTCTTTTTCAGTCGGAACTCCCCGAAGGCAAAACACTAAACCTGCTTGATGCTCCCACACAGTCAGCTAACGGGTCTTTTAGATACACATACATGTAAACAACCTTGTAGAAAACAACACAGAAATGCTTCATGATTTCATTTTATCAACTTAAAGGGGTAAAAATAAAACCAGAAAACCAAACCCATCATTCATTCACAGCCCTTTTTCACTCAGGTCAGTATTTGTCTTTTCAATGTTGGCTACATCTGTGCACTATTTCAGTCTCACGTGTTGCATAGACCACACAACTGTTAAGGAACCAAATTCCAGCACAGGCACACTCACTGTAGTTTTCCAGCCCAGTAGTACCACCGCCCACAGTGGGGATATTTTGAGTCAAGAGCTTAAAAAAAAAAAAAAAACTGATATAATCAGATGAAAGTGGTTCTTCGTAAACTGCTAGGATTGGAATTATGTGCAAGTCAAGACGCCACAACTTACCGATAACACGCACCTTCTTCACATGTCTAACTATCAACAAGCACGTCACTCACGTACACACATCCATCCCACATACAGTACACAGCGAAACACAGAGCCACTGTCATCTATTCAAAGCTAGTACAATTGATTTGTGTGTGACACTGAGCAATTGTATTTGGAACAACAACTCAAAAACTTGAGTGTAGCTTTAAAAAAATCCAATTCACATACAACTCCACTTATTTCCACACACTGCATAAAATCATTTCCACGTCATTTAATTCTGCAAAACACACAAACACAAACATACAAGACACAAAAAAACAAAACAGACAAAAAATAAACACACACACAGACACACACACACACACACACACACACACACCAGACTTGGAACAGACACAAACTCCCCAATTAAACCCCACATCACATTAATGTGGTTCATCACAATTAAACACTGTTCACCACTGTCAAACTATTCCAAAGGTTAAGCTGGCGGGGAGCTTTTAACAGGTCTTGCTTTCAGTGGGGAGCTGTGAGAGCACCTCGGGGCACAGAGCTGGTTGGGTGCCAGCGCAGGATTCTGTTCGGACCCGTCTCTGCTTGCCCCTGAGAGCGTCATATGGCCGTTTAGCTGGGAAAATGTATTTATATACGTCATCACCGAAACAAGCTGGGCCCAGCGGTGGTTTGGAGGCTCGCCAGTGATACAAAGAATCACAGCCAGAGAGCTCCACAGAATGAACTCCGCTAACCTCAGTGCGTCGCTGTTCTGCCTATATAGGTTACTGAGCGAGCCAATCCAAGCCGGTTTGGAAGGGGGATATGGAGGGGGAAAGGAAACTAGTAAAACATTTCCTAGTAGCTCAACCTGAGAGACTTGTGCTGAGAGAACCCCTCAGTGGACAGTGGACATTGTAGGGCGAAGATACCAAGATGGGCTGAAGCCTGAGTCATCAGTCAATGGTTTTTGTGGTTCAGTAACGAGTGATCCGAGTACAATTTAGACGCCATAACACCATTACGTGACTAACATGACCCCAAAGCTGGCCAGACAACCTGGACCAGACCCCTGTTCTCCCCCGCTAAATTCCTTTCATATTACATTGCTAAAAAAAAAAAAAAAAAAAAAACATTATCACATTATTTAACTCTAATCAGCTCAAACAACATTAGACAGAAACGTCTAAACAGACTGAAAAAAGAGGACTTGGAGGACTGCCAAACATCAGAGATGCAAACAGACAAGGCACCAGATAAAAGTCCCTTTCAGCCGAGGAGTGACAAAACAATGTCTAATAACCCTTTCTGAGCATGGAACAATCAACCAGGAAGCATGACACACACCTTCACATACAAACAGAAAGAAAGGTACACAGACAGATATACGAGAGGGTGAGTGAGTAAGGTGAGTGCTCACGTCACAAACAGGTAAGGAGTGGCCCAGGTGGTGTTGGTGAAGTGCAGAACAGCGAGTCCTGACAGGCATTTCCGGCAGCTTCCGCCCCCACAGGCCCGCGTGGGTGAGGGAGTGGCCATCCTACACACTGCACAGACACTTGGAGGGAGGAGGAAGTGTCTCTGCTCACCACAATGGAAGCGCACAAGGAGTGGAATACTACTGGAACTCCAGGCATGTGAAATTCCGGAGTTTTCCACGTTTGGCACAAAAATGCAGCACACGGGAAGCAGTCAGCAGAGCACACTAGATACGGGAAATGTCACTGAACTTGACTGGCTGAAAGATTGTTCCGCTGACCAGAGTGAGATGACCCGCTTACCTCCAACCTCACAAACTAATTTTAGGTTTTAAAAGAAAGGATGAAACACTTGAAAAGCCCTAGAATCTCTTACATCCTAACAACAACAACAACAACAACAAAACAACAACATATAAAATCAACATCACACTACATTCATCCTTAAATATGTATACATTTAGAACATGGAACAGAAAAATTACAGAAAATGTTTAATATAGGGTTCTATCAATTTAACCTAGAAATCACAGACCATTGTCGGCCCGTATCAGTTGGACTTTCCACTGTCAACAAAATCTATTCCTGGTAAAACACTAGGGGTGGGTAGGAGAAAGAGAGCAGCAGGGAGGGGGAGGGAGAGGGAGAGAGAGAGAGAGACAGGGAGATAGAGAGGGAGAGTGGAAAGACAGAAGATAGGGAGAAAGAGAGGGTGGGGGACAGATAGAGAACGAAAGGGAGACCCTGAGCTGCCAGGAACTCACTGAGCAGCATGTGTTTTCAATTCCCTCCCCTGGCCTTCTCCATGGCCATTGTGATCCACTACTTAGCTTGCAATCCAAGAAAAAGAGAGAAAAAAAGCGGGGGCGGGACGTGGAGGGGGGCGGGGGGCAAAAAACTACTGCACTATTTCCCCCCCTCTCCTCTCCCAGTTTGCTGGAAATGAGCTAAGCACTGCCAGGAAGAGGAATGCGAGCCATTCCCTGGAGTTGCGGATGACGTGGGAGCAGAGAGGAGGCCCCCTGGCTTCCGGCCGTCCTGCCTGCCTGACTGCCAGCTCCAGCGTGGGCTGAGACCCAACTCCCAGCAGCTGGAGACAGGCTCCTCTCGGCTCCATTCACTCACGCTATCACTGTGCGCACGCACACGCACACACACACGCACGCACACACACACACACACACATACACACCACAGCATTACTACCACTCACAATTACACACACAAACACTAATCCACCATACAGAACACTCTTGAGAGTCAGAGAACATTTTTATGAGGGCAGGAATAAACTGATGTATGAACCAGTCCTGTTCCATGTTGTTTTCAATAACTGCTTTGCAAATTATGATGTATGCAATAATTTTGAACACTGTACTGTGTTTGTGTGTGTGTGTGTGTGTGTGTGTGTGTGTGTGTGTATACACTTTGTTGAAAGGGATGGTACTGGAATCGAAAAGAAACAACTACGTAGAACAACCCTATGAGCAACTAGTCATCCAAAAACTGTTCCTGCCCAGAGCCCCATGATGACATGTGATGTGGCCACAGGAAGATAAGGGAAACCAAACTCGCTGTGATGTACAATCTGCCTGGCAAAGGAGGAGGGTGTAGTGTGTGGCTGGTGTTTTCTCTCACCAGGGCGGATGCACGTGGATAAGGTCACCCGGGCTCAGAGCCAGATGGGTCACAGTCTCCCGACTGAAAAGCACCAGGCAGCAGTCACCCTCCCCGACGTCCTCCTGCCCTTTGGCCACATCCTGATGGCCCGGCGATGGGTTCTGATGCCCTTCGCGGGGCACTTCCTTCATCCTTTGTCGCTGGCACAGAGCGACGCTCAGGCCACAGTCCTCCTGGAGATGCAGGAGTTGAAGAACTAGCACGCCCGGCTTCCCTGTAGTGAGACACACACACACACACACACACACACACACACACACAACACACACACACACACACACCACACACACACACACACACACACACACACACACACACACACACACACCATCACTACAGGAGTGCAAAACAGAGTGTGTCTACAGGGAGGTTTAACAATTGGAACTCTAGTTTCCCGCCCCAAGATGGCCCTGGGAGCAGGACTGGGTATTCCTCTCTGCACAGATAGAGGCAGAAAACACACTTATGGAAAGGGACACACAAAAAGGCTTGATCATGTCATTCGATGACAGAATAGAAATGAAGTGTCCTGATGTCAAAATAATGTGCTGTACAAATATGGTGTTTCTGTCAGACCTGCATTACACATGAGAAACTCCATCAAACCGCCGGCAAGTGAGGCCTACACTAACAGAAGTGTGAGGAGATGTATTTAGGATTATATATGGGTGATGCACTGATCTTTTGAAGCCTCCAGGACTTCATGGGGCCTGTTTTTATTCTCTTTAAAAAGCATCTTGGCTGACCTCATCACAAGTGATCAGGCGAGACACATTGCTGTTTACACTGTGTATCAGAGGTGTACAGCAAGGAATGTTGCTGACCACTTGTATACCATTACTGTGGATGCCATTCATTACAACTCCTACGGTCCGGGATGCATCAGAAAGCATTAGTGACCGTACTATAATAGATATGTGGTCAAATGAGTCTCAGACAGTCTTGGCAAGTGATTTGAGAGATAAGATCACAATGTCTCTTGGTGATTGCTGATTTTGTATTGTGTATTTAAAACGGGCCACTTATGATCATTATCATTAGAGATGCATTTTACAAACGTAAACTGGGTCACTTATGGACGCTTATTTCAATATTGCACACTACCTGAACGTTTCTACAGAGGCAGATTCTATCAACAGAGCAACATGAGAAATAGTAGGTGGGTGGAAAACAACAGAAAACAAGAAAAGAAGTTGGTGCGTGACTCATCTCCCTTCCCCTCCCCTCCCGAGTGCTCAGAGGGTTCAGGGAGTTACAGTTTGAAAAGCTGACAATCTCTCTCTTGGCCACAACTATTGTTTTAATGCACCGCCTGTAAATTCTCCACTGTGATTCCAAACTGTGCAGCAGGAACTGACTTGCCTTGACACCAAGAAGAAACTCCTTATGGGAGTACTCTGACACACTGAGATACACACACACATAAGCACGTGTGAACACATGCATACATGCACACACACCAACATGTGCACAAACACACATGCACGCACACACACATGCACTTACGAGCAGCATACGCACATATAAAACACACGTGTGCACACATGAATGCCTGCACACAAATCAACGCATACACCAACACACACACTTACGCGGAAGCATACACACAAAATGCATGTGTGCACATACCAACACATACACAAACACACACACACACACACACACACACACACACCACACACACACACACACACAAACACACACACGTACGCACACTCACACTTACGCACAAGCGTACACACACACTACACCCATGCACACACATTTCCCTGAGGCATGACCGTAAGGACAATGAGCACAGCAATGATTCAGCAGGAGGAAAATGTATTAACTTCCAACAATGACAGCAGTGATCCATAAAGCTCATACCGTGGCACTGATAACCAAAGGAAACGTGACAAGTGCACTCATTTCATTAAAGCAGTGAGGAGACAGTCCCTAAATTCTGGGGATTTTAAATAGTAAAAAATAAAAAACAACAGTATGCCATTTCTTGGAGGTACGCATGTTTTGCTAAAGCAATTAGTTCATCATGTTCAATCTTATTAGTCAAGAGAGGGGCAGATACCGACTCACTCCCAGCCAGGATACACATTAGGCAGATCTGTTCCAGTCAGGCACAAATCATAAAAAAAACAGAAACCATACTGCCAATATGGCCTAAAGACACACACTTGCATGTCAGCAACTTTCTAGCAGTGCTAGATTAGGCTCTAGGTGGAGTCTGGCAAGAGTTTGCTTGCCTTTTAGGTAGCTAGCTCACTCAGCTCTTATGATAGACAAAAGCCTACATAATTGCCGCTTCAATCATGATTCAGTCACATCATTAACATTACATGACAAAACTTCACTCCTGACACTTCCAACAGGTATGGTCAATCAAAGCAATGATCACTAAGTGCATCTCGAGCCAGATTACATATTTGAGTCTGTATGCTGGATTTGTGGTCTCTGCTGAAACTCACACTGGGTGGTTAGGTCATGTCACAAGTGAGTCACAGCTGCTCTATAGTAGTTCTGTCTGCCCGCTGAGAGAAAGGGAAGGACAAAGACAAGACACATGGATACTGATATTGAAAAGCTTTCGAGGCCTAATGTTCCACCAATCAGAAGTGAGGCAGTTCAAGGTATTAATTACATTTTTAATTTAGTATTGATTAAGTTATCCTTAAACTGTGGCCTAAAACAAGTTGGTGTTATTTACATCTTATGCCATGTCCCATGTTCACTGACACCCATAGAGAGAACAATGCAGGTAGTCTTGAAATGAAACAAACACTGAAGGAACGTTGCATTAAATTACGTTGTAATACCATTAAACCTTCATTTGCCTTTGTTCTTCACTTGTAGCCTATGTGTTTCCAAACCACACGTGTCTATAGGCTGAAAGGCCACAGCGCATTTCTTATACCCTCATTCGATGATCTGATAAGTGTGTCACCTTGCCCACCTCAGCTCATTGTTCTAGACTTTTCCACCCCCACCTTCTAAGCCTCCTCCTCCACTGCACTTTCCACCAGCAACCGTTGCATTCCCCTCCACTCAAAGGCAGACAGAAAGAAAGAATGAGAATGAGAGAATGAGAGAGAGAGAGAGAGAGAGGAGAGAAGGGGTTGTGGTGTCTGTATATGAATGCACATGACAGATAACACACCTTGCGTCAAGTCAGGCAAGACCTCTCATGGGTCGTTGTCTCGTGGAAAGGAAGAAACACACAAACAAACTATGCCTACTGAAAATTTCCTGTCAACCCAAGCGTAGCCCTTTTCTTTTTTCTTTATGGCTTGGAGTCATCTCTCTCTCTCTCTCTCTCACACACACACACACACACACACACACATACATACATGCCAGTGTCATCACACTTCCTGCGTGGACACACCCACGTGGCAAACCACACATCTGAGAAACCCAACACTGCTGTGGGCTTCAAGAACCTCTGACAGTTGCAGAATGGAAGTCAGCGATTTAGCTCAAATTCTTAGAGTGAGCTGCAGTGTCGTTTGACACAGATGTGCTGGCACAGGTGTGCAGTATGTATGTTTGTTTGTGAGTGTGTGATTCTGTTAGCACTCAAGCAGGCGAGTAGAGAGTTCAGTCACTACCATTTTGATCCTGAATGATACTGCTTCAAATGAGGACATTTACAAAGGCTGGCTTGGCAGTTTATCCATCTGTAGAGCGCATTAATATCATGCAATACAAAACCCTTAGCATAATTAAGGCTTATGTACTTATGGGGTCACTCAGTGACTGGCAAAAACTTTTTTTAGACATACATTTACTCAATCCATTGATCCTAAGTAACTTAGCCCCTGTACAATAAATGCCTTGTTTTTTTAATGGAGTCAGGCCGTTAGCATTCTTACAATGCTGGTTCTTAAAGCAGGTCCACACAATACATATTGACTAGACAGGTTCAATAATAACAACAAATCATTACAAAACTAGTTCAGTACAGTGCTTATAGTAACTCTCGCCAGCTGCCCTTGTGCCACCAAAATGAGAATTTCATCTCACTAAATCAGAACTCTTATAAAGTCTCAGATTTTTTACTTGCAAGACTTTGACCTCCGGTGGCTAGGTAGGTGATTCAGCGATGAATGCAAGATCAAGAGCAAGAAGCTGACTGCTTAGGCTATGCTAACAATGAGATTAAGGCTTAGAAGGAAGTGCCACACATCTGCAAAACAGCATCAAAAACAGATGAAGCATGAAGAGAAGTGATAAAATCATAACATTGCAACAATAGTGCCTGTCTACATAGATACACTGATAGATAGATAACACTTGGCAGAATAAATCTAAAACTCGTCTTGTGTCTTTAGCAAAGTATTGCACTGTAGCTCCAGTTGTGACACATTACATGACACATTACACGTAAATGATGAATGGTAAATGGACTGCATTTATATAGCGCTTTTCTACTCCTGAGAGTACTCAAAGCGCTTTACAGAGTATGCCTCACATTCACACACATGCACTCACACACCGATAGCGGAGGCTGCCATGCAAGGTGCCAACCTGCCACCGGGAGCAATTTGGGGTTCAGTATCTTGCTCAAGGACGCTTCGATGGGGTCAGCCAGAGTTGGGCTCAAACCTGCAACCCTTTGGTTGCCGAACAGCACCTCTGCCACCTGCGCCACCACTGCCCAAAGATTATAGTACATAAACTACATATACCAGTTATCCACACAGTTTCACAAAACACTCCCAGACAGCTACAAATTATAACATCCAATATGACATAAATGTCCCATCACCGTCTCCTTGACCTTGTTTTAGTTTCAGTGTTAAGTTTTAGGATAGCCTGGCGCACAAAGCCTTATATTAAATTGTGGAACCCTGAATCTGAGTTAGATGGTAAGAGTTGAAATTCATTGTTTAAGACTTGGTTATGGTTAGAGACAATGTTGTTGGCCATTCTTATCATGTTTTTTGATTCACAGATGTTGTGGAGTTGTTGACCAGAGTATGTGACCAATAATCTTTGAGCAAATTATAATTTGATGGGACAATTTAGCTTTTAGGCTCACAGCCAAACAATATTACAGCACTGTACAATGCACAGTACACAGAGGTAAAGAACAGAAGAAGAACCTGTCTGTCCAATGTTTTCAGTGTGAATAACACTAGGACTTTTTTGTCAGTCTGGCGGGGCCCATAAGACAATTTCTCAGTTTTCTTTCTTAATTATCTCAAGGGGCATTGTCATCACTCCACTCAACCACTTTATATACACCTTGTGTGTATAGTTCAGGAGCAGCTGAGTCATTTAAAATGCATAGTAGGACTGTATCATCAAAGTACTTTAAAATATACTGGTTTGATGTGTCTGCATGGCAGTCATCTATAGGTGAAAAGTACAGCGGAGCTGACATACCTTTGGGGGGCTGTCACATTGGTTGTGATTACAGATGAGACGGTTTTGTCACTTTCACAAACTGAATACAATCAGTGAGAAAGGAGGCATACAAGTGGGGTTCAGGCCCCACTTGACCACCTTGGACACCAGTGGATTAGTTTATATTGTATTATATACAACTAATCAGCAACAACACACTTGTAATCCAAAGCAGCATTTTTCCCTGGGAGAAATGTAACTGTACCCTGTAAACATTTTCCCTTTTACAGCACACTCTAATGGCAATATTTAATCCCAGAAGTATAAAAACAAACAAACTGAAACCTTGCTGTGAAGGATCTGCCCGACCTCTGATGAATGTGAAAATGGCTGAGTCAAATGTTTGACTAAAAACAGTGTGGGCTCTTGGGGAAAACGTATGTGAGGAAAGCAGGACGAATAGAAAGTGGGATGGCATGAATGGTAGCACTTCTGTTTGTTGGTTCATTTGTTTTGATATACACACACCAAAAGAATGACAAGAGACCAAAGTACTGAGTTGTAGCTTACTTGCAGTAGTGGTGATGTCAGCTGTGGACTGATGCCTCCAGAAACTGATGGCTGACCTCTGCCTACTCTGGAGTCGGTTTAGCCTGTCTGCCAGGCCTCCACTGCAACACAGCCAGACACACTCATAAACCAGGGCTATAAAGTCAATGTAAACACAGAGTTAAATAAACAAAAAACAACAAAAGAATCTCGAAGAAAAAAATATTCTAGATGCACAACAGATTCCAGTTCAGTAGAACTGATAGCACCCTCACCACTTGCAAACAATAACTGATAGTACAGCCGGGGTGCTCAACAGACTCATAAGCGGTTTCAGCCAGAACCCGACCTATCCCATCCTGAGGTAATAATCTGCATGCAAATTATCCGTAATCTATGTGATATTTTCAAGTGGCACAAATAATAGATTCCCAGCTATTTTTGTGTTCAATGGCTCAGGATGCTTGCATCTCTACATCCTCTATTCCATCCGTGGCTGTAGCTGCATCAAAGACAGTGTTACAGTCTCCACTCAAGTCTGATATTGTCAATTTATAAATTGTGCGTGACCAGTCATCAGCTTAAGCACCATGCTGAGAGGGTAAGTTCATACACTGTGAAAAAAGAACAAAACATCTGCTGAATTTGTTCTGAAATGGTGTCCGTCTCAAACACTGACAATAAAACGAGTGCTCGACAGCTGGAGAGAAAGTGCAACTAAAGTTTGCGCATCTCTGTGACTCAGCCACTCAACAACTTAATACAAGCCTATTCATAATTTTTTCCACCTGGCATATGGAATGCAGTTTAGTCCATTTTATTCTATGTAGTTGTCTTTATTAATTACAACTTAAATACAATTAATTAATTAAACTGATTGGCAGTACTACTTTGCATATTAAATCGACTATTTTTGCACATTTCCAATTTCCATTTTTCCATTTTCCATTCCAGTTTTAGCCACTCAAAAGTTGAATGTAAGCCTATTCATATTATTTGCACCACACAGAATGCATTTCAATACATCGTTACAGTTATTCAAACCAAATTGAATATTGCAGTTTTGCAACTTACTGAATGATTAGGCCTATTGCACAATATTTTTAAATTACATGACTATGCATTATATATTGTCAACAGCAACTGCAGACCATGCGGTTGTCCAAAAGTAAGGTGTAGATTTTGCATAAGCCTGCACCCATTAGACAACCAGAACAGACATCAGACAAACTGAACATTGGAAAGATGTAATTCTGTTTTATATATAAAATTTGAACAATTGACCTGTGCTTGTTCGGACCTTCGACTCAGAGAAACTTTAGTGTGCATACCCTCTAGACTTATATTTGAGTACCCCTAGTATAGAGTGATTGTTGATGTTTTTTTTGCTTTACTCAAGTTGACAGCATAGTGCTCCTTACTGCCTGGGTGTGAGTTTTTCCCCAGGCATATGCTGCATGCATTTGTGTGTCCATCAAAAACTACTATTTTTTAGCACATGCCACAGAAGTGACATTCCCACAACAAAGTTCAATATCACAATTTAACCTGTGGTTATAATCAGCCTTGGTAAATCTCCCCCAAAGCACCCTATACACTCATGACTGTAAAGAGCATGCCTCAAACAAAATGATTCACCCAAGAAAAGAGTGCACATAAAGAGCTTAACTCTGACCAACTCTTCACTAGCAGCACAGTTTGAGAACCAGAAAGAAGACAAAGGGGATGGGATGAGTGATTGAGACTAATGACTGAGCCTGAATTAGCTGAATTAGAATCAGCCAATCGAATTGTCAATGAGAGTGAATAACAGAGCAACACAAATAGGGCCAGTGAATGCGTGACACCACCTGATTGGCCGACAAGGCAGCCAGATAAGAAACCAGCCAGTCACAGCCAGCTGCAGAGCTGGAGGGTGTCCAGCCTTGTGCCGTGTGCCCATCAGGGATCACACAGGGAACAGACCACTTTCCAAAACATGGACTAAACTCAGGGTGACGGCTCCCCCCTGAGTAACACTAAAGTTCACTTGGCCAGGGCCCGTCTGCTTTAAAGGGAACCATCTACAAACCAATCTAATGACCCCCACTATATAGAAATGAGGGCTGCACCAATTAATCAAATTGATCAACTACTGAGCAATTATTTTGAGTTTGCCACCTTAACCATAACTTTCTAATGTGATTTGCACCTGTATGACAATAAACTATATATCTTCAAAGTCATCATTTTGTTCACCATATTCTGTCATTTTATTGATTAAACTACTCTTTTATTTGATAAAATAATCAACAGATTAATCATATGAATATGAGCATTCTTCCCAACCCTGATAGAAGTCGCTGCAATTCAAAGTGGTTTTACATGCGCTGACTGCTGCTGTAGGTAAAAATGCTTGTCAAACAAAAGTTTGTTTCTGTGTGTGCACCTGCAGTGTTGTTCTAGGTATCTGAACTCTCCCAAGACACACCAAAAAAATAAAATAAAATAACAGTGAAGCAGGTGTATTCCTCTGGTGTTGCAGGCTTTTCTGCTGGCTCGCTGGTTGAAGTCTCACCTTGGGTAAATACTTGGGTCTGATGCATGCTCCTTACCGTCATGGGTGTGTGGGTGTGTAAGTGTGTACTTAGTGGAGCTGGCACACATATCACAAATAACGTTATGAAAGCAATAGATATCAGACTGTCTACACCAGAGTCGGGGCCAGGCTGTTCAAGGCTGAGACACGTCCCTAGATGACTCTGGAGATACTGGTGGTGGTCAGTGGTGCTTCTGTATTTACCTCTCTTCACCACACTCGTTCAGTCAATACTCCCAGAAACAGAGGCTCTATTTTATATGGCTCTAACAATAATTCTGTTGTCAGACAGGCATAAATATTAAGCAAATAAAGGACCTTTCCAAAATAAACACAAGCAGCAGTCCAATTATTCTTTTCTCTGTTAGACTGCCATTGCAATATTTACCAAGGCACACAACCATAAAAAGTGGCTGAATCCCCATGTCCCCATGTTTAGCCCTAAATCTTGAAACCTCAAGCACTTAGCTGGCATAAATCAACTTAACCTCTGGCTGAATCGTGTCAGTTAGGTCCTCAAGGTTTAAGGGCTTAGGGATGAGATGGGCCACTAAGATTCAATCAGAGAGTCAACATATGTATACTGTAACTGGAGTACTAGTTAAAACTAGATTTGGTAAAACTAGATTAGGACCTCAGCCACCAGAGACAGTTCTGTCAGTATTTATCTTCGCTATCTTATCAAACGACTAAGGTGTCCTCTTCAGAGGGGAACTGACAGCAGTGGGGCTGTGCTTGTGGCGGAGCAAAGTTAGGCCATCTGAGCACATGGGCTAGAAGAGCCTAGTGTCCCTTCCTGTGCAATCCTACAGATGTGTTGACCAGCTGTTTTATGCAACCATGGCTAACAGGCTGAAGTGTGATAGACTCCCAATGGTCCAGCGTCCCGCAGATATCGGCTCCAGCTCCAAGGATACCAGTGTTTATGCAGCTGCACCCCCTAGCCTCGCAGAGCTATCTCCTTTAGCCCGTCCAAGAATAACAGACGGTTTCCAACTCAGTGACTTCCCACTCGATCTTATCATCAACATCTCTCAGTGAATCAACAATTCAACGATCCATAACAACCTATCAGTTTTTGTTGGAGATGGCTCTGATTTGTACCTTTCAAATTTCCTTCTTTTTTTATTGGAGTCATCTGGGGTCTTCACATGGCAGCTTGCGTGCTTCTGAGGCGTTCGCAATAATGCCTGAGCTGATCGCACCCAGTCCTTCAGTGAACGGCGGCCACCTTCGGATGGATCCACAGGGTTGGGTCCAGCATTGGTCAAAGGGGCTGTTTCAACTGCAGGACCATCCTCTACATCAGAGGGGTAGTCGGTGATGTCCACATCAGGCACCTGGAAGAATTGCACCCGCTCCAGTTAGGATTGCAAAAGGGCAGAAAATTCCAAATTGGATATTTTCCTTGGGAATTATGGGAATTCATGGGAATTCACAAAAATCTATGGTAATTCATAGCAAATAACTGGATATTTCAGATAATTCAAAGAAACAGTGTCATATTGACCAATCAATTATTTCATTGAACTACAAAAGCACTGTTGCTAAGAGGTGAACTGTAATTTTTGCTAACCAGGGTAGCCTAAGCGTTCTGCACAGACTTAGCACGTCAGGCCTTCATCAAATAGCAAAACATGCACAGATGTAATGACAATGAATGACTTAAACCAATAGTCCAGAGCCATTCAGCACAGCCCTGTTGTTCATGGCTGCTGAGCACCGTAGGTTGTATTGAGAATGAGAATATTTGGTACAACATGGACCAAATAGCGAAATGGCAGCCAGAGCTAACTGATGAGAGCAAAGACACATAGTTTTAGTTCAGTTTTCTATGCACCATTTACTTACTTTAGGTACCAGTTTGCAAAGGCGGAGTTGTACCAAATGTTGTCAATCTTTTACTACAACACTCGGAAACTTCAAAGATAAGGGATAATGGCTGACTGACTCCAGGTTTTTCCTTTCACAACCTATCAAAAGCAAGGATTTACTGTTTTACTGTTCCCATGAAACCTTGACTGAGCGTTGTGATGTGCGAAGGCTGTACAGAACTCTTGGCCTGTGTTAGCTGTAGGCAAAAACGTCTGCCTCACACATCTCCATCACCTCCAGAGTTTCACAGCCTTGATGCTGTCGAAAAGTGTTCGATCTCATGTTAAATCTCATAGGGGCAGGGTTTTGAGGATGTTTAGATTTCAAGATGTTAACAGGTTTCGATAGTTCTGCAGTAAGTAGTGTGCTATGTGCCTGCGATTAAGGAATATCTCTTCACACTATCATCACTTTGAGTGAATCCTTGTTTAAGTCTGAATTGATCAATGTCAAAATCTACCCGTATATAACTCAAATAAAGCTTAAAAGGGCTTGTTTAAAACAGCAATTTGATCACTATGCCTGCGGCAACATTCGTGGCATGGCTATCACCATGGTGACAGAGATAGTAAACAAAAGGTTAATGTCAGTCATACCATGTCCAGCAATGCTTTTGGTTACTTTCACTGCATGGAAGGACTCCCAGTTTCTCAACTCCACCCTCTTAGAGTTACAAATGGCTACATTTCTATAGGAGGATTTTTTAAGTGATATGTTTCCTCTTATACAAGTGTCTCTTTATTTACACAAAACACAACAAATTTTGATTAAACATATTTCCCATTGAACTGAGTAAACAAGTCCAATTAAAGCCACCATCTGAAACATTTGGTAAGAGTTTAATGCTTCGATTTATCTTTTATTTCATGCTGGTTTTGCCCCTGGAAATTAGAAATGAATTCTTGTTTGCTTGATCCATTCAGAATATTATTTAATGATCAAAAATTCTTCTCAGAATTAAATTTGATTGTAAACCGATACTGCAGGTGATAAATAGCCAATGTTACTAACAAGTTAATACCTTGAGAAAGCACTAGTCTTGTCAGTATACAATCACTGCTGAATGTCTATATACAATGTTGCTCTATGGGACGCCTGGCATGCTCTACACATTGCACTCATAAAAACAATGAAAAAAATGTATAACTATGAAACGCCCTCTGAACGCAACATAGAGATGGTATAGATAAGATCTGTCATAAAGACTGACAATAAGGGCAGAGACATGCAATGAGTGATTGATGACAAAGATAAATCAAGTCAGGATGAGTCAGAGCGGAAGTGACACAAACTGCCTTCAAGGTAGAGAGGACATATTACCAACACACACACACACACACACACAATGCTGCTGCATCATCAGCAAACCAACCAATCAACCATCACACCTGACCGTGGAACCAGTTCCCATGGAAAAAGCCATTGGCAGAGTCTTGCAGTCGTGTGCAGGCAAGTTCCAACATTCCAGTTGCTTGTCGGCCTACGCGCTCTTTTTATTTGAATCAACTTGACCCTGCTAGGACGGCTTCCAGCAAACGTCACACTCCTCTAACTAGCTCCATGGAACACTATGTTCCTGGCTCCCGTTCAAAAATGTGTTCGCCTTGCAAAGAGAAGAGAGGAACTGGAAGCACACACAGACTGAAAGCTCTGTCAAATCCATCTCTGGCATGTTTTGGGCAGAACGCTGGGTAGTAAACATGGATTTACAATCTCGCTGGCACAGGCCGCAGATGCAGATGTGGTGCTGATAATCACTCACCCTATGTTTGTTCACGGACGCCAAAAAACAGAGACCGTCAACTGGCCTCAAAGCTGTTAGTTTCCCATCACTGGTGTTTTGTAGCAAAGCACATTCCTTGTTACTGAGAGAAATACAATTGATGGATTGGTTTTGAGTTTTATTTCTTTTCGTGTTTCATTAAACGTCTCATTGTTTGAGCCATTTCAGTCACCGTATCTGGCAAGTAATTGCTTGCTCAGAGGACAGAAGGAGATCCACACGCAACAGGAGAGCACATAACAATGACAATTTTTGCATTCAATTTTACATACATAATCCTACTGTTTCTGCAACCAACAACATATGTGCTGAAATGACAACTGGAACTGGAGCTTATAGTAATGGATTAATCAAGATAGTTGAACAGAATTTATGTATGTATATGTGTATGTATGTATTTACTATTTAGGTAATTTCAAAAAGGGCAAGTTACTATCTACTACTATCTGAAAGAAGGGTCAGGGCAAACAGCAACAATATTTTATTACAACTGGTTCCTAGAATGTAGTGCTGTGAATATCGTTTGACACTGCTTCGAGGAAATTCTCTAATGGTGATTGAGTTGTGTGTGATGCCCAGGGAGCGGTTCCTGATTGCCAGAGAGGAGGTTTACTCTGGAGGGAAGAGGACCAAATGAGGGGCCCTTCACACTAGCGTTTGGGGTTAAGTATAACCCACTCAGGATTACTAGACTGCAGCCCTAGACACCAAAGCCAAGAGCTGGTTACCAAGTGATGTATGTTGTGGCTGTTGAGCAAAGTCATCATAGCCGTAATAATTATGTGCTTCCACTTCAGCACTGTTTTTTCCCCTCAAAATGTATACGCTGCATTTCAGTCTACATTTTAAATTAATATTGATGCACAGCTTATCAGCACTAAATGTAAGATTTAATGTTATCTTTTCCTACCAAAGAGTTGTAATAGGTTTCTAAAATGCAGACAGCAGTTGTTTCTCTCCTATCTGGGGAAGGATAGCTTATGTACAAGAGCAAACTGAACCACAATGCTCCCAATGAGCAGGTTGGTAATCTGGTCACCACAGTATTAAAGTGTGTGAAAATGGGGGGAATTCTGAGCCAAAAGAGTGTGCTGAGGGGAGCAGTGCTATAAAAACAAATGCATTCAATTATGACATTATAGTATAAAATATGATATGATATTTCACAATATCATATGAGATAATAGAAAGTCTGTAGAAAGTGTTGTGGAACTGCACTGTCTGTCTAGTTTCTGAAGCACTGCATATTAGTCCTAAGTGCCTCTCACCCACAGAGCTTCAACAGTTTTTTCCCCATCTTTGCTTACTTCAGCAAGTTTCCCTGCAAGGGAAGCGGGCATGTTGAGTCTCCTATTTTTTAAAGCATGAACTCAAGGATGAAGCTAAAACTTTATTGCAGTAATGCATTTTGCTGTATAGAATTCGGGGAGTAATAACACACAGCTGAGACAGTGCTTTGCGAGCCAGTTCTCCCTTGCCTCTCTGCTAGCAATGAACCTTAGGGGAGAATAGCTGTTAGTCTGGCACGAGGTCTGCTGAGGTGAATGGCTCAGCACTCAGGGGTCTGCAGCTGCTTATTTCCCGCTTCAGTCAGCTGACAGCTTCCTCTTTCAAGCAGGCTGCTTTTTTTTCATACTGACAGACCTAAAGCATTTCAAATACCTTAAGAGCATGTGTCCAAAGGAAAGCCAGAAGATCCCCAAACTATTTCATTTTTTTGTTCTTAGATAGATCATAGTGGCATTTGGTGATTTGAAGAAGGTGCTGGGTATGGTTTTAAAACTACTGCGCATTTTCAAAATACTGCTAAACGTGGCAGAAAACCAAACTTATATATTAGCATTAATAGGCAAATTGATCATTAGGTGCCATAACTATTAATGATAATGTGCATACAGGAAAAGGTTTGCATGCGTGTATGTGGGAGTGTGTCTGTGTGCCTCTGTAGCCAACATATTGAAACAGATGGCTCTTACTGAAGAGATCTAATCTAATTACACATAGGAGGAAGTGCAGAGAAAAAGTTAAGTGTCAGAAGGTCACATGTAGCATTTGTGAGGTTGGGTGGGATCTGTCTTGGCCATCATTCAGACGCTACAATAAAGCATCAAATGTGAGGTTCTACTTGTCAAACTGTAAACTTCTGTCTAATTGAGGTGACCGCCACCCCCAAAACACACGCACGCACATGCACACACAGAACAAAGTAAAAATGTTTTCTAATATATAATAATATATTAACCACAAAACATCCCCTCTGTTGATTTACATTATCCTAACATGATATTTTTATATTGTGAGTTTTTCTTTTAATTATAAATCAATCCAACTTTGGCTCATCTTACATATTTTATACTTGACTGAGTTTTGTGGGGCCTGGTGGATCAGGCTCTTTCACTTTAGTTTACTTTCTTCACTTCATGCAAAGAGTCTGGAAACTCTCAATAGGCATACATTTACTTTGTTGTGGGTCAGTACTTTGTTTGAACTTCACACCTGTTGGCTCTTCAATTTTGGTTCACTGACTGGTTGTTAGACAATCGAGCTGGGCAAACTGAAGCCTTAGTAGAGTACCCTGATGCAGTACTACAGTGAAATAAAACACTGAGAGGAGGTACTATGGTGACATTAACTTGGCTAGTAAAATGTCCCACCTAATTCCCCCCATGACCAGACTTCATGATTGGCTAATTCATGCCAGTTAAATCGTTGAGGGTTAAGGAGGTTATTGGGATTGGGATACAACCATTAAGTTGTAATTTTAAATATATTACTTTGAGAATCTAATAAAAAACCAAGAGCACTGTTGCAAAACTGCATGCAGCAAAATAATTGTTGCATCTCAATTGCATTGTTTTTAAGACTGTTTGAAGTTACAATCTGAGTTGATTTGATTAATTTGATTTATTGCTCAGCTGTAATCCTGAGATGAAAGTCTGTAGGCAATGCAGCTGAAGTTCAATCAGTCATGTCTGTTATTGAGATATACGGCAGTAGCATTATGTTAGATGTCTCAAGTGTGAAAAAACATGCCTATGAATAAATTCTATTACAGACACATTAACTGACTTTTGCACAAATAAAATCAGTGTACAAATTCAGAGTCGAAAGTGGAACAACAAACCACACTGGCATGGTGGAAAGTGGAACAACAAACCGCATGGGCAGAGAATCACACCTGCACAAAGTAGAACTAGGAAGTGAATGCACAAAGCAATCACCATGCACAGGAGAGTCAATGCACAAAGCAATCACCATGCACAGGAGAGTCAATGCACAAAGCAATCACCATGCACAGGAGAGTTTCTTTTTAGTGAGAGCAGGTGGACATGCACATGCTGTCTGTGCTTGGCTGACTACCCAAAATAAAATGGAGCTCAATGTAATTTTTATGGTTATGAAGACTTGCATAAATTGAATGCAACGCATCTTGAATCTCGGCTACCACTGTTGTACCCTTGAGCAGGGCACTTAATCCTAAGTAGCACTTGGGAACGAGTAGCCCTGAACTAATTGAAGAATGTATGTCGCTTTGGAGAAAAACGGCAGCAAAAAGAATGAATGAATTAATGCCTGTGTATGTAAGTTATGGTTAATGGGTGTTGGGTCATAAATTTAAGTACAACTACGCAAAAAAACCAAACAAATATATATATATATATATACTATTTTCAAAATCTTTTCTGCTATAGATTTGCTTGGCATTCATGAGGGAAAAACAAACTTATGGTGTACAACTGAATCTTTTGTGGAAAACCACAAGAAAAAGTACTTTCTGACTGAAAAGAGTTAGACCAGAGCGCTTTGCAGTTTGTTGTGAACGATGCTGTGCAGCCATTTGGGTTGGGTGCAGAAGCCCCAATGATGCCTGTCCACTGCCCAAAGGACCTACAGAGCAATAGCAGAAGGTGGCCAAGTCTGATTAATCATGTTTTCTTTCACATAACAAGCATGACCCAGTCAAGTGTTGCTTGGCACTGGCATGTGGCACTGGGAAGTACTATGGCAAGTGTGGTGCTATGGAGACTGTGTGATATTCTGGGCAGTGTGCTGCTGGGAAATGTTGGGTCCTGACAGCAATAACTTTATCCATATTTGCATAAAGATTTAATCTTGTTTAACATATTTTCCCCCCTTATGCAGGTGCACCTCTATGAACTTACGATCAATCAAAGCTGCTATTTGTTTTTCCTCTCAAAAGGGAGTAAAGGTGGCTCTGGGCTTGACTCAGTCTTTTAGCAAAACAGTCCACTTCATCCATGATAAGGTGCAGCAGAAATGCTTGCCTGCTGAAATGCATAAATGCTATCTGTGCTGGGTTTCCCGTAAAACTAATGGTCCATAAATAGAGACCTATAGGCAAATGCCATCAACAATGATGGCTCACTCAGCATCTTAGATATGATCGGTGGTAACCTCTGACGTCAAATCAATAACCGAGGACAGGCAATAACTTCTTGTAGGTACGTAAGACATCAAATGGTGGAAATTTTTAGATGCGTTCCCCAAAAGCTTGGAAAGCTTGTTGTCCCAAACTGCTGAATGTTTTTGCCACTGTCAGCATTTCTAAATTGGACCGCATACTTTCACATCCGCAAAAGTAAGGCTTGATGGGAAGACTGATGCGTCACACTGCAGACCACCTCACACTCACTTAGTGGGCTGACTGACCAGTACTCTTGTGACTGAAGAATGGCAGCCACTTGATCTGGAAAAAACTACAACAGATCTGCACAGCAAACTATGGTTAGAATCATTCTATGGCCATAGGACAAGAGTAAAAGGGTAGATAAGGATGGAGGTTGGCACACTCTTGTACACTCTCATATTTTTGGGAGCAGACACGGCAATATGTGTACATCCATTTTTCTTTTGGTTAACCATTTGATTTTTCAACCACTTGATATTCCAGAAGTAGCTGTCTCCTTTTACAAAAACAGAACTTAACATAATGAGTTAAGGCCATTCTTTATCTATGGTAGCGCACATTAGATGAGACAAGGCCAAAAAACTTGATTGGGTCTTTAATCACACACTGCAGAACTAGATAACCGACAGGCTCTGAAGGCAGTTATCAAAGGAATGACTGCTGGTTGGCAATGCCTAATGCTAAAATTAATGAAAATATGTAATGTTAAGACTTAAACTTATAAAAGGCCTACAATTACAACTTTTGAATATGCCTATATCCGCGCTGCAAAAACAAAAATCTACATAAATTTGACTGGTCAAGATAACCATTTGTGCCTAGCTTAGTATCTTTGAATTGTTTGGTTCAAACTCCATTGTAAAATATTTCTTGATTACTGGATCAAAAACTTATTAATACCCCATACCAACCAGCATCTTGTTAGGAAATAATTTCATGATTTGCCAGAACCTGATTCAGTCACTTCTGAAATCTGCAAGAGGAGACCAAATAAATGTGCTTGTAACTTCAATAAAAAGCTTTTGCGCTTTAACAGAGAAATGTAGCAAAGTTAGACTTTCCAAAAGAATGGATAACGTGCCCTGTAAGTGTGTCAAAAAGAAATTCCAGAAAATGACCTCAACGTCATGCACTTCACAGGGTGTATCTGAACAGTGCACCTAAAAGTAGTCGTGTAACTAAACGATAAAGCGTCTTCCAGGTTTTGCCACACGACACAGAGGTCAAGATTTACATCACTATGAACCACAGGAGAGCAAAATCTCTCCAATGACTTCAAGCAGTACAGAGAAGTGATCTCTGACGGTTTTGCCTGTCAAGCAGTTTTTCAACAAGGGCAGCCAGCAAAAAAGGACAAGAAAAAAAAAACATCACATGTCAGAAATCATGCCAAAAATAATCTCATGTGTATTAATGTCTAGATTAGTTACTTGTGAAGTTTTCTGTCAACGTTTTTTTTTTTTTTTTTTTTTTTTAACAGCTAACAAAAATGTCAGTCAATAGGGAGTTAGGGAGTTTTCTGTACAGCTATTTGGGTCACTTCCAAGCACTCCATTGAAATACCAGTGTGATAGCCAAATAACTTTGGTATTAAAGTATTAGACACAGCTAATAGACAGGGTCAGTTTTTGGACTCTCAAGTGGTGCAGTCCTCTTGTGAAGAAATATACTGCCACCTACTGGGAACTGATAACAACATATCACAAGATTTCAGAGGTAGGCTATGTTTTCAAGACTTCAAGAAGACACACCAAGAACTGTACTCTGAAAACTCACTGTCTGTATCTCTTTGGGTTGTTTTTCCTCATGTTTGTCCCTCTCTGGTGAGAAACAATCTGAAATGGCACCGGTGTTGTCAGGCTTTATCTCCACATCACCCCTGACTTCATCCTCCTCCGCATCATCACTCAATTCACTTGCAGACTCTATAGCAGGGAGTTCATCTGTGAAGAGGGTTGATAAACAATTAATGGCTTTTTATCTTTTTATATCTATGTTTATGTTTGCCACTGAATAAATATAAAATAATAAAATAAAATAAAAATTGTGCCTGAAATAGCGCTGATAATTGCGCACACCTGCGTTACATTATATTTTGTTGGTGTTGTTTATAACTTAGACAGGTAATAGATAAACTAATACATCTGTCCAGGCTCACATAATTGTGAAGGATCTAGGCTAACTGATTTTGCTCTGATCAGCTGTTAACAATGAGGTTCCTTTATTTTAGTTTGAAATATTTCACGTGGGCATTCAGAGCAAAGACAGAGCAAATTTTCATTAAATCTTTTTGCAGACATGACATTTAGGTCTAAAGTCTTGGCTACAAATCAAATCCAGAATTGGCCTCTGTTGTAAGGAGCCTATATGCTCCATCAGATTAATCAGATTAGATGAATTTAGGAGCCGATTTCAGGTGAAAAGGATTTCAAATTTCACAAGTACTCAATACTCTGTCACCGTCTAGGCTGGTGTGCAAACTAATTAACATCTTTATTTGACTAGCATACTAAAAACTGTTTGTTTGGAAGACCAAAACTTTAGCTATTTCTGTTTTTACAAGCAGCTAAATACGTGCATACTACCAACTTAGGCCCATCTCACAACATACTCATTGTGGGGGGAAAAGATCAAAAGGCATGACCAACAATGCCTACCTGCTTCACTGTTTAATAACTGCAGATAGCTACTGACGTTGAGTTTGGGTTTGGGCCGAGGTTGGCTGAGTGTTGGAGTTGCCACTGGCTTGGGTGGAGGACTGGTTTCTTCACAGTCTGTTTCACCTTCACTGGAGCTCCAAGCGATGTGGACGGGCTCCTCTGTCTCCACTTTGAACTTTTCTGTTCATGTGGATAACAACAACATTCAATGGCAAATCTATTTTATCTGAATAAAAGAGCCAGAGACACCGTCTTTACAAGTACCTGAGGTCAGTCTCGCAGTTGTAGGGTTTTGGTACATTGATTTGGGTTTCTGTCAATAATAAAAATTATTGTTACACACAGGACAGATGATTTCAATGGATACTCTGATTCAATTTCAGTAACCTTATGTGCTGACAAGGACAGACAAACTAATGTGTACATTATCGAACGTCCGTGACTTGCCTTCTGGACTGGGGTGTCAAGGAAGCCATCTCCACATCGTTGCCATGACTTTAGTGATGAGATGGGATTTTTTGTTATAGTTACACCAGAGGTATTTTTGAGCTTGTCTTTTACATCATCTGGGAATAGGATACATCTCAAGTCTCTTGAATTTCTTTTTCGCTGAAGGAGAACAGGAAGACCAACATTAACTTGACTTCTCCTGTCATTTGCTTATTATTTGGACACAATTTTTGAGACAAAAAGAGGATCAGCCTATATAAATGAGAAACACACGAAATCACACAATATACGATGTAATTTAACACTGACGTTACTAGACTCAACTGTGTTGCGTGATGTAACGTTAACATTAGCTGTGTTGTTCTGCATTACGAGTTAAGTTGAACCGTAAGTGGTCAAAGCTTTAACTTACCCTTACTGAAATAGACATGGTGAATTAATATGAATTTATTTCAGTACTTCGTTCTGTTACATAACCCTTTGAAAGGCTTGCTGACAATTTACTCTTCATGACAATAAGAAACAAACGTAGAGTTAGGCTGTTTCAAAAGCACTGCTTGCAACCATTTTGTTTGGCGCGCCTGGTTCTTCACCTCTTCTCCACAGGATAGCCAGACTATGCTCTTAGAAACTTGGCGCGCTGTTGCCACCTTGCGACCATAACAAGGAAGTGGTTACATTCTGAAAGTGCGGTAGGTCGTAGGGTTCGCATTACAGGTAGGAAAAGTCTAGGTGAAATTATTGTGTTGTTGGTCTGTGTGTTTCCTCAAACTGTTGTTCTAGACCCATAAACGCTCCAGACCCGGACGAGCTCAATGTCCTTTAATCACATTTTTATGTGGCGTTTTTTTTTTTTACATAATTAGCTGTCAGTCAGACAATGCTCGGTTAACATTGGATCAATTGTTGCTATGTCAGTCTCATGATGTATAGCCTCTCTCTCTAGTAGGTTCTCACATATCAATATTGATCCATATTTTGCTTCCTCTATATTTTTATCTGTACAATGGAATATAAATAAAACCCACTATTACATTAGTATTGAACTACAAAACATATTTTGTGATGGCATATTTCTAGGATACAAAACAAATTCTGCAGGTTAAGATGTCAATCACATTCATATAAATACAATGTAAATGCAATTTTACAAAGGAATGCAATACAATACTGTAATTTAAAGTGGAAGGTTTATTACAGCAAATCCATCCAAATCGACAGCTCTCCAACAGCAGGGTAAACATACAAAAACACAGCTCACTTAACATTGTTTTTTTGTTTTTTTTATTAAATATGTAAAAAGCAGGTCAAGTTATTCACAAATAAAATGCAAACATGCAACACATTTTGGGGAATGCATAATGAGTGGGCTATTGAGAAGAAGAAAAAAACATTGTCTATAATTATTAACAATACATGTTTACATTCCTTTTCATTGTACACAATATATGACGAAAGCGGTGCGCTGCAGTTTTGTTGTCATGGAAATAAATGCAATATCATAAAAAAAAGTATACTATTCACTGGGATACTCTTATGCCATAGATAACTTGGTGTTTCAACTGGTATTCTTGCTAAGACCTGTGGTTCAAAATTATATTAAAACATCTTTAATATACATGGTTTGTTTCAGAGAGCTGGACAGTGAGGGGGATGCTTTCTAGTGTTTTTGAGTGGACATCGCAATGACACGCTCAGCATGATTGAATGCGCATCCAGACAACCGATTGCAATGCTGCCCATTTAAGACATTACAATTACATACAATTCATCTGAAATTGCAGCACCATATTATGGTGCGAGTCTAGCTTTGTTTTGTTCATGAATGCACTGACTGTGGTATTACAAGGTATATGCCTTGACTATCAGAAAATGGGTCATGCTCACAAACTGGCTTTATAAACCTAGTTTATGGACAAGGCTACCCTCTCGGATCCAGGAGTGAGCAGGGTTCTAGAAGCGTATTTCTAACAGAGAAGCAAATTCAGAGCATTAGGGAGTTCCATCGGCCTTTCTACATGCCTTTTCGAACTATGCTTATTGCATTGTTGTTTTTTTTTTCCTGATTACTACACTTGATATGTAAAAACATGGGAAAGACAAATTAAAAAATGCATGAAGAGGATACTGCCAATGGATAAAAGCTATCCATCCTTCACAAACACGGCCTCACAAAAGAAGTTAGGGCAACCTCTAGCTTCAGGCCAACAGTCCTTGATTTGAGAAAAAAAAAAAAAAGACAATCAGGATGGTCGATGGTCGGAGCATGTGGACCCTTCAGAAAAGGAGGGACATGACACAGACAAGATGCAGCGTCTCAAACCAATGATAGTCATCAAAAAAACAGTATGCGTCGACGGAGTGGATAAAAAAGGAGGGACGGGGTGCTTCTAGGATGATTTATGTGCTCAGTCCTCAGGACAACAACAACCAAAAGTGATGGAAAAAATGAACAAAACTAAACAAAACAAAAAACAAAAAAACGGTATTTTAAAAACAGTTCTCTTGAAACAAAAAGGAGTGCTCCTTAAGAGAGCTCCTTTGAGCTCAGTACTCATCTTGCTCCTCCTCTGGCTCTTGAGCTAACTCCTCTCTACCCTGGGCCTCAGCCTCCTCCCCGAGCTCACCTCCCGCCTCCTGCAGGGAAATCATGAGGAGAAACTCAATACAGGCCTGCATTCTTTCATCTGGGATTTCACCGAGTCCTGACCCACATGCACTCCAAGTTCAACTGCACCAAGTGTAATGTTAGAGACCATATCTGCCATGTGGGACATGTTGCACAACAAAGCTTTTCTAAAGCAAAACAGAATGCTCCCATGATATATTTGCAAATAAAAACGGCACTTTAGATCATTCATTTCACTTTAGATCACTTCATTAGATCATAAAGTAATAAAAGGCCTAAAGAGCATCTTGAATACAGTACATAAAACATACCATCATGATGGAGGACAGACTTCCCATTACACTATTTAGAACTTACACAGTCAACTTACTAGTCTTATTAGTTATGTCTAACTGGGATCTGGTTTATCAGATATAATTCATCTACCCCTTTGTGACCCTAACTGAAAAGTATAGGCATAACTGGCACTTACCTGGTCGTCTGCTGAATACAAGACTTCCATCAGTCGCTCAACAAAGGGGGTGTTCTCTGGACCTTGCTCTTGACAGAGGAGTTCTACCTCCCGGAGCTTCCCAAAATAGAAGTCCCTCTCTTTCTCAACGCCCTCCAGGGCAAGCTTCATTGTGTTTAACTGCAAATCACACAACACAGGCACATACAGTTGAATGATGCTTCTTCAACTTGGAACTGAATACTTCACACATTTGTTCAACTCTATCTTGGTGTATTGTGGTAAGGTTAGAGGTCCATGTAACAGTGTCATGAGGCAGCCAGACCTGATCACTGAGCTGAGCCACCTGGGCCTCTAGTTCCTTCTCTCCCTTTGCAGGAGTTGATGAAGTTGCAGGAACTCGTTTAGCTGAAGAGGGCCGAGATGTTGGTGTTGATGATTTTGGGGTTGAACTAGTTGACCTAGCAGCACCTGAACTCAAGTGAAAAACATGCTAGTTATGGAAGTGTGAGTTGTTATTTTAACACCACATGATTTAAAGATTGAGGTCAATAGAGATGGTAGGAGTTATTAAAGCTATAATTATGATGCTAACATCCTACTTGAGAAACTGAAAAAGAAATGTGATAGTTAGACATGTGAGCCTGATGGTGCATGTGGACATCAATTCATTAAGTACCACAGATATAACAGAAGCTTTACCTGCAGTGGGCGAGCTTGCTGCATGGTGGGATTTCTTTGGCAGGTTAAAGATCTGCTCGCCAGGGTCAGGCGGGGGAAGAGCGTCTTGCCCCTGTCTGGCCTCAACTGGATCATAATCCTTGCCATCATAGTTGGCATCAAAAAACTTCTTAAACCATTGGATGAAGTCGAGGTTGTCCTGAAACCGTCCTTTTACAAGCTTCTCTACAGGAATGATCTTTGAGATAAAAAAAGAAACAAAGCAAACAAAACACCTTAACAACATAAATACCTCTTAAACATGTATCCCCAAAGTATATTTCCACTCACCCCTTCATTAACAACTAATTCGAGGACATTAAGAACATTCTAGGCAGCATTCACTTCAAATGGACTCAACACATATCGAGTTAATTAAAGTAATTCATTTTACAACTCACATAGTAAAAACTTTCACAAAAGCTTTATAGAAGCTAACAGACAAAGCAATACAGGGAAGTTTGATAATCTCTTAATTCTACTTCAGCTTTGTGATCATTTGCCTTTCAAATACAAAAGTGAGTGGAGTGAGTCAGCCCATAATTCCTTTCTTTGAGGCTGCCGAGTGCTGTCAGTAGGTATAAGAACCGCAGCATTTGGTACAGCGTAGACCAAATTAGCAAATTGCCAGCTAACGCTAACTGATGGGGTCACAAGAAAACAAAACTTTCTTGCCCTCGTAATTCAGTGTTGACTGCCATTTGCTATTTGGTCTACACTTTACTAAATTCTGTCTCTCTCATACCTACCAAAAGCACTGGTGAAACAGGGCTACAGGTAGATTCATTACAGATAATCCCTTTAAAGCAACACCAAGGAACTTTTACCATGAGCTTTGCTTCATCCGTTACCAATGTCATTAATGCACTGTTAGGCTACAAGCTGTTGTTAAATACACATTTGTGTGGTTTGGTAGTCATCCTTAGCAAACTCAGGTAGTTTAATTGTTTAGCTGCTGAAGGCGCTTGTGCAAGTGATTTGAGGAATGGCAGATTCCCTACCCAAGCAAGCAAAGTTGCACTGTTCTAGGCACTAGAGGGCCGCTACGCATTCAGGATAAGTCCCTTTCCTCCTGTTCAGGGTTCATACATCAGAACGATCTTGGACAAATTATTTTGAGGTCTTTGGTGTTGCTTAAGGACCGATGATTACTTATGCCTGCTGGTATGAAAACAGCTAAGCAATTATCTTTTTAAAAAATAAAAGGTAAGAATGGGGTGTGGAAAGATAAAACTATATCATGTCAAAATCATGACACAGTTTTATGATGTTACATCTCTTCACCTGCTACTTTGACTCTACCCCTGATGACACCTTCATCACAGAATATCTGAGCACTGGCAAAGCCCTTTAGCTAACCACCTACATTCATTGAAGCAGATGTTAAGAAGGGCTGGCAATGAAGCTATAAAACCTCTGTCCTTCTTCCTCTCACCTTGTCCACATTCATCCTCTTGAAAGAGGCCTGCAGCAGCTTGAAGTTGTGAATGTATTCATGCTCCAGCTTAGCTTGAAACTTGACCTTCTTAAGACTGATGCAGCCAGGAAACAGCAGATCCATAAACTGGCAGTAGGCTGCCCCTACAAAGATAAAGCGAAAGCCAAACTGAGTGTCTGTGTGTGTGTGTGTGTGTGTGTGTGTGTGTACACTAGCAGTTTCCATAAAGCTGCGTGCCTCGGTAAGACAGAATCTATACGCATTCCATCTCTTATTGAACTCACATCGGCCCTGGCTTTCCATTGTAACATCTCTCATTGTCACGTACTGTGCACATCAACCAATATTTTATAACATCTATTAGAATCAAGCAGGGTCACACAACACAATGCAAAACTTCATGCTGATCTTGAAACTGGTCAGTTATCCTATACAATTTGAGGGTTGTAGACCAACAAAAGGTAAAAAAATGTTTTAACAATCCAAGATTAAAATCATCCAAGGCTATGTGGTAGGATACAACTAATAATTGCCAGGTGCCATTGTAGTTAAAAAATTCTCCCTCTCTACAGTAAGATATTTAAATGATCACAACAGTAAAACAGTAAAAGCCCTTTAAAAAGTGCTATCCATAGTTTCACAAACATGGATAAATCCACAATGTATAACAACCTTTTTATCTCACTGACTCCTGTTCCATTAAACTCTAATTAGGGTAGTAGGCCAACCACCTTCCTCCATTAGCCTGGGAAGGATAGGCTGGAGCACTGGAGGACATGTCTGACCTTACCTGAAGACAGCTGCTCAACTTTAGTATAGTTTAGACACAGAAGATCGTTGACCCAGGCTGTGATGTCATGCCTGCTCATCGTCTCCTGGGTTATTGAGGTAGAATACACGTTGACCGCCATCCCCCAACTGTGAAAACATTAAAACCAAAACAACCATTACTCTCCCACTCTTCTACAGTATACTGCTCCTTTCTCACTAGCCTCTGTTTCAGCAGTATGGTTGACTGATAGACTAATAAATTACATCTGAGACATCAGCGCAGTCAGTTTGACACTGACACACAAGACAGCTAAAAAATCAAAAATCTAATGAAAAAGTATGCATGTGTAGAACTAAAGTGGAAAACTGGCTAGCCCTCAATGTGACGGCAACTTTAAATTTGTATTGCATATTTCTCTTGCAAGAAATTCACTGCCCTGTGTAACCATCTGTCCTCAATGTGGATATGTAAAAATAGATGTCACCTACTTCTTACTATAGGCGACTCCTTTTCTACCAGAAAAAAATGGGTTAGAGCCAAGGAAAGCCCCATTCAGTGGGTAAGGCATCCACAGTTTTGCATGGGTTTCAAAGGAAACACCACTCAATATGTACCAACTTTAGGAAATTATGTAAAATCCAGTAGGCTAGTATTTTAGTATAAATCAGCCAAGGGGCCTATATTTAAGTTTTTTCTCTCGTTTGAATAAGGGTTAGTGCGAGTAATGTTCAGGGTAATGTTAGTGCAGTGCTTCTGAACTTTTTTATGATCTGACCAATTTTGGTGTTTGCAACCCTCCCATCCACCCTCTCTCCACCAGTGCCCATGGGATACAGCTTTGGATTGGAATGAACTAGAATGAAGTCCTGAGAATAATGATACATCACAGGTGTTACAAATACAGGACAATATCCTCATGTCCATAACAGCAATTCCTGACAATTAGCAAGAATGCACAGCAAATGAAACAACAAATCCAAGGAAGACCATACCCATATTATATTACCAAAGATTCTTAACCACCTCTGCTGACACTTTGTCAAGGCCAGACTGCCAATGTTTAGGCCTATGCTGCCAAGGGTCAACAACAGCATTTTTGTGTATAAAATATGGGAAAATAAATTAAATTAAACAGAAGGGTTTAACAGTGATGGTTGAATGTAGAGTTATTTTTTTAAATGTATTTGTTTTCACACAATCACAAAACATTCATGGTGGTCCTCCTGACCTACATGGTGAGGACCACTGATGTAGTGTAATGCCAATGTCATGTCCAAGATAGAAACAAGAGTGAGATTACATAAATTATCAGTGGGTCAAGTTCAAAACCTATGTGTCCCGTCACTGTGCGAATGAGATTGCTATGTGTTTGAGTGTTGCTGTGTGAATGAGTGTGCCGTCACTGTGTTTCAGAGTAGCCAAGTAAGTGTTTGGTATCTAAATAAAGACATGTCTTAACCTCCACAATTTAAGGGTCCCCAATGGGAAGAACACCGGTTGTCAATTATACTCCCCCATTCGTCACACACACACACTCATATACAGAGTTCCTTAATGTACTGTATTCTTCCCTAGACAACCACAGTGACTTGGTGTTCACACTGGCTTTTTGTAAGCAAAGGTAGACATCAGGACAGGGAACAGGCCGCAGGTTAAAATGAATGTAAGCAAATACTAAACCAGCTGTGAATCAGTGCATACATTTAGGGGAGCCTCTGAGATGATCACAGTGTCTTACCTAAGATTCCTTTTTAAATCGTCCTCAAACCCGCGACCTAGAGGCTACATATACCCCCAGCCTACCATATATCTCCCTTAATTGGCTTACCCAACATAACAGAATCTCTAGAAAACAGGCTTTCGACCACAGTGTGACTTCGAAGACAAGGATGCTTGAAGATGAATGAGTTAAAACTCAACATTACTTACAAGGGAAAACACAAAAGCATCTCAATAGCGTCGACCATCTTCTAACTACACACTAACATTACTGGATCACGATTTTGGGACACTGGGATTGTCGTTTTCGTGTCAACAAAAGCGGATGTCCATGTTTCCTCCTGGCAGCTACAGCCTACGAATTTGCTATTGCTAACATTAACATTATATAGCAAACAGACAGGGTGTGCATGTTCCGTAAAGCAGAGTATATCTCGATAAATATCTAGAACTCTGGTAGATTTTAATATTTCTATCACACCCATCAGCCCTCTGTCTAGCAGACAAGGCTTCACTGCGTAGGCTAATGCTCCTTGATCTTATTTGTGATTGCTAATGGATGTTAGCCAGTAGCTAATGCTATCTGATGTCTAATCTGTCAGAGAGGACGACCATTCTAACTCACTCCTTTGTAAAAGAATAGACAACTTGTTATCTATTACGAAGCCAATCAGATACAGTTTACGGACCAGTTGCTCTGTCAAATCACTGAGAAAACGGAATTTCACAATATGCAAGCCACACCAGCAGCAACATATTACTATGATCATGAGAGCGTTTGAAATAGGGCTCTCTGCAGCAGTGCTCTTGCTAACATTGTTGCCACAATGAAGGCTGTTACATGCTGCAAGAGGCCGAATGTCTCAACTAGTTTGCTTTTTAACATCTTGAAGTAATGTTTGCCAAGCGTGGACTGCGTTAGTATCATCCCCTCTGCAGACACAGCTAGCTATAACGTTAGCCAAGGTACCCGAATAACCACGCAAAACGAGACATTGCACTAGTTTACCTGTAGGCGCGCTCTCCCCGAACGGTATTTTTTCTGTAAGGAATGATGTGGGTTCCGTTGTCCGGAATGATGTCGTTGTTATTTTCTCCATTTGGGGACAGTGCTTGGGTGGGACCGGGCATTAGGTCACTAATATATTGAACAGTTTTCTGTTCGCGGTGGAGAAGGAATAGACGGTGTGCGTTACTCCAAGTGCCGCACCTCGGCTCGCGCTCGCCCCGATTATTCTCAGCAAATCTCTGGCTCTACAGCGACGTCACTGAAAAGCTGTCTGAAACAGCAGGGTCATGTGACCATGGGAGGGTTCCACCACAGGGATCATCCAATTTTCTCTTATGGCAACATAAGACATTATTGCCCCCCATTTGAATAGACACGTTAAAACAAACTGGGGGGTTGCTGAGCCTCTTGACTACTCAGGAATTGCATCCCAAAATCAGAGGACGAGCTGCATGACAGCAACAGGGTGCTTCCCAAACCTGACAGTGCAATATTGTGCACATATGATATTACATCTGAACTACAGTTACAAACTCATATCTACACACAGGTCGGGTAAACTGGTGAGGTGCCCATGAGTGACTTAACATCCTCACTGATTATCTAATTAGTGGACAATCCTCTCCAATTTGACTAAATAGCCAGCCTTCCTGTAACACTGAAATTGTTTTTAAAACAGTCTATTTTGACGGGGAACAGGTTGGCTTGACAACTAAACGTTCTCAAGACCAATACAACTGAACAGTACAACTACTTGCCAAATTAAATGTATTACAGCATCTCGCTCCATATAAATGTCATTAGACTGATGAATTATTAATAATAACTCATTAACTATCATGATATAACAGTACAATATCAAAATCCGAACATATAGAACATCTTGGCAACAGATGCGCTATACCACGAATCATGACTGAATAATAAAATAATTTCTTCAAAACACAAGAGCTCTACAAAAAAATCATCCTGACCTCAGCTCAGCTGGTGCAATGATGTTATAACCAACAAAATACATTTCACGGGTGACAAGATTAAGGTAATTAATTCTGTTGTGACAAGACTGTTACAACTAACCTAAAGACCACTGTGTCAGACTGGTTTGCTTTGAAGCCAGGCCGGTGACACCCAGACACACCCCGGATCGTTGATGGACCTTTTGTCCAGTGACAAGTGATATCATTAAAACTTTACGCTGCACGCAAGACAGATTATTTTCTTTACGACTGATTGACGCCAAACCGATGTTTACACAAGTGTTTGCACATGTACGCACATTCGCTGAAAAAGTATTTCACAAATAGCCCACATGGCAGATTGAACCTTTCTACAAATGCCATTTTAATATTATTACGTCCTCCATCTCACACGCCCTTTCCCTCCCTTTGGTCCGATGAGCATTATCAAGCGGTAACATGCATAATGGAACTTGATGATAGAGCATCATGTCCTTCCCGTGATTTTTCCCTGCAAGACTAATATGAAAATATGTGTGCCGAATGGGTACTTTGTGTCATAACGTAGATTCGACGTTATGGTAAAGTGACGTTAAAATGAGTGCCTGCTTTTCCGTAGCATTAGAACCGCAATGAACTTTGAACTGCTCCTGTAACCTGCAACTAAGTCTAGTAAGGGTTACAAATAAATGCTTGAGCTTATTAGCTGGTGCTACTCATGTTAGCTGTCTATTGATATAATTCTATTTATATCACTGCAAAGAAGAACAGACAGCATAGAGTAGTGTTGTAATATTTTAATTAACGTTAAGTTAAGCACCACAAAGCGTTAGGCCAAAGCAACAAAACTGACATCTACTGTCGTTAATGTATTACAAAGGCTAACTGCTTTGCTAATCAGAACAAACAAGTCGAGTTGACAAACAGCTGGTTATGGTTGCTAGCTAAGCTAGCAAGCTAGTTAGTTCAAACTGTCAGAGTGACTGATGCAGCCAGATACGAAATAATTCAGCAGATCAACGATAAGTTTTGTTAAGAGATGTATCAAACATAGCAATTGCATTTAATCTTGCACACACCGTGTTGCGAAAGCCTGCGACTCACCGCTGAACTCTGACTCTTCATCCAGATGATCTCTGCCAATTTCTTCGGTTAGTCACCCCACCCTCTCTTTGCTCATTGTAGGAGATGGTGACGGCGAAAAACTCACGTTTCTTATTCGACAACAAGTTAACATTGTGCAAGCCAATTGGTGCATGTATACCGTATGTTTTATCCCGCCAATTAGAGATGAGAGCGCTGTTCAACAAATTCCAGCGGTTCCAAATTATACATTCACCGGTGTTCTCATGTTGGCGTTGGCTCTCGGATGTCTGACAGCTGTTGGAAATCTGGTCAGGGCTGTGATATTGATGGTCTGCCGAAACAGAGGCGTGTCACAGTCATGTCATAGGACAGGTAACGTAGTCTAATTATCAGCCCTTTACTGTTGAAGTAGACTACTTGAAATATCATCATTTGTATGCCATGACTATGTGTTCTTCATTTTCAATTAAAAAAATAATAATGGTAATGATAATAATAATAATAATATAAAGTTGTAACATAAATCTTGAATTGATAGCCTGTTTTATACTTTATGCTATTTTAAGTTGTATACTGAGTTTCAGCCAAAACGTTTTTGAGTGTTAGACCATAGGGAGCCCACGTGGACATTTGCTATTTCTGTGGTTGCTGTCGATGTTCAACGTGGACAACTACTCTTACTAAATACAATGTCAATTAATGGTAGAAAAATCCACAAGCCTATGCGTGCAGTTTTTTCACGTGCAATAATCCTTTCCCTGAACATAAACTACAATTGGTAATTAGACACCTGCTAATTTAACACAATTTAAGCGGTGCAGCTACTTTGTGAGGCTACGGGAGCAGAAAAACAGCACTGCATTACTGTGCCATTTCAGACCTTTACTTTAGTTGACATATGCCAAAGTCTGTCTGATTTACTCTTAAGCATTCTTTTGTTATTGTCTCCTGCCAGGCAACGCCTTGAGTGTGAGCCGCTTTTGACTTTGTCCAAAACAAAATCCAAGAGATGTAACTAATTTCGGTTGTCGACACATTTCCCAGCTTAAAAGAGTGCTATGATGACACCTAGTGGCAGGTAGCCTTCGTCGGTCAAGTAATTTTCTTTTAAATGTATCGGAGACTGTTTAATAAGCTCTGAATATCTTAGAGCTGCCTGTTGAGAAGGGGGCAAGGGCATATCGACTGAACCTTTTAAATTATATTTTAAAATGTCAATTCAAAGCCCTAAATAAACGGATGTTAGACATACATTACACAACAAATGCAACCATATCTGCATTTTAACTTTATTGTTTAACCAACATGCAAAATCACCAAAATAAACAAAAAAGTAGCCTCTATAAAATTCACAAAATGAATTTGTGGATAAAGTTTTTTAATGCCAGCAGTTGTCAATAACATTACTCAGTGAACTGTGCAATGTGATGGTTTATGGGAAGAAAAACAAGCAGTTGTGTCTGAAGATGCTGCACAGTGACTCAGTTATGAAGACATAGAGCTGAAGAACAAATGAATGAACAAATATATATGAGTGAGTGAAAAACTTGTGAAACAATTTGGTTATACCATCAGAGAACGAACACTGACAACATTTATAGCTGTTGTATGAGACAGTCTTGATGAACAAATATTGAATTATTGAAATATTGAATTGGAGTTAATGCATGCTCTTATAATCATCTCTTACACTCAGTCATAAATTCCACAGCTCTACACTTTAAATTGTATTACACAATGCACAGTAAACATCCTTTCACTGGAGAGTTTGTTTTCCAGCATTAGATTTAATGTAGGTTCATCTTTTTCTAGTGCTGTTGTGTATATTATTTCAGAATCTTTGCCAGGAGATGACCTGACTGGCCACGGCAGTGCACTCAGTTCAAGGATATGTATCAAACAAAGCAACATCTCTTTACTAGTGTGAAAAAATGAATGATGCAATGTAGTCTTTCAGAAGTCTAGACTGGGGAGCAAACATAGCCTATATGAGATCACTGGGTTGTTGAACATTTGACTAAAATGGGATTGCTGAGAGGGAGCAGCAATGCCCAATTATCTGAGCTCTGTTTGCTTACCATTCTATTCTCCAACATTTTGTTAGTGTGAAAAAAATACAAGTTATACAAAAAAACACAGAGACAGTGACAATAACAACATCAACAACAAATAATCTCCATGTCATTTGATTGTATGGCACCAGCGGTGTTGTAGACAGCTCCAATATTAAAATCACCTGTTCTGTTCAGTATTTACTTAAATATTTTGTCTGTTTTAAAAATATATATATTAATATATCATATATATATATTCTCTTACACAGATGTATATATAACTCTATGGTTGTACTCAGTAGTGTTAAAACTCCTGTCTATGTGCCACTCATTCTTGGTATCAGTCCCGGTCATCTTGATGTGTCTTCAATTGTGCCTACAAATAGAACAGACACAACACATCTAGTATATGCACACAATATTCATTTAATGACTAAGTTAACACATCTAGTATATGCACAAAATATTCATTTAATGACAAAGTTAACACATCTAGTATATGCACAAAATATTCATTTAATGACAAAGTTAACACATCTACTATATGCACAAAATATTCATTTAATGACAAAAACTAAACTCAGTAGAACTGCACAGATAACATTAAAGATTGACTCTTTATAGTTAATGTAGATAAGCAGTATGATACAGTAAAGCAGGGTAAATAAAGTTACTATTCAATCATAGTGAGTGTGTAAAGTAACTCACTGTTAGTCCAGTGCATTCACTCTTGTGATGTTACCTAGACCAGTCAAAAACATCCATGAGAAATGCTGTGTAACCATGTGTAACTATGCTGTGTAACTATGTTATAAATCTCCACCTGACAAAAAATGCTATTTTCTTAATAGTTCTCACACATAGCATATAGGATCAAGTGAAGACAAGCCCTTTCTGAACCTTCTGCAGAACTATATTTTCACGCATTTCCCTTGCATGGAACATGTATCGACTGTAGTTCTTCTAACCTATTTTTAGAACCTGCCTCAGGGCATGGTTTGCTAGACGTCTACTGTTAGGTCTATATGCATGTCAGCTGCTATCACCAGTTGATGCTGGGTGGTTCTAAACTGAGCTGGAGCAGAATGGTGTGGTGATGCTCATAAAACACGGACACTGCACAGTGTTCAACTCTTTTCTGTCATTGGGTCTGGACATCACCAGTAGGGGGAGTAGTTTAGTTGTCTTTTAACTACATAAACTCTCTTGGGCATGTACTAATGTACTTTTCATGCATTTTATGGGCATTTTACCATGTAGGCCTTCTCTGGATCTGTCCTTTGTTTCAAGAAATCGTCCATCTTTAACTCAGTCTGTAGCTCATGGACCAAGTTGTTCTCATAGGGCTCAGCGTCTGTGTGCCTACACCAAAAAAAAAAAACAGTAACTGTTTTCACTTTTTAGAACAGCCTCAGCATGGACTAAATCTTTCTGTAGATCATATCAATGCTATCAATGTATCAATACATAAAGTGGCAACAGCACTGCTGTTGATCAAGAATTGTGTGCATATAGATCATACTGATTAGATTAGATTAGAGTTTCAGAAGTACACATTGTACCATGATCTTCATTTACAGTCTTTAGTTATTGCTGGAACAGTGACTGAGGTGCTATATTTGTTGTATGCAGCTATCTGGGGGTATTCAAAGTAGGTGGTTTAGTGATAAACCCAGGTAGGTTAGTGTAGTTGTTCAGTTAACGGAAAAATCTGGTATGAATCAATACATAGCCCTGTTGACTGAGTGTTGTTGGTAGAGAAAAGAACGAGAAAATTTGATACAGCATAGACCAAACAGTGAACTGGCAGCTAACACTAACTTTCTTCTTTCAGAGAATGATGACACCAGGGTTTTCTATTTTCTGGTTTACCTCTGGCTTTATTTACACAGGCTTGCCACTTAACCACCTACTTGGAATACCCCCAGGTGCAGTCTGGTGATATGCATAAATACTAGTGCTAGCCAGTAATAATGTAATGTCTGCTGGCCAACATGATATTACTTGAGCAATGATGACACCCTGAACACACATCCACAGAATGTCATTAGGTAAGAGGATACCCTGGTTTTCTGGTGCTGACTTGTGCGAGGTAGACCTCTGATGATGGAGAGGTGATGGGGTCCTCAAATTGCAGGCGCCCCTCAGGTTCTATGTTGCTCTCCGTTTCACTCCCAGCCTCTGCAGAAGAAAGAGAAAACCAGTTACTGTAGTCTTAGTTAGCCTTCAGTAGCAGCGTCATACAGTACATGAAGTAGAAAAGGGAACCCATGACACTAACCTACTAAAGTGACTCTGATTTAATAGTCTGGCAAGCCAAACCACAACATCAAGATGTAGGGTCTGGCCATGACCGACAGACCGGGCTCAATCCTAGGGTCAGAATCAGTGGCTGTCTGTCACACAGCTCTGCACGCAATAAGATAGCGCTACGACCAATCAGAGCAACGTCGGCAAAACAGCAAATACATCCATTTGACAAATAACTTGCCTTTTTCTTTTGTCAAGAAAAGCCCAAGTCTAACTTCTCCAAAGTTGATGCCAAAGCCAATTCAAACGACTGCTGTTTCTTGGCCACAGCCATCTTATTTGTTTTGCACCATCACAGCCCTGTCGTCATCGTGCTAAGCCCACCCAAGGACTCTCTACAAACATGTGATTGCTCCTACCAAACCTCACGGTTCCTGGCTAGATGTACTGGCTGAGGAAAACTATTTGCTACCGCTAGAGTATGTCTAGATTTCTAGGATAGTGATTTATACAATAAACAGTTATATATGCCACCAATATGATTAGTGACGGCAAATACTTCCGTTTACATTCAGTGATATAATAACTACAGGTCAGACAATGGAGACACAGTGTACAGGTTGTGTTGTGTGAATAGATAGACTATTTAACTGCACAAAGGTCTAATTACCTCTCTGTAGGTCCCCTACAAAATGAATAAGTATAAGATAAAAATATTAATTTCTGTAATTCAGGCTTTTTTTCTCAGGCAATTTTTATCCTGAGAGAGAATTTTAGAGACATTTACCTAAAAAAGGTCAGATCTTCAAAACTTGAATCGCTGCATGAATGCTTAACTCATGCAATATTTTAAAACAGAAATGATTAGCATTTAAAAGAATCCTTTGAGAATCCTTTGACTGCAATCTCTCTGATTCAAACAGGCAAGCACAAAATCCCAAATGAGACATAACCAACAGTAACCCTTTCTCCTTTAAGGCCACTCACAAAGGTCAGGCTCTACTAACAATAATGTCATGCGTATGACATTTAATCCCCAAAAGCTACAGCTGCAGGAAGACTACATTTTCTTAGAGTAACACGGCGGCAGTACAAAAGATGACAAAGCTCCTAATACAACTACTGCTTTTCATTTGCTATGAGTCCATGGCTATGCTTCTGTCCAACACATGCAACGTGCAAACCTGAGTTCAGTTCTTTGACCAGTGATGACATGGTATTGGTGATGGAATCAGCAGCAACGAGGAGATCATTTCTCAGATTCCTTCTGGAGCCTAGGGAGCAAAAAGCAAACATTTCAAGGACATACTAATTCACACATTCTCACTCCAGGCCGGTTCATACACATTACCGACTCATCCTCTCGACTGCTCTTTTGACAAAAACAAAGCTGACACATAAAGGAGCTCCTATTGTAATATAAGAAGTCTCATATAGTGATTGTCAGACAGCACTTATTTTCTCACATTTTCACCCCCAACAACAAAAGTGCAGATAATACAGTTATCAAAGGGAAAACAGATGTGAACTATAGACGATACACAAGCAGACAGATGCATTTTATTGTGATGAACAAAGAGGAGACTATGCTACTGTTTCCTAAGGCTATTTCAAACACCATGGTATTGCCTATTAATACTGTTATTTACAGTGCTACTATGCCTGAGTTGCTAAATGTCACTGTCTCTCCATGAGAATAATGTCATCATTAAGGCTACTAAGTAGAAGAATATATATTCTTTCTCTGTTGTTCTTCTCAATGGCCTCCTGATGGTTTGAATAAACATCAATTATCATGGACAATGTGGTTTAATAGATCCCAACTCTCTAACAGAGGCACCTATCAACAATGCTCTCTGGAATTCTTCCTTAGCCTGTGTCATCATTTCCATATTGATAATAAATGACTATGGATAATTACATGAATCATGAGTGTGATTTCCGTCCTAACCAGCCTGCCACCCTCCACCCCACCCCTCCCCTCTGTGTTTGCTCTTTTGTTTTCCAAATCAATTAAATTCCATTCCGCTCCATTCCATTCCAGTGAAACGCTGTCGAGTGGCAACACTTGGTGTGGCATTCTGGGGACATCTGCTGTGTGTGACATGAAAGTGAAAGCGGCCCTTTTGTTTCGTGGGCTTTCTTCATCTCTTTCTCTCCGTCTCCTTCTCCCTCTCTCTCTCTCTCTCTCTCTCTCTCTCTCTGTGTCTCTATCCGGAACACTGCTTCAGCCCACACATATCTAACTGCAGGACAAAAGGCAAGCTTACCCTGAGCAAAGGCCTCTTGCACATCCCCTCCCACCCCCATCAGTGAGTCCTGAGGGGTCTGGGTGGGTGTGGTGCCTGCCGAGCTGGCCTGCGTTGGCATGGGGATGGGCCGGCTCACCGTATGACAGGGGGAGGAACGAGGGGAGGGACCCGGGCCCTGCGTCTGAAACAAAGGATTAAGAGAGAGTGTGGGGGGGGGGGGGGGGTGAGTATTTGTGTGCATGTCTGGGAGGGGAGGTGGTGGCGGGGTTAGAGGGTAACGCCTGGGCGACTCAAAGACCGCCACCACAGCTTCACAGACCACTGAGGGGGAACCAATTCAGACCAAGGATGCTTTATCCCCAGGGTCCTGGTGCCTGCTAGCTTAATGATTTGCAGACAAACAAAGGAGAATCTGTGGCTCTGTCTTGTTTTGTTTGTGTTGTGATCCCACAACAAGGGCTCTCCATTGTGCTCTTTGCATTAAGCCAGCTGCTTTCCTGTAAATGGATTAAGCCAAGTCCTAGAGTCCTGCAGATCCCCACTGAGAAAAACCTTTAAGACTAGGACCAGGTTTAATCCTTGTATGTAAAATTGGCCCTACATGTTCCACGTGCAATATCAAATGCCGCTGGTAGTTTGGCTTATCAGTCATAGGTCAAATCTAAATAATTAGACCTTAACGTGGTTAGTTACAATATTTTTTTTCATGGAATTTGCTACAAATGTGTTATATAATGGCATATCAGGATATGGCATGCATGATCTAGATTGTCGTGGTATTAAATTTTGGTTTTATTGCACAGCCCCAGTGGGCAGCCTTCTGAGACGCTTACTGTAGTGGAGATGAAAGATGATAAGAGACGCTTATTGCGAAGTCTGTGGTTCATCAGAAGTGATAATACCTTCCTGGACAGCACAAGGCTGAGTGGGAAGAGGGCTACACTGTACAATTACACTGTCCAAAAAACATTAAGACAAGGAGAGAGAAACAAATCAGCTCTGTCACAACTATTGAATGAGTGGTTTGAGGGAGCCGTGTATTGACTCCAGTTAGCAGTCAGAATGAGTGTTGTGTTGTGCTGTGTTGTGTTGTTGTGTGACCAAGTGTTATGACACAATAACAAAGAGTGCAGACATTTAGTCCTTCCTTCAGTGACACAGTAACACCAATACAATATAATGAGAACACCATAACACAAATTGGAGGGTAATTTCTAATATTGTTTATCCAGTAGTGTCATGCTTTGGGAACCTCCACATAAGCCAAAATTCATTTTTGGCTTCATTATATAAACATTTTTCTCCAGCAAAACATTTTAACATGCTGTCACTTTCGTAGTTGAATGCCTCTGTAGCTCTCATGAGACTTCAATTCTCTTCAATTAAATGAAAACAAATAACAACAAACAAATATAGACTTCATCAGCGACCAAACCACACGCTCAGTCAATACACCATTGGCTCATGATGTGTTCTGCAAAAACCACATGACCAATTTCCATGGTTTTTTCAAAATAGCAATATGCTAACAGGGCCTTCAGAATCTACATCAAGAAGTGAACATAGCAGTAGCAGTAGTAGCACTGGCATGCTTTCTCTCCCCATCTCTCATTCCCATCACACTTTCACCATGTTTTGCCCAACAAAGGTTGGAAAATCCCAGGATCCTCTAAAATAAGAAGTCTGTTGTCTCTCGCAGGGCATTGGGAGGTAAGAATAATCTAGACCTACTTTGAAAAGCCCAGATGTGACATGAGCTCGGGCACAAACACAAGTGAGACAAGAGAAAAAAAAATGCCTGATACCTGTATCCAAAAATAATCTGGAGTCATTCCTATTAGGATAAGTGGATACAACAGATGTCTCCCTCTATAGCAGATGCTGCAGGTGCATTAAAAATGGACAGGTACTGTCAGCTCTGATTTTAGTTATTAGATAATAGGATTTTAATTTGCAGCGTGTCATGGTTTGATATGAGATTAGGTCAGCCTCATCTGAACCAAACTATTTTCCAATATGAAATTACTTCCAGTCTTACAACTTCATTTTTTCCCCTAATGAATTTACCGGCTGAGAGGTTTTAAAAGCTTGTATAGGTGACAGTTCATAGTAGCTTATATGTCTCTCATCAATATTCTGCTATGACGTACACGGAGGTATGATGACATGTCAGAGCAGTTTTGTTTGTTTGTTTGTTTAGTCTTTGTATAAAAGAGGCAAGCACAGATCTGTCACAGTGAGAGCGTTGGAATGCACACTGCCCTGACCACCAGCTCACTGCTGTTAGCAGTTAATTCAACACATATATGTGACATGGCCACGGTCTTGTGTGTCTGTCCGTGTGTGTGTGTGACAGAGTGACAGAGGAGGCTTGTCACCTTCAGCAGCATCATGAGCTGTTCCAGCTGCACCATGAGCTCCCGGCGACTCTCCTGCAGAGCGGACATCCTCTGCTCCAGCTCGTCTTTCCGCTGCCTAGCAAGGGACAGAGAGAGAGGGAGAGTCAGACCCAGTAACCCATGTGGAGCCTCAGGCATATAGTGAGAGGTCGCACAATCCAGATATCGCATCTGTCTTCAGCTTCAGCTCCACGATATAGGTGATGGTGTTATTATCAGGGGACAGGGGTCAACAGAATTCTAGGCTGTAAGTTAACTATCAATGCCCACACACTTTAAAAACCCTGTAAATAAAATGTGTTTGTCTCTCCACAATGTTTGTCACAATACACAGAAATAAGGTCCCATTAACCACCTAGACAAATCTGAATTTGCCAAAATCATTGCCTAGTACATCAGATAAGGTTTCAAAATCATAATAAAAATGACTGGTATACTTTGCTCTCAAATGCTGTGGGCATGTTTACTGACTGTCCTGAAGGCACACCCCCAGTCAAGGCAAAGGTGCTGCCCCCTTCAACTGTTTCCCTGCCTCCCACTACATACAGGCAAACATAATCATCACCAGTATCACAAGCATAACATAGTGCATGGATTTCCTGATTGTACCTTAGCAGCCGGAGCTCAGTCAGGAGGGTGGGGTTCTGCTGGGCTTTGTCTGGTGGCAGCATAGAGGCCTGCTCGTGCTGCTGTCTGAGCCGCTGGATCTCCTGGAGGATCTCCCTGAGGAGACCACAGCACGGTCACATCACGCTACATCACCCTAGCCACTGTTAACCACGGTCACAAATAACCTTTTAACCTTAAATACACACACATATATACACACACACACACACACATAGATAGACACAGAGGCATGCCTGCATACTCTCATGCACATGTGAGGACACACACACAAACGTGGCAAGGGCACATATGTGATTCCCCTAAATGTGTGTTACCGAGGGGTACGCTAGCAGTGCACACTCACCTGTTTTTGTTCTCCAGCTCAGCAATGAGCTGCCTCTGCTGCTTATTGGCATCCAAAGAGAAGGAGATGTCTGAGGGAATCCTAGACTGTTGCTGGTTTCCACATAAACATATCAAGTGTTCAGGGGATGCTTGTACAGGACATTTCAAGAGAATGTCATTTAGCATTGTTGGCTTTTCCATACACAAAAAACATCTCCAGAACTCAAAACATGAATTATCTGCCACACAAGTCCTCCTTCTGTTTGCCTTGTGTTCACAATGAAATGCCACCTTCCTCAAACACATGTCTGTGTATAATCTGAAACATGACTCACACACCTATGCTGTATATTTATCACTATGTGCTTTAATTAAAATGACAACCAAGTCAGACGATCAGCAAATACACTATAAATACTAAAGCTACCGGAATTAACCGGCAAAATTAATTTGCTAATTTAAAAAACTGTGGAAGATCCTATGCACAAACAAGGGTGGGTCAGCATATTGCTTTGACACACACCACATACTTTGCTCATAAGTGTGGTTTGTGTTTTCTACCCATGGTTTAAATTAGGGCTAGCTTCCATACAGAATCTCTGCATCATGGGTAGCGTCTGTAAGGCTACGATAAGCACTTGACAGTGAACTTGTTTTCTGTGGCTACAAAGAGAGATGCCATACCACTGGCGTTCCATCGATGGCCAGTCGGGATGCATAGCGTGCGATGAGACTGTGCTCGTCTTCCTGGTTATTGCTGCTGTTCTCCAGTAGACTGTTAGTCAGCACAGGGCCATAGAGATAGTGTGTATGCGTATGAAAGATTAGAGAAGATGAGAGAACGAAAGAGACAGAGAGAGAGAGAGAGAGACCATCAGCACAAACACAATCACATGAAGAAGCTCTCCGATGGGCAAAATCCCATAATGCAATTATGAGGCTTCTAGAAATCAGTAATGGTAGAGGGTTGCCAGTGCTCGAAATACCCCTTCTCAATCCACGCAACACAAGAGTAAATGACTCATAGTGCAACTTGCACTGCAAAACCAAAGCCTAATTCTGTCCTCATTGCAGATGCATGGAAGGCTTGGGTAGCGAGTGGAATGAATAGGGGTATTTGGAGCCTTGGTTGCTGATATCAGGGGTGAGTACAAGTCCTGCAAATTAAAGACGGCATGGAGACATGCATATGAGTGTTTAGCCATTCAAGACACTACAGATGCTGGGTGTCTCAAACCACCTTTTCTCCATATTAATATGATACTAATAGCTTAGTGTGAAATATCTAGCAGCTTTCTCTCTCTCTCTCTCTCTCTCTCTCTCTCTCTCTCTCACACACACACACATGCATACACACTCTTCTGTAAAACAGAGAAATTGGAAAAGAAGGTATCTGCAGAGATATGGTTGAAAATGAATTAGGCAGTACAGTTAGACAATATGATAAATGAATGTCATATAACTTTACAGGAAAGATTAATGATTCAATGAACTACTCTATGCAAAGTGGACTCTCATGGTATAGCCAAACACATTCCTGATGTCATATTAATAATCTCACATGACTGCTGAAACAAATACGATGATCCTTGTAGATTGTTCTCGAAATAAGATTCTTAAAACAATGCTGCAATGATTCATTTCAAATCTTTGATGCATTGCTTATTGCTTACAAAGTGATTTGACTCGCAAAGTTACAGCTGGTTTTGGAGCAAAAGCAGGATGAGCTCATCAAGACAAACATCAATGTTATCTACAAGTTTGTGGAATTTTATAATTAGTCAGTGATGGTAGAGTACGGGCTGAATGAGGTGTGAATCCAAAGACCAACTAAAAGACCATTCAAAGAGTTAAAAAGCAGAGTAGGGAATAAAGCTGAATGAAGTACTGCCTCTACAAACACCACTAACCATGCTGGGTTGTCTTTCAGGAGACTGACATACAGTCCAATATGTCTGTGCTCATCTGTAAGTTTATCTGCAAAATCACGGCTGTGGTTTAACCTGAAACAATGTAGGTTTCAGACAAATATGTTACAAGTAGCTAAAATCAAGAGTAAAAGTAAAGGAAGCTTTGTTTCCTGAAACCTTCTAAATGCTATCTCGCTGAAATCATATGTTTAGCTCTACTTAATGGTTTTTATGACATGAACACACTGTGTTCCCCCAAAAAGTTCCTACACATGTATTCTGTGAGTCATACTTTTGTATGGTTATGGTTTGTGTGGTTAGTATTATGCTTCATTTAATAAAAAGATTAAAAAAGAAAAAGAAATCAGTCATTCATTTTATTATCCCTTTAAAATGTGACTGACAATAACTAATATCAGGGTTAAGGTAAAGCAGACTAATTAAAATGTGACTGACAATAACTAATAGCAGAGTTAAGGTAAAGCAGACTAATTAAAATGTGACTGACAATAACTAATATTAGGGTTAAGGTAAAGCAGACTAATTAAAATGTGACTGACAATAACTAATAGCAGAGTTAAGGTAAAGCAGACTAATTCTAAGATATTGTTTGGGAACAAGCCAAAAACGTAACCAACTTTAGAGAGGTTTACCTTTAGAGTCTTTGCAATAAATCACTGGGCCTCTTTCACCAACTATTTCTCAAAAGAAATTTCTTCTTAAACCCCATGTGTGCAGTTTTCACAAAGATACTAGCAGTTTCCAATGTTTGATCTGAGATTTGTTCATAGGTAAGAACAACATATATGCACACCCAAGAGCATTCTAACAAACCTTTCAGCACTGTTTATGCAAAATAAATGGCCTCATTAATTTTCATAAATTCTGCAGTTGTAAAATATAGTAGAATATGAATGGACACTATAGATTTCATTTACATTACATTTATGCATTTAGCAGACGCTTTTATCCAAAGCAACTTACATTTGTCAAATATCAATTACATCAGGGCCAGTCTCCCTTAGAGCAACTAGGGCTAAGTGCCTTGCTCAAAGGCACAACGATGGCAGCCAGGATTTGAACCCCCAATTTTACTTGCACGCTAGCCAGGTTCCTTAACCATTATGCCACCATCGCCCATTCCCGCTCAGATTTCAGGATTCATTTTCACTAAATATTATGATCTTTTAAAATAACTAAACACAACTAATCACCTGATTCACTTTTTTCTTAAAACTGTTGCTGTATGAATTCATTTACTGTTCACGTCCTGCATCAGTACTTTCACTTCAAAACAGCCGTCATACACAGTAATCAAAACAGATTTGAGAACACCTATGTGAAAGAGTTTTGTAGGTCCCTCTTTAGAAAATAAATTAAGAACATTTTTAAGAAGACATTGGTGAATGAAGCCCAGTGTTCCCTGGCAACTTACAGGATTAATACGACTATAGGATTCTGTCTTGTTTTCTAATGGATTCAGCCATACAATTAAACTACACTGCTTTTAACAAACCAAATTATTGTTGGCCTACATCACTCACCATTTCCCTTGCAAAAGATTTGGAGCCTTAGCCTGACTGTTACTATGTTCAACTCCATCATTCTTGGCATAAGGGACTCTGTCACACAGAAAGAAGAATACAACAAAGAACATAAAACAACACACACACTTCCTGTCTGTTAACACTTGGTCTGTTTTCGGATCACAAAAAATAAGATGACTATTTGACCATTTCAGTATTTTTCTTTGACAATTCACTCTTCACATGGTAGTTGGAATATTTACATTCAGTGTAACAACACTGCTCTTTCAGCTCATCAGTGTAAGAATTACATTTATTTTACATAGTGTGACTCTAAACCATCCCTATATGTGAATACTCACATTTTATTGGAGAAAGGGAGTCCTGTAGAGGGCATCGAATGTGACAACATTAAGTCAGTCATGCTGTTCATTGGTCTGGGAGGCCTGTGGAGAGGCCATAAAGAACATCCGAATCAAAACACAACAACAGCTATGATTCACATCTCTTATGATTCATCTCAGACAAACTGTTATGTGCAAGTGGTACAGTGTGTGCACTAGGTCACTGCATTAGCCTACACAAGAGAGTCAAGTAATTCATTATTCACTTACCAGGTGTCACTGTTGGCAGCAGAAGAAGGGTAGAATATTAAGAACACACACACAGAGCACTGGTAAGAGACAACTTGCTAAGAACTGATATTGCGTATTCATCTGTTTGCCACTTGATTGCTGAATATTTAGCTTGGTTAGACCAGAGTGTTCATGTCATGTTCATGTCCTCCCTGACTTCTGAATATTCAGTTTGGTTTTATCAGAGCATTTTGAGTGACTTCTGCTCAGCAATGTCTGCAGTCATATGTCTCTGATATACACAGAACATGACGGGAGGAGCGCTGGAACATTCAGTACCCATGCCAACATACACCAATGACAATCCTTTCTAAATTCACATGAAACTGCTAAATTCCTTATCCCTTCCATTCTAAACTTCTGTAACCAGTCCTCCTAACTCATGCAGTAAACACTGAAACAGTAAACACTCTGAAAAGGTGTGGTGGCCATTGACCATTGAGATGGACTGGGTCTGACGGGACTCCACTCACACGATGTGGGCAAGGTTGAGTGGTTTCTCAGGTAAGTCTGGGAACATGGGGTGCAAAGGTTCACGGGTAGAGGCGCAGCTCAGAGATTTACTGAGGGCACTTGAAAACTTCTTGGCAGGAGATTTCTGCAGAGGAGCATAAAATAGTGCATAGAACATAGAATAACACAGTGTTACACTGATATGACAAAACAAAACATTTACATATATCTTCCCTGTTCCTGTTTTAATTTTAGTTTCTATGACTTAATTTAAATGGCACAGCATGATACTTGCATAAAATAGGTTTTCATTCAACTCCTGAGACAATTAATAATTCAAACTAAGACAAAGTCAAACGCATTTGTGTAATTTGAGCTGATTGTGACAGTACAAGTTAGTATACGCAGACAATTATGATCTTAATGCTCTGTCTAGATGTGACTACAACACTGTCAGATAAATAGACTATACTTTGTTTATACTGAAGAAAATGTAGAAAACAGAAAAGTATCTATCTAAATGATCAAAATCAATGAATTAAAAAAAAAGCATATTCGGGCATTTCCTGAAATGTGACACGCATACTTGCACGCACAACACAAGCACAAGCACAAGGCTAAATCCCCCGCCTCCCTTACCCATGACGTGTATTCCTTCATTTGGTGCTGGTTGCTATGGGAACCGCTGGCATGCCCCCTCCAGAAGCAGTCCTGACAGAGCTGGTAATTATGACATCGCTGGCAGCGGTAGCGAAAGCCCATCATGCTCTCGCTGTGGCAGTAGGAGCACTCGACCGGGTGAAAGACTGCAGTGAGGAGAGACAACATGGGGGGAGGTGAAAGGGAGAGAGAATAAGAGGTAGAGAGAGGCAGAAGGAGAGAGGGAGACAAAGGGGGTACACAGGGAACAGACAACAACATGCTGCTTTAAAGACACCAAGAGAGAGAAAGAGGAACTCTGGAATTGGGTTCTCCTACATCCCTCTCCCCCTCTCCATTCCCAGTTCCTCCCGCTCCAGAGATGTGCATGGACAGGCAGACTGGCACTCACTTGCTACTTCCCTGCTGCTTGCCCCTCGCTGAGGAAATCATTGGGTTTGTTTGCAGGCTTTGGTGACGCACAACACTTTGGCTTTGTTTAATATGTCTTACACAGTCAATGATGAGAGGTGCAGAGTACAGTTACAGTGATCCTATCTCCCTTACAAAAGAGTGCGGGCAAACATGCAGGGGAAATGAGGACTATGCTGTCATGACAGTGGTTTTCTATTCCTTTAACACGTTTGATTCAAAATGCACAATTACAGCGCAGTTTTTACAAAATAACACCAGCAGCAACAGCAGGTAGTTGATGATGTTCTCTAAATGTAATTGTAAACTGGTATGTAAATTCTACCAGTTCTACTTCCCAATACAAAGTGATTCCATGCAAACATTTTGATACCTGAAGCAAAATATCCATAATAATATAAAATATTTAGCATTTGATGTGCCTCACCATTTTCAACATTGGCCAGGCGATGCATTAGTGGCAGCCACACTAGACACTGAGGAGGTGGGTCTGACATAAGTGTGTCCAGGAATGTGTTCAGAGTCACCTGCTTCTGTTGACCACCAGAGAGGAAAAGAGAGGTTTTAGGCTTTGCAGTTGAACTGCTGACTAAGCAGAATGAGCACTGTTGTTACAGATGTCTGGCAGTACATGTCTTTCTCTTAAACTAGATGTACTGCTAATCTGTATATGTAATACTTTCTTGTGTTTTCTCATCTGTGGTTAATCCTGCGTCATCCCGAATTCCAAAACTGTTTGACAACTTCATGACTTTCAGGGAATTGTTGTCATGTTGAACTGTCGTCATGTTTTTCAGATTTAATTTGCAGCTCCTGAGACTGCTGTGATAATTGTACATTTCCCATCTTGCTGTCAAGCGGTAGCTGCATATTCAGCACAGCACCCTGTAGTTCTGATATCATAACAAGCAGAGGTGATAATTTGGCGTGCAAAACATGCGGCTAACAACACCTGTTGTGCAAAGCAGGTTCGTGTGGTTTGGTCTGTGTAGCCAAAGGACGGTCCTTCGAAAACAGTGACGGGTAATTTGAGCACCTCCCTCAAGAACTGGTCAAACTGGGAGTAAATCATTATTCCGGCAGGGTCCGAGATCTGTGAAAACATATCTACACAAAAAAACAAAAACGTGTCATTCCTGCTGTTGCCATAACTAATTCCACTGCACAGACGAAAAAATCGATTGGGATTTAAGGGTAGGCCAGGCGATTCAAAACCCTGTTTGGTGTTGCCATCTCTGTATTGCCACACATTGTGTGATGATGCAGTGACTTGACTGCATTTAGCAAGAGTGAGCCATTACTTAGAAAGTTATGTGAACAATTTATTCTAAGACAGTGGATCTGTTTTTTTCTATATAAAGTATTTTTGTAATGTATCATTGATTGGTAAGCAAACTAGAAGATATAAGCATAGATAAAAAGGGAAATATAATATAATATAGATTAAATCTTACAGAGGAAATGATCAACACTTACATCTCAATTTGTCCAAAATTTTTCCCCCACATATTGTTGCAAGAGACATCTTCACAACAAAGACAGAGATCTTTCCAAGGCCTTCCCTGATGAACAAAAACAACAATCTAAGCCAAGAAATTCTTAGTCAAACTTTCCTACAACATCTAAGCAAGAGTTTTGTAAAAGTTGATATCAGGAAAGAGCAAGGGGCATTTTTAAGAAACTTAAGAAACCTTGATATGTTTTAGGTAATTACTAGGACAGGTCAAACTTGTGTGATGTGGAATACTATACCACTGAGCGTCTGATGAATATATTCTCTCACAAATACCACCAGGGACTTACACACTTCATTACACAGGTACTGCGAGCAGAGGTGATGACGATCCCACCAAACTTACGGGTCATAAGCAGCCAATAGGAAGTTTAGCAGCAGGTTAATGGACTGTTCCACACTGATCTGATGGGTGGAGGGCATTCGCTTGTTCAGCTGGTAGAAGATGGTGGACAGTATTGCTTCTAAACGAGCCACAGAGAACTCTGTGTTGAGGTCCATGGTGTTGAGACTATTCTCCCTGAAAGCCTCAATGACATTCCATATGTCAACCAAGTGCACTGCGTATAGAGGGAGACAAAAAGAGTGTACAGTGAGACAATGCATTCATACAGTTAGGTATCCAGTTAGAGTTGATATGAAATACTGCTATTTATGATGTTCTAGGATTTATGAAGTTCATAGCAAATTTCCCTTTTCAGTGATAGAGGTATTTGCTTACGGTTGCATTTCTTCTGAATGAATCTGAGTTTGCAAGCTGTTCTGTAGGTTGATAACCTAATGGAGTCAAACTCTTGTGCACCTGAGGGAAGAAAGGCCAGGTTTAAAACAATGCATGCAGCATATGGCACAACTCAATATTTCCTTTTAATACTACAACACACAATGACAAGAAGTCTTTGTATAGGCTTGACATGAGTACAAAGGATCATCTAAACCAGTACCATAGTGTCGTACCTGCTTTCGTACATCAGTACAATAAAAACGAGAGTCATTTCCACCATTTAAACCTGTATTATACTTTAATGCACAATGCACCATGCAAAAAGACTATTACAAAAAGACTTACACAAGCTAATTGTCACCTGACATTTGTCAGTATTGAATGTCAATATGACAATAAAATGTACTGAATACTACACACACAACAAAAAGTTAGGCATCTGCTGACTGTCAGTACTTTTCTCAGTGTCAATTATTGCCACACATTAAGGTGAGACTGGGTAATGGTTTCAATTTCAATAAAAACAATGAGTTGAAATGCACTGTGTATGTCTATGTATGGCCTTAGTTCTTAATTAATTCTAGCATTATGCCCCTTCCCAGAGGTGACTAGATTGGTGAGACTGTGTGCTTACTCAGTTGCTCAAAGACTGGCCTTTTCATGCCCTAATCAGCTGCTGTTAGCCTACTTACGCATCTCTGCAAACAGCTGTCGTCTGTCTGCCATGGTCTCCTTCTTCATTCCACTCTTCTCAGTCATTCTGCACACACAACAAAATCACACAAACACATTTATTTGCATTTACAGTGGGTATATTGTATTAAAATCACTTGGCTGAATCTCATCATTAGGTTAACATGTAGTAAAAGAAGTCCTCTGTACATGGATCACAGTGCTAAAAACAGAAGACTTGAAGCCAGAAAAAGGTTTCAGGGAGGTTTGGGTACTGACAGAGTGACAGGGAAATGAAAACTGCCTCAGTGTTCAAGTTACAATGCCAAAAAGAAACATTAACAAAGTAATTTCCAAGTACTGGGAATACAATGGTTCATTGTCCCTAACCAGGGACTCATAGTGTTCTACATTCATTGCTAAACTGTTTTATTCCAGTGGCTTTGCTAATTGTCATTCACATCAATGTCAGTCAAAGTTCACAAGCGTACGGCTCGTCACTGAGCTGTAATCCCAAAGTGAACCTTTCCATTTTAATTGTGAAATCATTCCCCAAACAAACTACTTTTGGATGTGTGGAGGGCAGGACAATGGGTACTGAGGGACTCTGACCCGTGGCTTCAGTGTTGGTGTCTCCCACACTCACAGTGACAACATGTCCTGGCAGCCTGCCCTACCTGAAAAGAGCCTTACAGTCTGGGACACACAAATAGAAGTCAATAGGACTTTTCCCAGTAGGTGACTGAAGCACTGCAGTGTGAGTGGAGCTAAGTTTTCACATGGGCAGAATGGCCAACTATGCCTCACTGCATTCTGTCCAAGGCAATCTAATACACTTCATCATGTGGTGTGTTACCATGGCAGCAGAGAGCCCAGTCACTCCATTCCTAACTAGAGGGTGCACGTTTCTCTGGTCTTTCTTTCAAGAAGTTGACAATGCTTTTTGTTTCCACTGACTTACTGCTTTATTTTGTAAATCGTTACCTGGTGACCAAGTGAATGTGAGCAGTGGCCATTTTCATTTGGTTGTAGAGGACTGATTTAGTAAGCGATGAGACAAACATAGGCCTATGCTTTGCAGGATTTATGGGCACTGGAACTTGGGGGCTTTTACAACAAAGTTTGTAGTTAGTACAGAGTTTAACTTATTTAGCTATGTTTAGTCTGTTCCTTAGCCAGCACAGTCTGTCTGGCATCAGAGGCTTGTTGACCCAGTCATCACCACCACTTGATAGTGAAAATGCAGCACTTCTTTGAGCAGCTTCAGACATTGGGAGAGGAAAGCTGATTTTTGTTCAGATATCACTGACAGCATCTGAACAAACTACTGACACCTCTCAGTCATTAAACAAGATTAAGGAGTCCTTCAGTTGGGGGAATGACCAAATGCATACCCAAATAAATCCATCAACAGAGTACAAACAAAGGCAGTGCAACTGGGAATGACCTTAAAATGTAGTTATATGCGACTACAGCTGTGTTTTCATCACAAATAGCGAATTTCACCAGCATCTTAACATTTACTTGATGTGGTGCATCTTTGTTTGATTTTGCCAATCTTGAGGGGATCCTTCCAACAGTAGTCAGCACTGTACAGAAACATTTCAGTGGTAGAATGCCAACTCACTGTACAGTTAAAAGCACATGTCTGGAGAACTTTTTGCATGACCTTTAAAACTCTAAACAGAACACTGTGTATCCATTTTGTAATATTTGAAAATAGCTTGCAGTCAAAATATCTTCAAATATAACTTACATGTACACCACAAACATCCAGGACACCTATACATAATACCTGTAGGTCAAAGCAATCATCTGAACAGCTACTGTGAATAATACTCTCTTTTAAATGACTGCAGAAATAAAAGCATTCATGCCATCCCTTAAATGTCATCCATCATAACCAAGCCAAACTGGTGGCAGGTGTTAAACAATCTGATAAAATGACTCATAGTTACAAAATCAATATAAATATTAGGGATGGGGTTAGCATGGAAATACCATTCTTGTCCTCAATTGGTTAACATAAATGAACACACTATACCATGCATCACGTGTGTTTTATTATGAGTAATATGTGTCTGGCTGTAAGATTACCATAAAGCCAAGCCAGTCTTAAACAGCTGATAAAGATGATCAATACTATCCCACTCTTAACATTACATATCATGCTATCAAATCTTGCAGACACATTTTTGCACATAGTGAGGAGCATATTTTTGTGGCCACACATTCTTACATACGATGACAGTGAAATGTTGGAGACACAAATCTAAAAGGACCCAGAGAGAAAACAATTACAGTAGGATGGCAAACATACCCTTCAGACAACACCATGGTCTTTCCTCTTAGCTGATTCTAAGCCAAATACAGTGGAAATATCTGCCAGAAGTCTCAGTCTTCAAACAACAAAAGCAGACTACATAAAGCGCTCCAAACAGTGTGATTATAGCTTCAAATGCCAGTTTCGCGAAAGCCAGTCACTGTCTGGAAATGGAAAGCGTCAAGATGTCACTTGCTCAGCCTCTATCTTTAGCCAGGCTGAAATGAACACAGGGGCTGCATTCTTCTCCACTATGCTGGCACCCCAAGCTCCAGTTGCAGCCACTCATACCTTTCAGTTGGCGCCTTGCTCCACCCCCCCACCCCCCGGCACAGTTCTTTCTTGAGGCGCCCCTCGGGAAGAAATTGCTGCCCTGTTTGGGACATCCAACAGGCCCATACAGATGCCTCCACTCTTCTTGTTGTCACAAACAACATGCCCATCTCATGTCATGTCCCAGTGTATGGTGATTTCTCTATCTTGACATAAAAAGCCATCTTTGCTATAGTAAATATCCCCTACAGGCAACACAATGGCCGACAGTGGTGATCCATAACTCCTCTGTCATTTTTTTGCATTATGAATCTTTTTTGTTGACTGCTTTAAATTTGTGCTTTTTTGATTGATATGGCCAAACTATGTGGAGCAAGCTGTCATGCAATATTTACAGGCGGGAACAGTTGCAAGAGTTATGTATGACATGTCCTGGCAGACTAATACAGCAAGTACTGCAGCTGCTCAGTGTATTTACAGCCATTAACAGCCTATACCTTAGTGCAGTACAATACTTCAAACACCAAGATACTAAAGATGTGTTGTCTTCAAGGGCTTTTATGAATGGTCTATCAATGAGTGAAATGTCAGTGCTACATAACATCCATGATGTGATATTAATCCCAGCTGTAATCATTCTAGACTATTATCTTCATACAAAATCAGAGATTATAGTCATAGAAACAAGAATACATGATTATAGGGAGGAAAGAAGTCAAGAGATAGAGAGAGAGAAAGATATTCTGTCCTGTTGTTTAAACTCTGCATGAGCCTTCACTTCTTCATTGTCTCTTTTACATGACACTTCTCAATAAACACCACCTTCACAGGCAAAATGTCTGACACCTTGCTAATTAGGTGTAATATAGCCTAGTAATTCCACCCAGATATACATATTCAGTCCATAAATTTCAATGATCCATTAAAAATGTTACGGGGGTCAATTGCCAGTAAACATTTCAGCCCATATTTGTAATTGTATTTATCGCCTTTATAGGGGTCATAATAGAAGTACAGCTCAATTTGTATAATGGTAATAAAAACAGGCTACTGCAAGGACAATACCTACACAAGATCTAAGTTTTGGTGGCAGTCTGGTTTTGTAAAGATGTATCGGATCTTTATTCAGACTGTGCCATTCACAGAACTTCTAGTTTGAAATGGATTCAACAAAAGGCAAAAACTGCATTGTGCAATCTCCTGTCCTGCCCTGTTCCTCCACAGATGTCCTGTCAAGTTGTTGTTTCTTAACCTTTCCTGCGCAGGTTGTCCAAAGTGACATAGCCTACTCCTGGCAGAGTTCTAAACCAGTCCAAACTGCAAATGACTGTGCAGCTCACCGTTTCCAAAACAATGTTCACGACTTGCACCATCCTCTAAAAGTGACAAACTCTTGACCTGAGATGTCGATCTCATTTCTGAGACCATGAAGAAAAAAAACAGGCTAATATATTCACAAGCATCTCAAGTTGTGATAATCAAATACTGCAAACGTGAGGCATAAAGTTAACGCCTCAGATCGCCTACATGCCCTCATGAAGCTAAGCTGCAAGACTATAATTAACACATTATAGATCATTGCTCCCCAAATCTTGACATGACTTCCAAGCCCACATCACAAACTATTTAGACTAAATGCTGTTTGAAAACGTACAAATAGGCTTAGCCTAATGGCTATTTCATCGGTCGACCACAATCCGTTTCTGTCACGACAGAGAACCTTTAACGATGATAGCTGAGAAATGAACATATAATAGCTTATGCCACCTACCTCGCGAGTTCTTCAGTCTCCACGACTTAATTGATAACATAGAATTTTATCTATAGTTCATGCCAAATTTATATTCCCCTTAATCCGTATCTTGCAATTATTTACAAACAAGAGAAGCCTAATGTAGCCTAATGATTCTGAGGTCGCGCCACTACAAAGGATGCAGTGCACTTGTGATACTCACCAAGCTTTCGAAGCATGTCAGGGAAAATTGTTTACACCCAGAACATTGAGGTGTCAGCATCCATGAATGTAATTAAGAAGCATTAGTTAAATTGTTCCAGTACATGGCCATTTCGAGAGGTAAAACAAGTGAATTCTTGGTGGCTGTCGTTAGAGGGTAGGTAATTCAGCTAGCGTGAGTCTCTCATTTGCTTCGAATGTGTGGCCTCCATCAATGACGTAATGCGGAATCTCTCCTGCGCTAGTTGCCTCAACTCACTCTGCGAAAATGCAAATGTATCACAGTTTAACCCATCATAATAAAACATCTTCGAGCATTTTGTAGCAAATCGTAGTTATTACTGCCCGGCTTATTTGTTTACATACCGTATAATTATTTATATTAGTGTGATTAGGCTAAATTGAATCAAACCATTGTGTAGGCGAACTTTAACATTGTTGTAATGCTACAGTGTAACGTTTCCTCAAGACAAAAAAGTGAAGCACTAAGAGTTACAAAATATCACTGAACACTGCACAGCTTGTTGCTTAGTAACCATGTTAGAAGCGGTACGATAATGTCGCTGCGCCAGCCCTAGAAGTTGTAGGAAGAGTTCCCAAGGCTAAACTTAGCTGGGATGTCTGCAAGCTTATCGCTATGTTTTCCATTTAAATTGTTTGTTCTTAACCTGTGGCATAGTGAATGTTCACAGTTCAGCTTCAAATGAAAGATGAAACGGTTACTTGTAAGTAGGTTTCTGCTCTTCCACTGGACTATCTTCAGCGTTAACTCTTTACTGTGATAACACAAATGTTTGAGTAGCCTAGCCTTATTTTATGCGATAGTTTAATTAACTCAACACAATAGGTTAACAACAAGCTCAAAAAGCCTAGCACTTGCCCACAAATTTCTGATAATATCAATGTTAGCGGTAAGTTGTCATTTTGGTAATATCGGTGTTACACCTGCCCTGAACAACTACGGCTGTCGATATGACACTAACCACTGAGGCTTTAGTCACTCGTCAGCTTTAACTTCACCATTTAATTTAAGGTGGTGGAGTCAATTGGTCTAGTTGACCTAGGACCTATGGCCAATAAGTTTTAGACAGTGGATTTCCTACAAGTTAATTTTGCTAGATATAGGTTTAAATGCTAACGTCAACTTATAGAAAACAACCAGGTTAATGTAAGGTTATGCAAACTCGAGCTTCCAACCATGACAGCCTACGTCTTTTGATGGATACATTACCTGAATCTGAAATCTACGAAAACCTTGCATTTAGGTGAGGTGATCATACACATTTGAAACATGCCAGACGTTGAAGTGCTGAAGTTCCCGTCAAGAGAAGGGGCGTCCAGTTTACAAGGTGAGAAACTGCAGCCAAAGATTTAGTCTGATTAGATTCTGCCAAGGCAATTACAAAATAATAATAATAATTATAATAATTTGTTATCTAACTTTAGACTGTAGTCTTTTACAATATTTTGATTCAGTGAGTTCAGTTTAATAGACCAACCAATTTATAATAACTTAGTTAAATTTTAATAGCCTAGTTAAGTTTGCATTTTCATACTCCCATTTTCATATTCCCTCAGATCAAGAGGACCGTCAGGCGGTGTGCCCCAGTAGGCGTCGCAGTTGCGCCTTAGTTAACACTCCATCACCTTGTGTTAACAAAGCCGTCGGCCATATCCAAGAGCTAAAAAGGAAGCTGGAAAACTGGTGGCAGCTGGTAAAACATGTCTCAAATGGCCAATATCGCAGCAAGTGTCCACACATAGAGTTTACACGTCAGAACTGATTATGGTTAAATGTTTTAATTAACTTGAAGTTGGAATTGATATTTATGTTTTCCCTTTTGAACCATAGCATCTGAGGCCAGATGGTAAAACTCTGAACAACAGCATGCTTGGGTATGTGTTTTTCTTTGCAATGGTATAATATGTATCATCAACAGTATTAATTAACAGTAATAATTGTATGCATATAGTGAACAGCTTTTGAAGATCAGTTAGCCCTGTTCATTCGTCACTCATTAGTTAAGACCTGAGAGAGAATATCCCAGACACCGATCCACCCTGGTGCAATTGTATTTCTTTAACAGCTGCTCATAAAAATAGTCAAAACCAAAGAGTATTTGGTTTTGAGTAACACAGGAGAGAGCACACAACCATCACAGGAGCCACAATTTTGTGAATGACTTTGTCAAAAGGACTTTCGTATGACAATAATGATGCTATATGACACATAGATGGTTCCAAGATCTCTAAAAAACATCTCTGTCTTGACCCAGAAAGAAACAAATAATTTCTGATACAGACTGTTTCATCAGATATTGATATGCTGAAGATCCTTAACAGCTTCTGTGTCATGGCCCTCAATTAGCATAGATAATAACTTGTATTACAGTTAAACCACTGTCTTTTGCCATTGATGTGCATGTGCGAATGTGAAGTGTATAGAAAAAAGATTTGAAATATTTTTTTGTACTTTAGGTTAACTTCTGATGGGCAAGATGATGGTCTTCCAAAAGAGCTGTGTATTGAAGGCATAGGACTTCTCGGAGGTGGCTTCACTTTATTTGGTTTAAAGTAAATTGATTAAAAGCTGCTTGCTTCTATTATTCATGAATTAACAATGTTCACTCCATATCTGAATCTGCACTAATTCAATTGTTGTATCAACTATGAATCATCATAGATACATTTCTGTCAGCAGATCCTTCGAATGGGATGAGAACATTGCGAAAAGAGGCCATGGATATCCTTATGGATGCAGCATACCTGATTGACAGACTTGAAGCAGATCGTCAAGAAGCAAAGGAGGCTCTCCTTAAAGAAAAGCAGACACGTGAAACCCTCAAGAAGAAAATGGACAGCCTGACACTCTGGAGGATGCAGGAGTTTCCTGTGGTGGTTCAGAACGGTGAGTGGCATGTGACAGGTACCTGGCTGTGGTTTTCTGTCTTTACTGCCCTCTCAGACAATCAAGCTGTACATTGATAAGCCAACATATGCCGGGCAGACCTTACCTTACCTCAGAGAACTTACCACATTGCCAACTGACAGTACTACTGCTGATAGCTCTGTTGTCGATTCAACATGTTAAAACCGCAACTGCTCCAATCTCAGTCAAAGACAAGCATCGACAGGCCCTACACTATCAAACGTCCGACCATTGACCTGGTGTGCACTAGCTTTATACGCCCCTGCTGGGCTAAGCATAGGACTTCTGCTGATTCTATTACACAGCATAGTGCTTGTTTAACTGAGGTTATTCCATGTGGTCCAGCCGAGGGCTCAAACCCAGGACCTTACAGCAACATCTGAATAGCACACTACAGAGGCACTGAGAGAGAAATTTACTAATATTCTATGCGCACAGCTAGGCTAGCTACCATCCATTACACTTGCCACCCCTCTAAAAACTCCATTCCGAGTCTGCCCATCACATTTACACACTTAGGTGGTAAAATATGATGTTCATATCTTCGCCGGTGGCTGTTGATTGAAACCATTTTGTTTGGTTATTCCTGTCCTGCTCAGAGCATGAGGCCTGCTTACGTGACATCTGTGAGCTAAAGTGGCACTTGAAGAGAAAAAAGGAAAAACTAGAGCAGGTGAAAGAAAAGGTGACACACACCCAGGTGTTGCACCACAGACTGATTGAAGACATTGACTTTGTGAAGAAGCACAAACCTCTTGTCAAAGAGAAGCTCGAGATGGAGACTGAGATCATGAGCAAGATCAAGGCCGCACAGATTGAGGTACTGTCTATTACAGTGCTAATTGTGCAGGATTTGAAATCCTCTAAAAGGGCTTGTGTGTGCCCTGTGTCAAATATGACCCATGCCTTTTCCAGAATAGTTCTGTGTAATAGGAGGTTTGTAGAATGCAACAGAGGTCCTGCACTTAATGGTACAGAATTATACAATTTATATCTCTGATATGCTGTATATGTGTCTGTGTTGTTTTTGATAAAACAATCAATTTTTTGATTGATTCATTGACAGTGCATTACTCTCCACCCCTAGGCCGACGACTCGTTTGCAAAGAGCACCAAAAACCTGTGTAAGTTTGAGCATCTGTTGAAAGAAGAAGAGGATGGCTGCCATTGGGAAAAGAAGGAGTTTGCACGGGAGCTGGGCAAATTGCAGCGCAACCTAATGGAACGACAGTGAGTTCTGATGTTAGCTACCTTTGGACTGGCGGTTGTGGTGGTTGGATCTCTGCCAAATTAAAGAAGCTTGTGGTGGAGGTCTTCACACTCCAGCTTTACATGTAACGAAGATCAGAGTCAAGCACGCCTCTTCTTAAACACAGTCAAAATGGCAGCTTGTTTGTTGTTATTTATGAGTGCTGGCACATAAACATTTGCATAATGATATAACTAATATTACTAGGCAACAATTGAATACTCCCAGGTCTCTACATTTCATTCACATTGTACACATTGTCGCATATATATATGTGTGTAGTGTTTTCACAGTGGAGTAACACCAGCCAGTTTTTTATATACTGTATTTCAGCCCTCTCACCTTTCCACTTTGCTGTTTGCATTATTCACTGTGTAATAGTAGTAGTAGTAGTAGTTGTGAATGTATACACACACACACACATTCTTTTACCACTTAGTTTGACATAGTTACAACATCAGCTCAACATGATGATCATGATAAAACTCTCATTATATTGCTAAAAGAAGACACTGGACTTAATATGTTGCTGTTCTCATACATGTAGAATAATTATGATAAGCAGCCTATATCATCAATCTTGATATCTTAAAATCTTTTGAAGGACAACCTATTTCTGTGTTTCTGTATTTGTGCATATAAGACGTCTGCAGCTATGACGCTAATAATCAAACTATTAAAACGGGCGGTATGACCTCTACAGGTTTAACAGTAACAAACAAATGTTTGTTTGTCTCAGGCAGGAGTATGAAGAACTTAAGGCACTCTGGGTTGGGATAAGCAGCAAAGTCGAAGAAACGGAGGAGGCCATTGCAGAGATGACCGATGTGTGCAACCGCTTGTCTCAGCACATCCCTGAATTGGAGCAACAGGAAGACCTTTTCAAAGACAAGGTACAGTATATATCCCACCACCATAAATGGCCACAACTTTCTACACAATATGATGGGAAAGCTTATGAGGGTCGGGATATTGTTTGTAATGAGGTCTATCAGTTTGTCTGCCCACCTCTGTATGTGTGTGTGTGTGTGTGTGTGTGTGTCTGCTCACACTCCTTGAAAAGTACAAGGTTTTGGGTCACCACATATCAGTCCTTCAAATGATGATCAGAGCTGTGCAATCTTTTGCAGTTTTTGCAATTCATTTATGTATTTATTAATGTTGCTTTAGTGCCACAGTAATATTCAGCCAGTAAACTGTTTATACTGTCTAATTATAGGGGTGTGGATTTGCAGCCCACCTGATTGCTTTATTGTCAGTTTTGATTACAGTAATCAGTATTAGTTTTAATCAAAAGTACTGTGCAACATACTAATGGACTAATGCATTTTCTTAAGCTAGTCTTGTCTGTATAATTATATTGCTATCCTGTATTTGCACAGTCCCTGTAAAAGTGATTTCCCATTTGTTTGCTCATAGGTTATGGCAATGAAGTTGGAAATTGAAATGGAAGGTGCCAAAATAGACCACATCAAGACATGCAAAACAGAACTACAGAAGCAAATTGCTGAAACGGTGAGTCATCTATAGGGCATGATTATAGTTAGAATTGAAAATAAACAACAACTAAAAACAGCAGATATGGATATCAGTGTGTGTGTATGTGTTTGTGTGCGTATGTTTGTGTGTGTGTGTGTGTGTGTGTGTGTGTGTGTGTGTGTGTGTGTGTGTGTGTGTATGGTAAAGTGGGAATACAATGGTACTACTTGTGTCCTCTGGAGGGCAGGAAAACCACACTCTTCTGTGTGGCTATTCACAGTCGTCATGGTCTCAGAGCCATCATGCAACAGACATCAGCCTTTTCCTCTCTCTATTCTCTACCATCCATAGTGCCATTTCCTGGGCAAATCTTTTATGTACTTATTTTGTGTTATGTACTGGGAGAAGTTTTTTGGTACAGTATGTGACTACGAAAATCTCTGAACACATTAGAGTAAGCACAGTTTTCTCTTACTGCTGAATGTACAAATGTATCTCATACCACTAGAAATGAATCCAAGGTAGACAATGTCTGTCCAGTCATGGACTTTATTTCAGAGTTGAGATGTGTATTACTGCAAAGTCCTCTGTGCAGATTTAACACAGGTTATGCATGTTGATGTAACAGCACCAGCAGCACTAAATAATGTGATGATAATGACACTACACTCTGGGTTGTGTTTGATATAATCTTGGATGTTACAGAGGCAAACAGGTGAGACCAAAGTTGAAGCGTCAGAGGACAATCTTTGTAAAAAACGAAAAGAACTGATCGACTTACAAGAGGAAGCAAAGGAACTAGAGCTGGAGATTGAAGACTACACCAAAAAAATCAATCAAAGGTGTGTAGTCTATTGGTCTGTTGACGTGTGGAACACATCAAGACCTTCTATTAGTATCTATATTTCGAGAGAGTTCAATTAATTGTGCCATAGCTGTTCGTACAAGGTTTCTGTTTTATCATACCATATGATATTGAGCACGGAAGTAGTTTAGGAACAAAATAGAACATCCAGGAATTGTTTTTGTTTTTATCATTGAAACGGTCTATAGGTTTGTCAAAGCACTAATCACTGAAACGACTGAAAGCCCCTATCTGGTGGTTTCCAAAGACCGACATCATCATTCATACAGTACACTTACCAAACAATGTAAGAAACACAGCTTAATCACACACAGCACAGTAGTATGTTCCACATGTATATGTCCCTCCCTCTCTGTGGCACGCCTGCAGCGAACAGGCAATGAAGCAGCTTCAGGTGGACATGAGGCGCATCAAGCTGAAGATTGCCCAGAATGAGGAGGCCAGGGCCAAGACCCAGGAAGAGCTCTCCCAGGTCATGGCTCTCCACTGCTCCACCAAGACCAAGCTGGAGGACCTGGAGCAGCTTATCTTCACAGAGGAGCAGAGTAACAGGGTGAGGATGTGAAGGGGTGTATGCCACATGTGGGTTAAACAAAATGTGGAAATTTATAAAATGTTGTTTTGATGAAGATTTACAGATCTGTTGCCTTTATGACATCATCAGAGAAGTTACTTAACCACTTCAAGAATATGACATATCGGGAAGACTGCTAAGTCAGCTAAAAATATTACTGGCTAAATCAATAACTCAGTGATTGGTTATCTAAATGCATAATAATTAGAACTTTGTGCAGCAGCCATGCTATTGTGTTTGAAATGTGCATTAGTTGTTGCCAAATGTTTTTTTTGTTTTGTTTTGTTTTTATGGGTAAAGATTTTACTGAAACAAGGCTCCAAACTAGGCTGAGAATTTAACCTTACAGGCACAGTCTTCGTATTATATGAAACTGAAAGAAATGAAGGAAATTCCACATGTACCAAAATTTTATAGTTGTTTCCGGTGTCTGAGAATACAGAGCTTTTCTGAGAAACATGTTGATAACTCTTAGCACAGTTGAAATATTAGACGTTAATTGGTTGATGACCACAATCTGTGCTGTTTATTTATATGCATGATTATTTCTGATTATTTATTATTTCACTCCAGAAAGTGACAGAGAAGCTGAAAAAGAAGATAATGGTTGAAATGAAAGCTATTGCCATCCTCAAGGTAAAATGAAGGACAGTAGACTGACTATGGCAAGCCATTTTAACATTTAATCAGTAGGGCTGAACTTTAGGGCTGAAATTTTCAGAAGCAGAAATGACATTGAGAAGTCACAATGTGATTTTCAATATGTCAATTTGATAACAAAGATTATTAAATCTGGTCTTTTCTCAGGTGGTAGCTCCTTCTTTGGCATCTGGAATTCCATAATGAATAGTCATTTCACTACATGTGATGCAGCTTCACTCCATGTCTTACTGTTCATACCAAGAGCTACTAAAGCTGTAAAATCGCTTTTGTTGCTCATAAAAATCGCTGCTAAAATGTCTGTGTTCGCTCATGTCACTCTGATCACTCATGGCATGCCTGTTGCCATTTCATTTACAGCCAAAATGCATCACAGCTAATTCGAATTAAGTGGAGCAGTTCTTCAGCACTTCTTTTAGCCTCTCTAGTCATCTAAATTTTGTTGCTCATTGCTTTGTCACTTTGTCGCTCATGTCAACTAAAAGTTAATTAATTCCAGAGATTTTACAGCTTTAGTAGCTTTTGGTGTGAACGCACAGTTACACCAAATATTGTATGTAACAATACACATCCTTGAATCCTTGATTATTTAAATGATAATTCTTACTAGTTTGTATATAGCTTTCTCTTGTTTTAGATGCAGTTTTAGAAATCTGAATTACAAAGGCTAAAGAGGGCCTGCAGACCTTGACAATTCATACTGCAGCTATTTTGCACTAGATGCAACTTCAAAATAAACTGAAAAGCACAACACCGCTACTTGACAAGCAAACCTTTTTTTATTAGAATACTGACTGACTGAAAACGTCAGTATGTCAATAAAAGAAGGTTTGTCTGTTAAGTAGCAGTGTTGTGCTTTTCAGCTTATTTTGAAGTTGTATCTTGTGCAAAATAGCTGCACCTGCAGGATAACTCGTCAAGGTGTGCAGGCCCTGCTTTTCAGTTTATTTTAAAGTCAGATATCTGAATTGACAGTCTTAGTACTTAAAATTCCACACCAATATCAGTAACTTTGACTGGCCAGAATTTAATTTTAAATTATTTACAATTCCATTTACTTTATCTGTAATGTAAGAACAATTATTATTTTTATCTTGCTACTAATAAGGGAATTTAAATGTCAGCAACACTATTGTTGAGTTTCAGTGGAAGTCGGTAATAAACACGATTTCAGTTTCATTTAGTTTAGGTTCCATTTAATGCGACGTACATTTTTAAACTGCAAGTGCTTGTAACCTCGTGATTAAGCAAGAGAGGATGCTGAAAGAGCCTTCATTCACCCCATGATGAGCCATTTAACCCTCAAAGTGACTATGAAGCTGGTAAATTAACCTAAAAATGTTGCCTGGTATCCCTTGAAGAGTATGTTTACATGTATCTAGATATTTTTAGAAACAGATATTTTTTTTATCCGTTCCTTTTTTTTATTGTGTTTACACATATCCAGCAGAATCTACAGAATCAGCCTTTTGAAAAATCTCCCCTTTGGAGGGTATTTTAAAAAATATCTTTTTGAGGTGACTAAAACCTACATGTAAACAGAAGCCCCAAACGGATAAAAAAAATATGTGTTCATAAAAATAAATAGATACATGTAAACAAGATCTAAATGTTACAATGTTATAGTGTCATAGTGTGGCACAGTCTGCACTCTGGCTTGCCTTTTAAACCAGAGACATCTTTTTCTGTTAGAAGTACTTGTATTAGTAGCCTTCTCTATGAAACCAGTGTTCATAAAGCATTACAAATGCATTCATAAAGGGTCATAATGCATTCATAATACTTTATAACATAATAATGACATAATATTTATGACTGCTGATACACTTTCATGACTGTACTCATAAGGCATTATAATGTTATAAGCCCTTCTTGAAGTGTCACAAAGCCTTGTAAGCTTCTTTGAGAAAAAAAACACTTTACTTATTTTCTGTAATGATACCATGATTTCCATGAGTTCATCTCACTTTACTTAGGCTATGTGTAATCTGTGTTGTCCTGCATGGTCTATAAACCTCACTTCCTTCAGGGTCATGCCACCAGTGTAACCTGCAGCATCATGCACACCCATGCTTGAACCTGCGACTTAGCAGCACTATGGACTGGAAGTCCGGCGTGCTAGCGAGTGAGCTAAAACCCTAGGGTACTAGTTTCACTCACTAGCACATCTGTGAAGGTGTCGGGAGGGAGGTATACCAACGTACTTACTGCGCAGCTATCGACCAATTGGCTATCATTACATATCCATTGAGTGCTTGTAACTCTTCATTATTTTGCATGAGGAATTGGACATATAAAAGGACATAAATAATAAACAGTATGCAGCTTTATAATGCTTTTTGACTCTTTGAGTTGTAAAGGCTTATAAGACAGCATTATAATGCCTTATAAGTACTGTCATGAGAATGTATAAACAGTTATGAACACTAATGACATTAGTTATAAGACTTTATGAATGCATTTTAAGCCTTTATGACTGGGTTTATAATGCTTTATGAATACTGGGTTCATAGAGAGTGTTACCGTACATGCTTTAGTTACTACATGTACAACATGCTATGTAGTGATGATTAACCAAACCACAATGATTGCCATCTAATATCCACTTGCCAGGGTAAGTTGTCTGCAGCCAAAGTGGAATTCAGTGAGGAGAAGGCAAGGAGCAACAATGAAATGGAGGAACTCCAGGGTGAGTTTGACAAAGCCTCCTCCGCAACAGCTGCTCTTGAGACGAAAGTGAAGGAACAGAGACAGATTTACATCAACAAAGAAAAGGTGAGGGCTACAGTATTATACTGTTCTAATCAGAGGCACCACCACTGTCATTGATGAGCATTTGTAAAGTGGTCCATATTTTAGAACCACACATTTCTGTGAAGGTAACTGAGCACAGCACAATGCGATAATATTTTCCAAATGCACAATAATATGTGTACCTCTGACACTGCATTGTAAGTTTTTGGTTCTTTGCTAGATGCAAGTAAGAGACTGTAAAGGGGGTAGCACTTTATTTGACAGTGTCTACATAAGAGTGCCATAAGCCTGTCATTAGCATGACATGACACATATCCTGAACATTAATGACACTTTTTTTAATGTTTACGCCTGTTGTCATTAAGTGTCATTCTTTTTTTCTAATGTAAAGTTGACACTGTTTGGGGTGCAGACATCTAAAAAACCGAACGATACTTAATTACAAGGCTCATAATCATCAGTGAAGTGTCATTCATTTTCATGATATGTGTCATTTCATGATAATGACATGATCATGTCACTGTTATGTAGACACCTACAAATAAAGTGTTACCGTAAGGGACAGCAGAAGAGAGGCTCCTTAAAGATAGAGGAGCATACTTAATGTGATGGTGATTGTTAGCTTGTTCTACCACTGTGGAACTACAAATAAAAATAGTATGGATGTCCTGTGCAAAAGGGTGGTGGTGCCAGAAAACATTTCTTGGAGGAACGCAGTGGCTTTGGGGTAACATAAGCCTTTGTGAAAGCACTTAAATGAGTGGGAGGAAACCCAACAATCACTTTGTAGGCAAACATTTTGATTATGTTATTATCATTTATTTAAATGTTGTAGTTGTATTTAATTGTTGTATTTGTTATAACTATGAATGTTGTCCCATTTCTTTCCTTGAGAGGGTTTTGTGTCTGAACAGAATTTCAGATCCCTAAATTGTGTTTTTGCCCATAAACCTGAAAATCTGTAGCACTTTATTTTAGCAAACTGAGAGCCTGAAGACCGAGCTGGCAAACATCCAGACAGCAAAGCAGACTTACTCTGATGATCTTCAAAAGAAGCGCAATGCTAAACTCCAAAGTCTGAATGCCGTGAGGGTAAGAGGATGTGATGGCCAAAGAGACCTATAGGCTTTCAAACAATATTAATGATAACAGACTACACTACACTACAGTTCTGAAACTCATTGTATGTTTCTGTAATTTTCAGTGGTTGCACTGGAATACTATGCAGGGCCTTATAGTCACACATGTAGGTTAACCATAAACCTCTGGTAGCTTAAAGGTGGCGTCAAGAGAGGACATGCTTAGTTATATCATCAGCTGTAATCTCATTACCAATGTAGAGATTTGAAGGACAGCAAATTTAGGCAGCCTTTTCATTGTCTGTTTTCATTGTCTGTTGACAATAGTCCCCCATTACATAAGCATCTGATACTGATCATAAATGTTAGAGAGTCTAAGCAGAAGTGCTGTCGGATATTCCTGGAAGGCTTTCAGCATCAGGTTCTACAGGGTATGAATCACAGTTTGTGAAAGCTAGGCAAAAATATAAAAACCTTTCTTAGAATTTGAAATTATGGAATCTCTCTTCCAAAAGTTTCTCTATCCACAATGGAAAAATATGAGCAGAGTTGATAGTGTTGATGTGTGACTTTTGGTATTTATTGACAGGAATTGCATGATAATGTCTCTGAGAAATATGAGAATACCAAGTGTAGGATCATCGAGCTTCGTGCAATATCTGTAGAATACAGAGAAGAATCTGACACGATGGAGAAAGCCGCCAAATATCTGCCTGCTATCATTGAGGAGTTACAGTAAGATACTGTTTAAATTTTAAGTCTTCCTATTGTATATGTAGAGCATATCTGGAGGAAATAAGGAATTTGGGTAATTTGAAATTAAACTTACACAGTGAAGCAGAGTCAATCTTGTATTCTAGTCATAGACCACCAAAATCATCGACCATGCTATTAAGGTCTTTCACTACTCAATGCCTCTATGGTTTTAAGTGGGATTTCACTGTGCTGTTGTGGGGGGGGAATTTGGGGTGACTCTTTTTATGACGACAGTTGTAAGTGGATAAATTGATGTTTAATTGTTGCCATCTGTGAGTCCCTATCAGAAGGGTATCTCTGTATGTCCCTGCTCACGTGGGGCCCTGGTTATCTGGTGATATTACCTCACCAGCCTCCTAATCCCTGAAGTCCAATTATGAGAGCTACTCACATTTGGGAGAGATAGTCATGCACCCTCTCACACCATGAATCCTTGCCATGGAAGATTTTAGCTCCCTCGCTCTTTTTTTGTCAAGCTTGTCTGTAGCATATCTTTGGTTTTGAATCAAGATTAGTTAAGGTTGCAAATGGCAATGGGAAAAGAAGGGAGAGATGAATTCCTTGCTACATATGTTTCTGTGTTGTGTTCATTCATCATTGCCCATGACCCTCTTGTTGACCTCCTGACCTCTAGAAGCATCAGTGATGGTATTCAGTATAAGCACGAGAGGGCCCTTACAATAATGACCAGCCTGCAGCAGGATATCACCAGTTGTGAAGAAAGGACAGTTAGCACTGCTGAGGCACATGAGGTCCATCTCAAGGAAAGAAGAGCTGTCATGCAGAAAATTAAGGTCAGTGGACATGTTTGTATGACTTACCTATGAAACTTTTACCTTGATTATTTTTATTAATATGCTCTATATTCAGGTGTGTAATGTGGGTAATGATGTGTGAGTTATTTATTTATATTTATATTTAATATGAGCAGTGTAGTAGTAGTGAGGAGCACCATACTATGCACATATATTTTTGATTAAGGTTAGCCTTAAATAAAGAATTTGATTTGTAATGTGCTTTGTAGTCATTATATGCATTTTAAGGTTGGACTTAAGCCACTTTATTGCCCAATTGGCCATTAATTCATGTTGATTTAAATATCTACATTGTAACCTCAGTACAACTTAACCCACAAGCAGATATTTACTCTTGAAGTCTCCTTGGCCCATCCCTATATGACAAATAATACTTTGTTGTAAATGCATGAAAATGCACATTAGAAATTATCACCCTCCATTTTAATGGGAAAAGGCATTTTATTGTGAGGTTCAGAGACAGGATTGCCACCCCAGCCTGAGCCCACTGCCTGATGGGAGTCTCACATGGCTTATCTAATGTGAAATCGCCATGTGGTATATAGTTTCATTAAACGGTGATCAAGAATGCATTAGTTCAAAACAAGAAAAGGCAATGGAGCCTAATCCGCCATGCACTCGGGTGCAGCAACTCTAAAAAAGTTGTTGGCGCGAGACAATTTGAGAATTAAAAGTCTTCCTCATAGACTCTGACTGCCATTAGCCAGATAAAAGTCAGCAATGCGGAGAGCCTTTTGGAGGCTTCTCCTGCAGGAAACAACAACAGCAGTAACAAAAAGCAGCTTAATCAAGGAAGGAAAACAACAGGAATTACAGTGGTTGGGAAACAGACTGTGTTGTGTGTGCGTTCCTTGCTGGAAAGCATGCAGTCTCTCCCTGCATTAGCCCAATGTGCTGGTTGGTCATTGAATTCTGAAGTCAGCGTGCATGAAGTGGGATATGGCAAGCGGCATTATGGTCAGACATTAGGTGAGACATTGACCTAATTTAATGTGTTGTGGCCACCAGGGTTGATAACCCTTTTTCTCCAAATTGGCTTGCGTTGTTGCCAAGTAACACTTCACTTGAAATACCCTATTTAAGAAATTGATTGCCTCAGTGTTTGTGTGTGTGTGTATAAATATATCTGAAACATGGTAACATAAACATCATGCACAATACCCAAGTGGGCAATATTATATAGCACAGAATTACCAGAGGAAGGAGACTGATGGGTACATGCTACCTCGTGTACTACTGTCCTGAAACTATTTATGCTGTGACCAGGTTAACCATCTATTTAACCTCTAAGCATTAGTAAGCTTCTGTGTTTTCCTTGGGGTGCCTTAGCTCTACAGTCTTAGTCTGCTCATACCTTAGGGGAGTCCTTAGTCTCCCCAGGTATGAGCATTTTAATCGCTAGAAAATGGCCTTCACTCTCCCTCTCTCCAGTACTTGTGTGACTCATATTCCAAACACCTGTAGACACATTAGCTTGTCTCCTCCTCCTCCTCAGTTCCTGTCACGTGAATGCTCAAGCCTCTGTCTGAACTTGGGTATGTAGTGTTCTGTTCATGTGAACCAAACATATCCTCAAATCAGCTTCCACTCCTGTGTTGTACAAATCAATTCTGCCAAGTTTCCTCCCGTCTCTTGTCTGTCCACTGTTCACTTAATTAGTAGTAAAATAAAAAAGATAAAGACAATCACTGAATTCTTTGTAAGGTCAGTGAATGATTGCGTTAATGAGAACATATCCTACCTCTCACTCTCTCTCTAATTTTCACTGTGAAGGGCTGATGAAATTAACACTAATGCAGGAATTGCAGTCAGTCGGGGATGCATATTGGATATCTATGCTCGATTTATACTGGTGGTATGACAAACCACTATGGCTAAGCACTGTCAACAGAAATATCAAACCGGTTGATTAGAATTATTTTGTAATACCTCCTGACCATTAGGATCCTTGACAAATACAAATGAATGATTTTAATGCGGAGCTACAGCCTTTCCATGAGAACAGCTGATCACTAATAATAAAGGGGACACCAGATGAAATACACCATCTCTCTGGGTGACCATCATTGTTAAGACAACCCCCCCTTCCCCACCCACACACGCACACACACACACACACACACACACACACACACACACACACACACACCACACACACACACACAAACAGAAATTTTATTCTGACTCCCTCCCCCAGCATGTCTCCTCCTGCCCAGCGTCCCCTAATGCGATCAGGGCCAGTGTTTGGAGCGAATAAAGTAAACAATGCAAACTGCCGACACCATCAGTTTCTTATGGGCAATGAAGTGTAATTTGTTCCATTTACACTTCACAACCACGTCAGATGGGCTTTGTCAGTGCTGCATGGAGTAATTAAAGCTGAAATCAATAGCAGGCATTTGTCATGTTTACAGCCTTTCTTTCAGCTGGGTTAAACTCATCAGTTTAGTGGTGTTCTGTTTTACTGCAGAGACACACTTCATTATTTTCTACAGGTACAGTTGAGATATTCAGTCACGCCGCCGATGGCTTGGAAATGGTCTGGAGATGAGAAGGGGCAGGCAGAAAACAGACAGTTATTTATTGTAATGTATTTGCATGCTCTCCTGAATAATATATGATTATTAATGTCTGGCTGTGTCCTGTGCCCCAGTTCATGCTGGCAGTCTAGGAGCACACCAAGACACACTCACACACATTTATGTGTAACGTACACAGACACGGACACACACAAACACACAGTTTCCTACCTTCTTTGTTTTTCATTTCCCTCCTGCAGACAAACTCCTTCTTGCACATGTTCACACAGTCCCTTCACTCAGTGCAATATGCTCTCTCACACATATATACTTCCTCTATTTCCTCTGTTCTTTTTAAAGACTGACCGCTTAACCAGGCATTAAAGCACTATTTTAATGTCTTGAAAGCAGAGTGCACATATATACTCACATACACAAAACAATTTAAATGTGTGTTTGTCACAGCTTTGAGGAGATTTTTCTATTTTATGCTTTTTTTTCCCCAAGACACATCATCGCCATCCAGCTGAACTCAGAGCCAATGCCAGTGTGTTTCAGACATGTCCAAACCTTCCCTTCCAGATACTCCATGAGTGTTTCAGCACTCCATCACATAACCCTCTTACCTCTCTCTGGAACAGTGGGCCATGCCCTGCTCATGGGCTCCTTCTCTCATGCTCCACCCTAGTCTCTCACACAATGTGCCATACTCACTACAAGACACCCCATTATATCTGAGCAGTCTTCAGACTTTCACTACAGCACTCTCACTATACTGTATAATGGCATTAGGCTGTATAGTGAGTGGGATTTCAGCAGGATTTAGCCTGACCTCCTATATACATCACAGTAATAAATTGGACATTGAGATAGTTTGGCATGCCGTGATTACCTACATTCTAGAGGACTGCACATGAATATTCATGAGCCCTCACTGTCATTATGCACACCACAGTTTGTCAAATGGGAGAGACAGGCTGACGGCACCAGCCCTCGGCACAGCTCAAGGCAATGTTCTCCCTCCACTGGTTTACTTAGGCCAGCTTTAATACACTTCATTTCTCCAGCAAGGCTTTCTGATTGGTTCATAAGCCAGATCAGGTAGACTAGTGGAGGACCATAACAGAAATCTACAGGACCAACGAGCTAAATGATTAGCATCAGAAATCTTGCCCCTACAAGTATACGTATTCCAGCCAAGGCTTGTTGGAGCTGTGCATGTATCATCTACATTAGAAGGAATATAGCAGAATTGATTCCTTAATGTTGGTCTTTCTTTTGACAGCCAATACGTGTCCTATGTACTGTATATGCCATAGACTATTGGGTTTCAAGTGTATGGTTGAGGATTTTGTTTTATTCCACAGAAGCTATGGTAGCCATGGTACACTGAAGGTACATTCCAGCCCATGCAAACCAGTGGTCTCACAGTCCCTGTTTGTCTGTGTGTAGGCAGATCTAAGAGAAGCCCTACAGGAGAATGTGAGGTTAGCCAACGAGTACCGTGGCTTACAGAAAGCCCTGATCAACGTCAAGCGGGAGGCTGTGTTTGTGTTTGACGAGAAGAACCAGGCCGAAGTGTCATTCCAGGAGCGCAAACAGGTAAACTCACTCTCATTCATGTGAAGTGAAAATCATTTATGACGACCCTGTCCTCTGCACCAGACATACAGTCACATCAAGAAAAGATGATGTGATCTATGGTAGGGTCATTCAAGGTGGTTTACTGGATCAAATCTGAGATTTAGGCATAACGGTAGCGTGCACTTTCGTCCTTCTGCTGATATAGATTACATGTTGGTTACAGTATTTGCACTTAATCTAGTTTGTGTGTGTGTGTATGTGTGAGTAGGTGAGTGTGTGTTTTTGTGTTTACACACCAACCAATTGTGTAATTATTCACAAATCAGTATTCCGTCTCAGAAGAGAAGGGCTGGTGAACAGATAGGGAACAGATGTCGCAGGGATGTGACGGCTGAGAGGGAGAGGTATATGCATGATGACACGAATTGCTGCACTCGGCACGGACTGTAATTTGTGGCTGGTTTTAGTTGGGCAGCCAGCGCGCAGGGCACCGCAGTAATCTAATCTTGATGAGATAAGTTTAGTGGAGGAGTGCGACAGCCACGCTCTAATGTAGGGCTATATAGGCTGTTTTTTTTTTCACCTGGGGGAGTATGGGGAGAGGAGAGCTGTGGATGGCCGCACAGAGTAAGCATGCCCATCACTTTGGAACACTTTATGAAATGTGGAAGTTTTGGAAGTTTTTTTTTTCTCTCTCTCTGCTCAAAGGTGGAAAAAAAGATTGATTGCTAAGCCAAGCAAGATTTATGTGGAACGTTCGTGTGCAGTGGGCGTATCAGAAAATGCACACTAGAACTACATATTTTTGCTATTAGATGGCAATCTTTTATTTTTACCCGCTACCTTTGCAATGAGCAAAGCACATTGTTTGCTTCCCCAGAAAAAAGACTAATACTTCTGTGAGTCCTCATCTAACTACATGAATGTTATCAAGTGAGAAATGCATGCAAAACTGAAATCCTGTGGACGGGATTTGCCACGCTCATGATCAAAGCCTGATTTTCTTTTACTCAGTATTCAGCTCTAACAGTTTGTTGTTTATTTTTCACTGACTTGGTTCTCTTTCTCCTCTTCTTATAAAAAAAAATGTGCGTACCAGAGAATGTTGGTATTGTAAAATGTGACGGTCTATATTGATCTATAGCATTTGATACCACAGATTCATGAAGAGCTATTAACCTTAACCTATACACTATGCCCTTATGCAAGTCATCTGTGTGGCCACACATATCTGAAATTGTATGCATATTCTTTTAATGTTGTACAAGTACAGAATGTAAGACAGGAGACTGTAAACTACTTGATCGTCGTTGTATGTGCAGAGCTCAGATGTAAAGCTGAGCACTGATTTTAGGTGATCTAGAGTCAGTATAGTTTTGTTTTTGACAAGTGAGTGCATATTCTTCAATTCTTCAATTCTTAAGTCCAGAGGAGAGTGAGAGAAGTGCAGGTATATGGTCTATGAATCCATCAACCAACATCAACTCCTAGCTAATATGAAACCATAAGTACGTACCATGGCTCAGCAACAGACAGGAATTATCTCAGTCAAGATGCATTTTTGCACATCGAAATGTTTTGTCTCAACAGTAGGCTGCACCACAAATTGTATGTAAATGCCAGCAATGCAACTGGGAGCTTTTGCTGGGTACCTCTGTAAGGAGATGTAGGTGACTGACTGTCCATCACAGACAACCACTACATGTATAGGAGGATGAAGGTCAAAAAGACATGATAACAGCTGGCCACAAAAAACCCCTCTGTGCAAGCAAACACCATGCCTTAAATCAACAGGCATGTTGCGAAGCATAGATGCTGCATATGCAAATAGATGCTTTTATATCAAAGTAGGTCTTGCTCATTTGAAGAAACTCACCAAGAAGTTCATAAAGTTAACCATGGCAGTCTGTTGTGTGTTGAACTCGTAGGCCCTCCCTGCCAGGCGTCCTCCGTGTCCTCTCCCCATGGCACACTACAGACTACATCCCACGGCTGACACCAGTGCATCCAATTTGGGCACTCAACCAAAGAATATGTCCCTCTAATCAAACATTTTAGGACATCTAATCTATCTGCCGTGTTAAGAGGTCTGCACAAGTGGGCTGGTTCAGCTGTCTACAAGTCCTTCACCTTTTTTGTTAGTATTCTTGTTGACTAACAGTGTTTATGTAGGAGGGGTATCATTTCATTTCATGTTGGCTGCCATGTTTTTGTATCAGTGTGTACTCTAATACTGGGTTATCTAAAGGCTTCATATGTAAGCATCATAGTTTCAGATTCCATTTTACCTGCAAGCCTTTTTTTTATTACATTTTCAATCTTTCCAGCATCAGAATCAGCATCAACAGAAATAAAAGCAGGAAGCCTTTCAGACAATGGAACACTTTGTTCTATAAGCGGAATTCCTGTCTTTCTCTCTCCCCCTTCAGCAGATGATGGCTGAGCTAATTCTCTTTAGTTTTCTCATGCTCTGGAGAACACATTGCTAAGCAATGATAAGCTTAAGAGAAGAAAGAGAAGGGAGAGATGGGGGTGACACAGCAATGGCATCCCTCTGTATAGCGGCTCTCCTTTTTCCCCCTCAAAACTGTGCTCAAATAATAAGCAAAGCAGCAGCATGTCTCTCCAATGGACTCGGCATAATTTCTGCATTCGGTGGGGGGTTCATGACTTCTTTGTGTATGTGTAAAATATGTCTTGAGGGGATTGGTATAAAGTTAAACTGGGTGAAGTAGAAATATTTTACTCATCAGCTTTGCAGTCACAGAGTTTGCCTCGGCTAGAACAAAACCGCTGAAGCATTTAGAGAAAATTAACCCCCCATCCTGGCAGCCAGATGTGACTGGTTTCTGATGAATGCACATGGGTGGGCAGAGAAACCAAGAGACTGTGAAATTCCTGTCAGGCCCGTGTACTGCAGAATGGGCTATTGACTGCTTTCTCTATTTCCCTCCATCATTCTTCTTGAACACTGCCATTAATTTCCTCTCCTGCCTTACCAATTCCTCCTCTCTCTCTCTCTCTCTCTCTCTCTTTCTCTCTTTTACTATCCTCCTCTTTTTCTTCCTGTTTTTCTTTTTCTCCCTCCCTCCTTTCTTTCTCCCCCCCCCCCCAGCTTTCTTTGTTGCAGAAGAGGATGCACAAAGCCATGGTGAAATACTTCAACCACCGCAGCCTCCACAGTCAAGCTGAACTGGCCTATTTCCAGAGCCTCTCTAATGCGAACAACCAGAAAATAACAACCGTGCAGGTAGTGTATCTGTAGAATAGTGCTGCACTGATACTTTTATTTGTGTGTGTGTGTGTGTTTTGTTTGTTTCTTGGAGAAAACACACTTTTTACATACAGGTACATTCGCACAGGCAATTCCCAGCACCAGTACCATTGTATTGGTTTGCTTGAGTTACATTACACTACTACATTTTGTACATGAAACCACAAGATGTTATTGACATGCTTTGTAAAGGTCCAGTGTGCTAAGGTATTGACATAGGACATGGGTTGCTTTGTTGCTACCACCCTAACAGTGTAGGCACCTTCCTTAGCCACTCACCCCGGTGAATAAAGAAATTAATGATGTGTGCTGTGGGAGCTCGCTAACGCACTGGTCTCTCTGTGCAGGAAGACATCCAGGAACCACAGCATATCAGTATGAGAAAGCCAGCATGTCTGTCGCCAGTGCAGCAGGCAAGAGTGCTTTATGCTTTGCAGTGGTGCATGCGAGGCGTTTGGGCTTTGAGTGCAGTCAGACGGCCTGCTGGATGTGGCATCAGTCTTTATTTTAGATCTCTGTAAGGTCATCTTTGAGTGGTGATCAGATTAATGGTTAACTCATCATTTATCATTGCCCCGAAGTGCACAATGAGGCAGAAATCCTCCAGAATTTGCACATATATCCTGTTTAAGACATGACTCTGAGAATGTCCCGTGTGCGTGTTTATTGACAGTGACTCAGTTTGTCACAAATTCACGTGAGTATGACCTTATAATTATGGCATACAGTACCTGCACTGACTGTGGCTCCGTCAGAGCTGAGCATCCCCAGCGCCCCAGAGTTAGAAGCTGGTGGGCGCCGAGACTTGAGATGAGGTCGAAGCGGACACACTGATAGTGATGAATCTTTATGATGAGAGCTGTCCGCCGGAACCGACTCAGCAGGTGGCTAGCATAGCATATGTAGCCTAGCGTTCAGGGCTCCACTCACACACGTTCATGTTCACACAGCACGTACCATGGCTCTGCAGCCACTCAACAGGGGAGCACAAAAAGAAACCCTGGTTTCCCCCAAGAACAAGCCTATTGTCATCCACCATGTCAGCTTCATTACAGAAAGTGTGTAGCACATGCTCTGTCTTGTGCTGTTCATATTGTACGTGTTACTGTTCAATAGATCAGCGTTTACTCAGACATTTCACTCTGATCTCTTCATTTTCATCTGAAACAAGTGAGAATACGAGTGGATATCAGGACACCTCCTTCTAATCCTAACTTACTTTATTGAAGGCACAAAAAGTATAGCAGCAACCTACAGTGTCACTTACATACAGTGGTTTGTGAACATGTTGCATTTAAATTTGACTGGATTAAGTTTAGGGCATTGTTAGGAATTAGTCCTCTATACTCCTGTATTTTGGCCTCTAAACTTTTAAAAATGTCTGGCATCACTCCCTCAGAAGGGAATTGTGTGTCATGTTTTTTTTTTTTTTTTAAGAATTCTGTCTTCCTCGGCTCAGTTGAAGCCAGGATGAGCATTGCTGCATTCTTTTATCATTGTTGCTTTGTCTTCTTTTCTTTTTAAAAATTTAATGTCAAGCATGTTATGTCTTTAATTTGGTTAAAGGACTAGAGTGAAACACAAGACCATGTTATAACCGAGGCCATTTTGCTGTGGCATTAGGCATTAGACATTAGTGTAGCATTAGAGCGGTGGCGTAATTGGCCGCACCCTGAGCCGCTGCGGAGTAGTGGGCGCTCTTGTTTTGGTGCTGTAGTCAGAGCAGGCTTGTGCAGAAGTCAGGCGAGTGAGTGGAGCATGAAGGCGAGGAGTTCTCAGGGATCCGCCGAGTGTGAAGGACATGCAGGCAGTAGTGCCGTCAGAGATCCTCTCAGGGCAGCACACCCACTCACACACACACACACACACACACACACACATATGGATGCATGCAGACACACACTCACATTCTCTCTCTCACTCTCTCTTTCTCACACATACACACACACACTGATGCCTGCAGACACATACTCACTCACTCTTTTACACACACACAGGAATGCACACAGACACACACACACACACACACAATGCACACACTCTCGCAGATACACGCAGACACACATGCATATACATACAGATGCACACACTCACAGAAACACACACAAACACATAGACATGCACACACACACAAACAATGGGCTTGAACACTAACACACACTCAAACTCAGGGAATGCACATACAGACATGGACACACATTTGGAATAAGCACTGACACACTCAAATGCACACAGAAAACTGTGCATCAGTACTACAATCTGCAGTAACCCCACACATACTGTAGCATGCTCAAAGTTACCCATACTTATGCATGTACTATGTGTATGCATACACAAACATACACTCCCACATGCATGCACACACATTTATACCAGAGACTTTACAGAGGAGAAAACAAATCATTAACAAATAAGTGAATTGGGTTCAATAAGGGAGAATTCATAAGGGTAAGGAGAGTGATGTGAGCTGAAAGTCCTGCATGTAATGTAAGTACAGGCTTTTGGTAGGATTGACTCTCTCTGGCTGTCACCAAGACAATAGCCATGGCAAAAGTTGTGCATGCACAGTGAGCAAGATAACATGAAGAATTACACTTTATTTGAGATTTTAGAGATGTTTACATTGTGCCTTTCAGATTAACACAATGATCCATGTAAGGTCCTTTCAGTGGCTGTGTGGGCTCTCTTTGAGATTATTTGGTGATGTCTCCCTATTAGGGATGGGTATCGTTAAGATTTTGTTGATAAAATTCTGAAGAATGGTTTTAGAAACTTAAATTCATGTACAGTAGATCACCTCCATTAGCTTCTAGAAAATTCCTTACAGTAACATTGACTAAGTACAGCAACATTTTGCTTCAAATAATTATGTACATTTACATTTATGCATTTAGCAGACGCTTTTATAGAAAGCGACAAAAAGAGGATTAACATTCAAGCTACAAAACAATTAAAAACCTTACCAACTACTAAGAGTGCAACTTGCTAACAGGACATTGGCAGGAGATGAAAGTGCAGGAGTGTGATAAAAGTGCAATAGAAAGAGTGGGGCGGTGCATTGTAAGTGCATTCCAGGTAGTTAAGCCAAGAGATACTCTCAGAAGAGATGGGTCTTTAAGAATTTCTTGAAGGTGGAGAGGGTATCCGTTGCTTTGGTAGCACTTAGAAGGTCATTCCATCAGCGTGGAAGAACAGATGACAATTGTCTGGTTTGACCTCTGTAAGGTGTTGGCAGTGCTAGATGATGTTACTTGGAGGAACAGAGTGGCCATGGGGTAACATAGGGCTTTAAGAGGGTATTAAGGTAAATGGGAGCAGATGCATCAATTGCCTTGTAGGCCAACATTAGTGCCTTGAATTTGAGGCGAAGCAGCTAAGGCTTGGCACTGGAGCTCAGTGAAGAGAGGTGTGACGTTCTTTTTTTGACTGGTTGAAAACCAGACATTTACATTTATGCATTTAGCAGATGCTTTTATCCAAAGCAACTTACATTAGGGGTAGTCTCCCCTAGAGAAACTTAGGGTTAAGTGCTTCAATCAAGGGCACAACAGGATTCGAATGCACAGTCTCCAAGCTATTAGCATGCTAGCCAGGTTCCTTAACCCCTTTGCTACTACCGCCCTTATTATTACATATCTCCAAATAATAAACAGGTACCGCATCTACCTGAATATACAGTTAGCATCAGGGGTGTAGTGGGCGTTGGACGCAGGGGTACGGAGTCCCCCCACTTCTTGGAACAAATCATTGATGTATTTTTCACTATTTTAATATTAGGCATACATCATTAAAATTCCGTACCCCCACTAAAGAATGGCCACTACACCTCTGGTTAGCATGAAAAAAGTCAGACCAACTTTGCCTCATCCATGATCATTTTCAGAAGTATTGAGAGCACTATTGCTTAATACAATTATTTAGTGACTGTAGAAACATCCACTGAAAATGTTAAATTTTTGTGTAGTTTAACTGAAAACCTATTTGGTCCGTAGCACAACTCTTTGCTTAAATAGACTGACTAATTAGAGATATGACCTGTGTTAAATAACCATTATACTTCAATTATGTTGTTTTCATAATTGTTGGAAGACAGTCTTGATCAATCAATTAATTTGATTAATTGCACAGCCCAATGATTCCCAATGATTCAACTGATACAGCATCAGCCTAATTTAACACATCTTCTGGTGTAAACTACAACCATTTCTGGTTTCCTATTTCCTCTTTCCCTCCCCAAAATATTGAATGCCCATCAAAATTCTGCTAAACAGAACAAAGCGAATGCCGAGCTAATGTACATATCAGAGTAGCCCATCTAGGTGTTTACAGTGAGATAACAAATTAGCTTCTACCTGTATGTAATTTCCATAGTGGTGTCTGCGTTTATCGTGAACTTTTATCGACTTGCATTTTCTGGTCAGCAGATCAATGTTACCTTCCCTGAGCTGAATTGCAGCTAAGCAGGTGTGGACTGCCTGATTTTCACCGACACTGCCTCAATATGAGCTTGTGTTTGGTGTGGCTACTTCCCTGTTATCTCTCACTTTCCGAATCAACGGATGAAGATCAGCATGTCTCTGCATGCTTTAGAACAGATGTACAACCATCATACCACTGATTCCAATGACATAGCAGAGTGTAATTTTAAACAAAACACGTTCATGTAAGGCCAATTCAGACTGAACTTCATGTTAATCAGATGTTTCATGTCGTTGCAAGCGGTTTCAAGCCGTCGCTAAACATTCAACATGTCAAATCGCAGTTTCAATGTTTTAGAAGTCCAGCAGTCAGTCCCGCAGAGATGTCAGGGCAGAGTTTTGGTCAATAGAAATAGAGAGAAATTATTAGTTCCTTTAAATGAAACAGCAGTGCCTGCTCAACTCCAGCCATGGCAGATATTCTTGCTAAATCACAAAAATTAACGCAATTTTTCAAAGTTTGCCATTTAGCCAATCTTTATAAATTTGTATGCTAACTCCTGACTGATATGCTTCATAACAACTTTACAGATAGTGGTGCAACTGTGGACATCTATTGTACACAGTATACCATGGCCATATAAGATAATGAGTCTCTGTCATTTGGCACAAAACTTCTGCTAAATCCTAGTCTACCTCTCATTACATACTGCATGTGTGTATGTGCAATATCTTATGACTTTTATAATACAGTTCTCAGCACCTAACCCACTTGTCCATTTGTTGGTTTCAGTGACCTGTTTATTTAAACATCTCCTAAGGGGACAACGAAGCGTTTAACTGTATGAAAAATAGCATGACTGTCATAATCTCCAGCCTGTAGACTAACTGGTAACCTGTGATAATTAATTAACCTTGCATAATTGGGAGGGTTGTAAAGGATTGGAAAATACAAATAAATTTGTATTTACATTTGTATTTTGCATTCTATAGGTGTAATAGATGTCCGGTATTTGACTCAGGAATGAAACTATAAAGTATATGGACTGCTTGCATACCAAATATCATGCATGAGTATGTTAGTTATTCATATCATAGTCTGAAGTCAAAATGGCTTATGACCTCTCTAGATCAGTGGTTGTCAAACTGGGGTACGAGTACCCCTGGATCAATTCAAGGGGTACACAAAAAAAGTCTGTGAATAGATTCTCAGGTCTCACCAACATGAAGTTCAGGTACAGACTATATGTGGACAAAGATCTTGCACTCAAATTGTCCCCAATACAACGCAATTGCCACTACATGGTAGCCTGTATATCAATATGAGTTCACATTTGTATATGCAGCAATAATAATTAGAAAAATAATAATTATAATAGCAATGTCTATGGTGCAGGGGGTACGTGGTAGGACATAGAATGTCTCAGGGGGTATATGGCAGTTAAAAGTTTGGGAACCACTGCTCTAGATGAACGCCCCAATGAATAGGCAAGCTCTGCCCTTCTACATTGTTTTGTGCTGTTCTTACAGGGTTCTAAAGAGTGCCACTGACTTGTCTTTGGTTCTGATTCACACTCTGGAATCTTTCTCAGCAACTGTCAGAAATAAGAGTGCTTGCCTATGTGTGAACATAGCCCTAGGCAATTTGTAACCGCAAAAAGGTAGTTTTTTGTATCTGATCTGTGCTGAATATACAGTGTAGTTGTATATTGAGCCCTGCAGCAAACACAATTAAATGTGTACATTTGTCATGGCTATGCTGATTGAATGTTTGTGTATATAAACACCTTAGCAGATTAGATTATTATGGCATGTAAAAAGTCGGTCCGATGTCTTCAATTAGAATAAATTCAGTCCGACTTAATAAAAAGTGTGCATTTCCACAAGCATATAGTGAGTCTATAGCAAGTCTCCCTGCAGAGTTCATGTTCCATTCCCAGAGGCTTTGCTAGAGAAACCATGATGACTATTTGGCTCCCATCAGCAGAACCTCCCCAAACTCACCCAACCCCAACCCCCCCCCACACACACACATACCAGTGCACACTTTAGCTAACACACACACACACACACACACATCACAGTCTAGCATGCCACAGCAGAATAATGAAGATGCACACTTGTACACCTCATATTAGAACTCCTTTGCGGAATCCGGTTCCAGTGCTTTGGAGGAATGTCAGGTGTGGTGAGGAAGCTGGGGGGGGGTTTGGGGGATGGAGTTGAGGGTGTGCCGTGCCATGCCACACCATGTCACAGCTGCCAAATCTGGCACTTCACTTTTTGTGTGTGAGTGTGTGTCTGTTATGCAAGTGTACACCAGGGAGGCCAGTATTTGACAATCGCTAACAACGGAGTGCAGAGTTAGAGAGTTGTGAATGGCCGGTAATAATTGGAAGAGACGCCCACTGCGCTGGTCCCGTGGGGACGTAATCCGAGATCTTGTTTCTGATATAATTGTTAGTCAGAGAATTTCTGCATGACTGAGCCGGTCAGATCCCCAAGCTGGTTGACAGTGCAAGGCAGTTTAATAGAAAAACTGGTTGCTGAGGTTTTTTAAAAACAGAGCGGGCACTGAACCCACACACACAGTTCACCAGGAGTGTTTTTGTGTCCCTTTCTCTTGCCCTCTCTCTCTCTGTTTTTCTCCTTCTGTAACTCCCTCCTTCTCTCTTTCTCTCTCCCCACACAATAAAAAAGCTGCAGACTACACCTCACTGCACCATCTGAGTGGGTTTGTCATGAAAGCAGAATATCAGTGTCGCTCTTTGTGTGTCTGCTACTGTTCTCTCTCTCTCTCTCTCTCTCTCTCTGTCTCTCTCTCTCTCAACAGCAACACAAGCTCTGCTTTTCTTAATTAGCCTTCTCCCATTGATTCCATTTGCCCCCCTTTTATTTGAACAGGAGGAGTTGTCAAAGGCAATTCAACGCCTCTCGGCTTTCCTGCACTCACTGACAGATGACTCAACTACCACCGGCGACGACGCAAACAAACAATCCGGCCCGGACGCCAATGGATTGAGCGGCGAGATGCCGGCAGTTCAGATAGCGGTGTAATTGGAACCTCACCTGTGCCAGACAACTCACTTACTCCACCACGACTCACTCCACACACACACACACACACACACACACACACACACCTCTGCTCCCCCACCCCCACCCCCATCTCAACCTCCCCACCCCCTCCACCTCTCTAACCAGCAGCAAATCCATAACAATGAAACAGGTGACTTTCATGCTGCTGTCAGGAATGATCTAATTTTAGCTGGGTGAATGATTGCAATTGGCTTTGCCTCATCAGATAATTAATCTATGTCACCATTAATTGGAAAAGAGAATAATTACAGGCCATGTTGACAGAAATTCTACGCTCCTCCACATCTTCGAGATCTAATTACACCTGCTAAAGCCTGGTGACCTCAACTAGCAGTTAGTGTACCTCTGTAACCCTAAGTGTACTACTACTAGCTCTGTGTCTGGCCAGCAGCGGCATGGCACCAGTCCTCTGTACCCGTTTTTGTTTATGCCCGGCTTTCTCGTCTCCTCTGAGAGCTGTCTCCCTCAATCACTTTTCAATATTCAATCTTAATTTTGTGGAAGTTTAGCATTTTCAATGAGCTGGAGATGAATGATTAATGAATAAATTTAAATGCTTCATTTTGTCCATGGATCATTAGTCAAGTCCTTTGTGGGAAGGACCTGAGAAAAGGAGTGAAAATTATTGAGACATTAGCCTGAAGCAATCCAGGGGTAAATAGTGTGCATGGAAGGATGTTGTGTTCACAGTATCCAGTGGCTTTCTAAAGAGCCCCCTTAGGAAATAAACAAACTTTCAATTTGCAAGGTATCACAAAGATGGAGAAAAAAAAAACATTTTCATTTTAGAAATGAGTTTCTATCATTTGTTTGCAATGGCGAGGCAGCTAAGCGCTTTGTGAATGGAGCTTTAACAATCTGAGTCAAAGTTTCAGTTATATGTTAGCTTGGCAGAAGACTTGGTGTTGTGACAATATTCTTAACACAAGTTGTCTATCACAATGTTGTTACTTCACCAGAGGTCTCAACACATGTAAATAAAACAAGAGAGATTCTGCTGATTGGGATATTGTAGGAATGCTACAATAGATACAGTCATTGCACTGTTGCAGTGTAACTACTTTAAAGAAAGAACTCACACCTAAAGTAAGTCGTAACACTGCTTGGAATTTATCCAGAAGTCTGGAAGTCTTGCATTGTGTAGTATTCATGGTCTGGAGTCAGGATTACAACTGCCATGGTTGGCAGACTAGTCAAGATGTCATTCTTTCCATTTTTGCATCACTTTGTCCCATGTACTCCCCTTCAAATTATTTTTTTTTTTTCGCAATAGCACTCACTCCCAGATGGACCATTGCGCTTAACATGCAGCCTTTGTAAATATCTTGAATATGTTAGCTTTGCCTGTGTGTCTATATAATTGTATGTCATTTAGTAATCATTTTACACAGGATGTTATAGATATATTGATTTTTGTTGTGATGTCAATATCTCTTTTCTTCATTGGAGTCATATGGAGGAGAAGGTGAGCATTACCTGGTGAACAGCTTCCATAGTGCTGCACCTGGGACCAGGGATATTTCCAGCCGTCATACTCAAAGCAGTTACCAAGCAATTATGGTCTTCTGGTGTTAATATCATATATTTAGAAGATATGTTTTTGACATATGCAGTTTTGTTTGACAGTACTGTTTGATCCCTTAGTTTGGAGGTCCAGGCAAAATTTTGTGAAATTTGTGGATATCATTGTACATATACAGGACGTTTTATCTTTTAGTGATCTATATGGCAGAATACTCATGGTCAGAACTGTGTTCACAAGGCCAATTGGCCACACGTCAAAAAGATTAACATTGGGTTTATTCTGTATCATCATAAAGACAGTATACTGATAGTTGTCTTAGAGATACACAGTAGATGGTGCAATGACAGACATGATTGCCTCTGATTTCCTCTCAACAAATGTGTCTTATGGAGCGGTATTATGTTATCTTTCTTTCCGATGTGACTGGTTTTGATACACCACACAAACTGTGCAATAGGCTAGCTCCTCTGGTGTTGCAATGACTGTATGTTAAAATGGGAGTTGCCAGCCTGGGAACCAGACCCTCCTCTAGAAGGTCTATGGTCTGGTGACTAGTGACAGACCTCCCATATCCAAGGGGCAGCACCAAAGGATACATTTGCAAATTAATCTCTTATATTTTTATTTTCAAAAAATTACACCAACATGTACCTAAAGTGCTGCTTTGCATCCAGCCAGAACAGATTCAACATATTTTCATGTTGGAAATGCGGCATTTTAACTATGTATAGTAAAAAGTCTGTTCATTGGCATGCAAAGGAACAAACAAGTGGTCTGTTGATTGTTCCAAAGGAACAAGACCATGTCTTATTGACATAACATGTCAAAAAGGTTGCTGAACCCTGCTCTACATGGCTCTGAGCCTGCCTATCAGATAGACTGAAGTTTTTGGTGCTTGGGGTTTAGGGGCATAGCTAATGAGCTGGTTGAGGTTCGTGGCCAGATGGACCTGCAGAACAAATTGAAATTTGCTAGTGGGGCATTCAGCTTCCCAGGGTAGGTAGTTGTGGTATCTTATTACTGGGACACAAACCTAATATTTTGAACCAAAGTGAACTTCCAAAAAAAATGAAGACTAAATATCCTAACTATGTGAATGAATGATCCAAAATGCTCTTTCTGCAATCTAGCTAGACCATTCAAAGGAGTAGAGATAAGCAGTTAGCACTGCAACTGCTGAGTGACAGCAATTACAGTAATGAAGGCGCTCCAGTAATCAGTAATCTCACACTGAATCAGTGGCACACGTAGTATTGTGTGTATGTCTGTATGTATAGCTGCTCAGCCTGTCTCTCCCTCAAAACCGAGGCCAAGCCCATGTCTGCTGGCAGGCCTGGCGACACAGAGCCGTCGCCGGGGCATTGAGAGCACTCAGTCAGAGTGGTGCAGTGCTGCATGGCTACCCATCAGCCTCTCAGGAGAAGCCAGCCTTCTGCATCTAACGGCATCTCCACTGGCTCCTGACGGGGGCTGTGCTCGTGGCTGCAGCTGACCACCAGTAGCACCACGGAGTTGCTCCCGAGAGCTAGTCGGTGAGATCTGTGCTGCTGTGCTCAGGCCACTATAGGAAAGAAGCTGCCCCACACTGTAGTCAGCAGCTCTTTGTGACTGTGTCACACATCTGCCAGGCTATATGTGTGCCGAATTTCACCTGCTGTGTTTAAAAAGGAAACCAAGCATGCAAGCACCTGCCAAACCTGACCACTAATAATGCTAATATGGCAACTCTGCCATCTGCACTGAGACTACTATGGCAGAGACCAAAGAGGAAGGAATCATAACTTGAGCTTTTGAGGAAGACTCTGGCAATTACCTTTTTCTGTTGTATTTAATATAACAGAATTACAGTGTCAATAGGCAACATCATGTAAAATTTACTGTATAGTTCATTCATAGTTTAAACATATCTCAGTGCATGACATGATGCTAAAGCAACCATGTTTCTGCTGCTTAGCATGATGCTAAAGAAACCATGTTACCAAAATACAGTGGCATTTAAGACTACTGCTTAAGTGACATGCTATTTAACTTGGGTAGGCCTAGTATAAATCCTATAATGTGGACGGTGAGATGAGCTGAGCCCTAAAAAAAATCTTCATGATCTTTCATTTTCGAACAACAACAACAGCATAATGATTATCAGCAAACAGAACAATGGTTATCAGGCTTCCTAAACCATGATGTTTACATACCCACATAAAAGTTAGCCTATACAGTTTCAATTGTTAGAGGGAGGAACTTTAAATAAAGATCATGTAGTCTGTTCTTGTACTCATCTGTCCTTGGTCACACAAGAATGCAAAAAAGCAAATTTGATAGTATCCATGTGTCTAGGGATGATGATCCTCAAACCAGTCCTGAAACCTGAACCTGAAAATACTACCACAACAGAGCAGGTCTTCAGGGTTAAATTGTATGTTCTTTTAGGGAGATTGGGCATGGTGTTGGCACTTGAATCAGATTGAACATGCATTTTAAAGTCAAGTGTTGTAAATTATAACTTTGTTACAAGAGCGAAGACGTAAAAAAAAAAGTATATTACAAGTTGCTGAACGTGCCACGACTGTTATCCAGTAAGCTATGGTTATCATTTCCCCTGTGCTTTGCTGCATGCATCATTACTATGTTATTTTTCAGTGGGGGATAATGGGGTCTCCCTTCTCCCAGCCCCTGTTTCTGGTCATAGAAGGCTTTTTGAAGGATGGAATGTCTGACTGCTATCTTTTACAGGTTGTGCAGCAATATTTTAAATTAAAACACTTCCCAATCTCATTCATCTGCCTTCCTTGCCTCCAATCAATCCTCAAAATAAATGATCGCAAACCAGTGACTTGGCTGTCATTAAATCTCACAGGAAACATGCATCAAACCCCACACTATGAACAGATAGGGGAGTATCCGGGACGGGTTTGCCACATATAAGCACGGATTGGCTAATCATGTTCATGTCTTAGAGAGGATACATGGTAACAGAGAGAGTCAATTTAATAATAGCACAGTCCAACAAAAAGTGTATGTGATACAAATCAGCCACAGGAAGATACTATATAGCCATTGTTTGTGTATTCATCTTGGTGTTTGTGATATGTTTCTTTTCTTGTTTATGTTTCTTCAAGTGTCTCTCAGTAGCTCAGTACAGCTTTACTGTAATATTGTTTCTCAAAACAGTGCTTCCTCAAATTCAACTATACGTATGCAGTTACAGTGCATATACAGTTTGGCCCCTTAAACTACTTTTTTGTCCAGAAAGCCTATCATTGATATGAAATTAAGGGCTTTGGTTGTCCTAATGCCATAGAGAACCATATGGATCTGGTTTGTCCATGTAACACAGGTTGGTGAATGTTTGAATTATTTGGGATATTGCCTGAATGTTGGTCTGTCACAGTTTTTGCCATTATTCAAAGTGACAAGGAGACTCACCAAGATTCAATGTTTGGCCGCGGTTAAAAAAGTATATTTTGGTAATATACTTGTATAGTACAGTATGTCTTTTGGCAAGTTAAGTCAGTTCTCACTTGAAAACAGTAAAAACACACAAAGAGGATGTCATTCAAAGCAATATTTCTTAAACCTTAACATTAATTTAATCTCTACAGCCTCACTGTGTGGAGTATCACTATTGCATACTGTTAAACATTTAGCTGAGTGCTAGTACTGTATATGTCTAATAGGTTTGTTCCACGTTCACGCTTATGTAAACATATTAAAGCAAAATGTCCAACATGCCAACAAAAAGGCAGCAGGTTACAAACAAATTCATCATAAAATAATACATGTTCCCTGCGTTTCCACACTCTTGATTTCAAAGACATTTATCTTAACAGGATAATAATTTGTGAAAGTCTCTGACATTTGTGTCTAGCTAGCCTGATAATAAATCCATGGCTTGGAACAATTTTTAGTTAATTAGAGTCAATCAATCCAAACTTTGCTCACTTACCGGTGTGAATCTAGACTATAATGAGCAGAAATCAAGTCGGTGATTGGAAAACACAAATTGCAGCTGTTAAAAAGACACTATGGTATGTGCAACCACTGCATTAGATCTGGTGAACGCAGGAGTCTGCCAAGCATACCACTCTCTATCAGGTATAGTCACTTGTCCATTTGTGGTTGATTGATTAATCTGAAAAACATGAAAGAGTGAAACAAAGATGAAACGATCTCCGCTGCTTTATTGTCTAATTGACTTAAATGCTGTTGGTATCATCTATAAATTCATGCTTTTTGGGAGATGCGCACATTCATGCTCAGATTCATGTGCTCATCACACCTACCAGGAATGGAACAGACAGAATAGACACTACAAGATCAAATCAGTGTGGTGTGGTTGTGTGGTGAGGTGGTGTTCTTTGTGCCACTGTGTTCATTAGACATGAGTTTGATTTGGTAAAAAAAGCACATAGGATCACTAAAAATATATTTCATGCGTAGTGAGTAGTAGTACTAGTGTGACAGAACACAGATAAAGGAAGTGACGGTCACTGTCATGAGTGTATTTCATAGCTGCATCCCAGTCAAATTCTCACACATCCTTTGTAAACTTTTTTTGTGTGTGTCAAGCCCATCACACCCTTTCTGTATAAACCTCATCCTGACTGAGTCCACTCACATGCAGTATTTGCATGGCATATGGCATGGTGTGACCCACCACCATAAGCCCACCGCTCACAGCCACAACGCCAAAATCCTGTCTCCAGAGTTCTTAAAATGTAAGGACAGAGTTGGGGATCCGTCTGCTTGCTATTGTGTTAATTATTGTCACAGTATCCAAGGGGTGAAGATAATGCAAAATGCACTGGTTGGGTCCTTATTTGTTTCACTTGTCACTGGAGTGAATAATTGGGAGTGCTGACCATATTAGACACAGAAAATTTTTAAAAATGGGGATGCAGGCGTCAGAACAAAAGACGGGTGGGAAATTAAAGACTTAATGGCTGTGAATTTCAAATTGACATGAGGGGCAACATGGCTCGCTCATCTCCTCCCAGTGAATGTTCTAGAACAGTTTCATACCTTCACTAATTTTGTCCTAGTGTTTTGGAGCCCATTGAGCAACACTGTTCTCCTGTTCCATTAGTGTTTTAGTGGTGCAAGGGGAAGAATCTCTTAATTGATCCTGTTGAGAGTAAATAATTAATTTTACCATCTACGTGTGGAATATATTGAATTGTTTTCGCCAGTGCTTTTACTAACACAGCCAGGTATTTATTTGGCACTCATAAACCGATCCTTTATTTCCAGGGCCATATTGAGTTTACCATTTGGGTGGTAGTTTGACTAATAAATTCTCACAATTCTCTCAAGAAATAACCATCAGTCCTGCAACAACAGCTTTACCTTCCCCAGGTGATCGCGCCACTGCGCCTCTGGCCGCTCCACTGCACCACCCGCTCCACCCGCTCCACGGCTGCTGCCAACCCTGAGGGTAGCTTGTGCTAGCACGGCTTGGGAGTGGCACACACACACACACGCACATACGCACACACATAGGCACGTGCACAGGGACACAAGCATGAAAATACACACACCTAAAGGCACACAGACCCACATGGTCATACAGACACACACACACTCACACATCGACACACCCATGAAATGGACAGGCAAAGGGATATACACACACACACACACAGTCTCCTCCATTCCACTATCATGCCTCGGTGCTGCCCTGCTGCTCCCTCAGGTGTATGTCACTCCACCATCTCCTTCATCTTCCTCAACCGAACACACACACACACACACGTGTTCACTCCAGAGAATAGGCCGCCTGTTCCCTTTTCCACTCTCTCTCTCTCTCTCTTCTTCTTCTTCTCTCTCTCTCTCTCTTTCTCTCTCGATCTCCCTCTTTCTTTTTGTCACGAGTGATAATCTGGTCTCAGAACAGCCGGGCCCACCTGGTCTCAGGGACCCAAACATCAGGAGCACAACAGTGGGAGTTGAGCGCTAATCATTTAGCAAGCCTGCCTCCCTCAGTGAACTCCTTGTGGTCCTTTAGATTCTACCTCTGCCTCTACCTTCTTCTTATCCAGTGGCGTGCATCCTCACCATCACGTCTCAATGAGATCGCTACCTAGGCTGAATGCTAACAGATGATAAGAACCCCAGCGCCATCCTTGGGGTATCAACAAAGTTGTGTTCATTAGTTTGCAAAGCAAACGTACATTAAAAATGAATTGGTGCATCAGAAAATTACGAGGTCTGATTTGGAAATCACATTGAAAACCAAATTAAGCTTATAAACCACAGGGTGCCGCATAACTTGTAATTGTCTTGTCACAACTCCTATGTGATTATCATTAGTGATTGTGTATATGCTGAAAATAGCCAACAGTTCTATGCATTTTAATGTTATTAATCTAACATTTCAACTCCTTTAAAATGTATATTGATAACAGTTGAGCTAGCTACAGCACTACTATTCTTAAAAATAACAAATATAAAATTAATGATCTCTGTGGGCAAAATGTACATATGAATGACAAATATTTTTCTGTTATCCTTATTATTTGAAGATCGGAAAAGCATCACAATGCATTTGTACAGTGCTCTACATGTACTTTGCTCTTCAAATTCACAATGCATTTGTACAGTGCTCTACATGTACTTTGCTTTTCAGTGTCTTTGTGAAGCCTGTATTTGCTGGCAGAATTAATATACGTCACCTTGTCTGCCAGAGCAGCTTATGTACAGATGGATTAAATGCAGCATCCTTCATGTTTTTATTTGGAGTAGAATGACTCTTACACCTTCTCACTGACAAAATTAAAACTTTAACTTTGAAGGTTGCTGTACCACCACACTTAGTTAAAATATATATATTTTTATAAACAAGATGGTATCACACAGTCTATGATATTAATATGATCTGTCCCCTGATCTGTAAACAGCTGGTTATCTTGCTTTGCCATGATAAGAGAGAGTGCTGAGGATTTCCAGTTTGTGAGCACATTTGGGCTGAATCTTTCACACGTCACAAATTGCAGATGGGAAGCAGTGATCTTGAACAGCCGATCACACTTCCGTGACCATCTGACACCTTCCATTTAGGAAAATAATACTTTCTATCTTAGCATACTCCCTACTGCAGCCTCAGAAAAGGAATTATGCCTGGGAGTTTGCTGTGCTCAACTTCCAGGCTCTTTACTGGCTATCCTTGTTCTTGTTATTTTGTGAAAGATTTTTACAACCCGTCTGTTACTTTGCATGATTTTGACTGCGTAATCTCTGTATGGTTCTGAGTGCTTTGTATTTTAGAAACTGTGAGCATCTCTGCGTGTTATGATTGGAGCTTTTCATGATGTAACCTTTACAACACCACATTATCTACCATATATCTACCATAGTCCTACATAGTCCTAAATCAAAGGGGAAGATGCCTCTTGTTGTAGTTATCTCTCAGTGCAGCAATACACAGCGGCTGACTGCTTGGTTTCTTTACCCATTGATTGGTTGATTGATTAAAATTGATGATGGCGGTGACAAGGCACCTGTCATATGGACATCAAGCCCTCACACCATAAAAGGAACTACATATGCTGGTTGGTATTCCGGCAATCCTCTGGTGTATACATGCAGCTAGTTATTTGGCCTCCCCCCATAAGGACTCAGTATATGTGTAATATGACAGATAAATATGAGTTGGTAGAACAGTTATAGAGAGAGTTGTAAATCACTGTAGTGTGATTCTCTGTCTCAAAGGGTTTAATTAGTCTGGAGATTCTTTTCTTATCTGATGAACCTTCCGCCGCTCTTCCCTGTACCACAGAACAACCACAGTGCCCTACAATTTGAAGTCCATTGGCCTCAGGAGACACAGTTGCTACACAGAGCTTAAAGAGTTTGAGACGGCCACTTCATATAACAAGTGTAGTGTATTTCAGCAGACACTTCTGCTGTTATATTAATTTTAAAGAAGCAGTTTCTTTTAGAGATAGAAACATGAAACAAAAATGGAACTGCTCTCAATAAAGTATCTCAAGGTTAAGTGAAACTGGATTCACTAATAAAATGCATAAATGCATTAAAAAACATTATTATTGAGTTTTGGTCTATAACTATAGCTTCATGCACAAGCCTTGCAAACATCAGAAAAATATTTAAAAATTGCTGATGTGCAGTGCTGATGACATAATTTGGCTATGCAGACTAAGCATTTTGATGGACTACTCCGACTCAGGCCATGGCAACATTTGTTAACCCTAGTCTGGACTTACATTGTGAATCTCAGTGGTGCTGATTTGCCCTTCAGAACTAACTGCATTGAGACACACTGATAAACATAACAGGTGAGTGGTGAATTGTTATAGTTTTGATGCAGACAAACAAAACTTGTCTTTAACTTCTTTGTCTTTGTCTTTAGTATTTAAAATCATGTGGGAATTTAAAATTATGGACTTCATACATGTATTAAGAACAGTGTATTGCTAAACAGAGCATGCTATTACCAGTATTATTGTGGTGAATGGAACAAACTGATGGTGTATTGACTGAACTCTGTTGTTATATGGAGACCCCACTGCAGGTCTATAATGGGTCACTGCTGCAAGGCCCTCTACTTAAGATAGAAAATGCCTTCATTACTACAGCAGAGTCATCCCTGGATATGCACTGAATTGATGTTTGTGTGGATACATTCCCCTGAGCAGCTCAAACACACTTTCTGTGAGTCCAACAGGCACTTGCACAACTATGTTTATCAGTGGATAAATTTGAGATAACCCATATTGCCATTTATGACCATACTCCTTTTACTGTGACTCAACCAAGGAAAACTACACTGTTGTTAGGTGCTTGCTTTGGCACTAGAATCCAGGCTGCATTAATGGTGCAGCATGTCTTCTCGTACACAGTAATTGTGCCATCCAAATTTCTTATGGTGAAGTCTTAACTTATCTGCATGGCTGCTTTCTCACATTTTTATCATTCATACCTTTCAATTTCACACTTCATACTCAAGGGTTATCTTGTTAAATACTAGCCTGAGTATTGTTTAAGACTTGGAGAATGTCAGCAACTACAGAACAATGCCACATCATGACTTCAAATTGCTACTGTTATTTTTATTGATAAAAATTGTTATTACTCTTGATGTTATACATTTTTTGGAAGCTGCTTGGATAGATACATTTTTCATATAAACAAAAAAATAAACAAAGGGAAGAGGAAGTTCTTCCACCAGGGGGGGGAAAGTTAGGATGATTCCAAGGGCCTGGCACTGATGGGGGGCCCTACAGAACATTTTAATATTATAATCAATGTTTGGGAGGCCCAAAATAATTTTATGTCATAGGGCCCCAAATTTTTTTGATGAGAGCAGTGTATTTTGTTGAAGAACCCGTCTTCCACATGGTGCCATAGAGTTCACCACTGCAACATTCAGTCCATCATGGACATGTCAGTGGGATAGAGGGCTGGAAAGTATTACCATGCAGGAGAGAGATGCAAAGGTCTTTTATCAGCGGCTATGTGGAGACAATCAAAGACCATGCAGGAGAGAGATGCAAAGGTCTTTGCTGAGTTAAAGGCTTATGTTCTGCTGCTCACTAAGTCTGAAAGTTTGATTCATTACCTGTCCCTGTATTTGCATTTTTGGAAATGCTATGTGGTTTAAGACGCCCATACAGTAGAATTCACTGACTATTCATGTACTTTTACACTTTTACATCCATGAGACATGCCCAGTTTGAAGCCTCCTGCAAGATCCAGTTCATGGTGAAGACAGTGAGTCCGACTTTTGCTACGTTCTGAAATAACAAATGGTTTGGGGATGACGGCAATACTGTGGTCTGTAGAAGGGCTGTAGCTTTAAGCAAGCATGGTATAAGCCGAAATAACTTCAGTGTCATTTTTCAGTTCATTTTCAGGAATGAATTAAACATTGCTTGTATTTTATAGGTTAATGGATTATTTCTGCCATATATTCTCATTTTAAACACATCTCAATTTAAGGCCACTTTAGAAACCTCCTCTGTACACTAAAATACACGTGAATACAACAAAGAAAACCTTGGTGCACTTGGAAACAAGGAAGTGACAGATATTAGCCTATTCCAGTTATTATGAATGGACTACTGCTCAACGGACTATTTCTCCAAAGAAAACAGCATTTAACAGAATTAATATTCACCAGCAGAACAGACACCTTTTTACATAAACCCACCAAATCACTCCAAAACATCTTACCATGCCATAACATTGCAATCCAGGCTGAGGAAATTGCCCATATGATCATGCCAGTGACAAACACCATCACATCATTACTTATAGACAAACCATGCTCCATGCAAGTTTGAGTGCTTACCACAGAGGTGACCTCTTAAGGGAAAGGAGGATGAGCCCATGTGATATTTAGGTCTAAGTTACCATCACCACACTGTACTGTATGGCACACTTAAACTTGGGTGTTTTTTTTCCAAGAGTGGGAAGTGGATTTTCTCTGATTTGACAAGTGTTGCTTTACTGGAATTGGGTGTTTATATCTGTCATCACATAGTGTGTATTCAAAAATAGAAAAATAAATAAACACACATTTTGACAGAGTAGTCCTTTTTACCCCAGTATGTAATTATATTTCATTTTCACTAAATGAAACAGACAAACATATATCTCATGAAATAAATATGCATAAATACCAATTCTACAAGGGTATATAAAATATGTGGTAAAACTCAGTTTATTTTTGTCAAAATATGGTGTGTTGATGCACGTCAAAAGTTTGCTGGAAGCACCTTCTTTTGAAGGACTAGCAAAAGGAGAATGAGAAGAGGGGTTATTTTGGCGATGGAGATTAAGGCAGGGGCTTTTTGTCATTTGTGCGAGACAAGCCATTCATCCATCCAGTTCACAGCCAAAAAAAGGCTGGTCCCAGAAATTAGCAGTTTCAGCTCAGCAGCAAAGTCGTCGGGCTGTGAAGGCAGAGAGAAATTGACTAATTAGCAATGCGCACTAAAACTTGACGGTTCTCTCTATAACAGCGAGGGAAAGACTCGCTTTTCTCCCCCTTTCTCTTTTCTTTCTTCCATAGATGTTTGAAATCGCAGTCATTTACGCTCGACAGTTTTTACAATAGCCTTGAGCCATAATTTTGCGAGTCTCTCCAGCATCCATACCCCTGCATGGTCTCTCTCCACCGGCCATGCACGACCGTTTCTCTCCCCAACCGTGGATTTCCTATTACTCTCGTTACGACTCACTGAGCCCCAGGCCCAAGGATAATGATGTGTTGTTTCTTGGTAGCATAATTTGTCACACGTATATTTCTTCTTCTTCTTCTCTTGCAGAAAGCACAGCTCCCTCTCACACACTCACACACTTCTTGTTAATTCTGGAGAACAAATGATCAACGTCAACAAATAACGTGAAATAGTGTCTTTAAGAGTTGGAATCAATGTTTATTTTGAGGCATCGGCCATAGTCTTTAAACAAAAAGGATAAATTTAAGAAAGGAGAACAAAGGAAAGTCAAGTGAGAATATTGGGAACCTGAAGCTTACTTTCTTTTTTGTCAAGCTCGTAAGTCAGGTAAGTTTGGCTTCTGTTCTGAGGCTAGCTGCTCACATCATTTACTAGTGACAGGCGCTTTAAGAGAATGTGGCGACAGCGAAACTACATTGTAGCGAGCTCGTATCAAGTTTACAATATCAACCATAATACGAATGTATCTGTATCCTTGCTTTTTCGGTTCGTTGTGATAGTATTTATTTTGTATATGTTTTATAATTGCACCGATTGGATTTTTAAGTCGAGCATCCTACTGTAGAGGCGGATGTATCTAGCTTACTGTATGACGATACTGAGACAAACTAATTGCTTTTGTATCGACATGCATTTTTGTGTATCAGGCTATCTGTATCTCCCTGGGCAAGGAATATAGCAAGAATAAAGCAAAGCGTGTCAGCAAGCTGAATATGCTCGAATACGGCATGTTCCGTATTGCCTACCGTAGCCTTCCTTTTCCTCTCGCCAAGTTAAGTTGCGTTATCGTAGCGGCAGCTGCAGTATCTCCTATCATACTTTGTTTTGACAGTAGCCCTTACACCGCAGCGTCCATTGCAATGTCGTCTCGGCAGGGTAATATTGCACATAAAGGTCAGAAATGATGAGCGTGTACTTAAAGTCACGACCGGGGAATGTAAGTTAACACTGAAACGGTGAAACATTTTCAAATTCCGAAAAGCTGGTCAGTACCACTTGGTGGTACCCTCATCTAATACAACCTATGCACATTTATTTTATGGTTTGCTTCGTTGAAACTTTGGTAAGGATAAAACAGACCTTAAGGTAGACTTAATTTGTATCAACAACCACGTGTAGTTGTGTATGGATGACCTACTTATAAGGAGAACTGACACGCATTATTTATTTTTAGGTGGCGTAAGCAGTCCGGAAGTCATGTCCAGATCGGGTGATAGAACATCCACCTTTGACCCAGCACATAGTGACACCCTGCTGCACGGGCTTAACCTTCTGTGGAGAAAACAGCTTTTCTGTGATGTGACACTCACTGCTCAGGGACAGCAGTTCCACTGCCATAAAGCAGTGCTGGCGTCCTGTTCACAGTATTTCAGATCTCTGTTCTCCTCTCATATGATCAACAATGAGGGGCTTGCCAGCAAGGATCAAGGCAGCAGTGGAACCCCCTCCTCTTCCCCTGATGACAAACCACTGCCGAGCGCCCGACCCATCAACAACCTGGTGCTACAGGGCTGCTCGTCCATTGGACTACGGCTAGTTCTGGAGTACCTTTACACTGCCAATGTTACCCTTTCCCTGGACACCGTGGAGGAGGTGCTGTCGGTCAGCAAGATCCTCAACATCCCACAGATCACCAAGCTTAGTGTGCAGTTCCTCAACGACCAGATTTCTGTGCAGAACTACAAACAGATCTGCAAGATAGCAGCCCTGCACGGGCTGGACGAGACCAAGAAGCTTGCCAACAAGTACCTGGTGGAGGATGTGCTCCTGCTGAACTTTGAGGAGATGTGCGCCATGCTGGATGCCCTGCCTCCCCCCGTGGAGTCCGAGTTGGCTCTCTTCCAGATGTCTGTGCTGTGGCTGGAGCACGACAGGGAGACGCGCATGCACTACGCCCCCGACCTCATGAAGAGGCTGCGCTTTGCCCTCATCCCCGCCCCGGAGCTGGTGGAGAGGGTGCAGTCGGTGGACTTCATGAGGACCGACCCCGTGTGCCAGAAGTTGCTGCTGGATGCCATGAACTACCACCTGATGCCATTCCGACAGCACTGCCGACAGACGGTGGCGAGCAGGTGAGGTGGCTTGGCTGTGCTGTCACTGCTGTGTTTGCCAAAGCAGATATAATCAGTTATGGATAAGAAACAGCCATGAATCAGTGTTTTAAATGAGATAATGTTGGTATTTTGGTGATGGTTGAGGCACAGTATTACACTGCAAATATGTGCTGACTTGAACAAGAAAATCTGGCACATTTCAGTCAGTGACTTGCCAACTTCAGTAGACCTCTAGTGATATGAGGCTTGTTTCTTCAAAGATTGTATGAAGAGGTGTGTTATGGCTTTCTCTGGCAAGATCAAAGTTCATTTGAAAGACAGTTCATACATTCTTGGCTGATTATGTTCTAAATGCAACTATTCCATCACTAATCACATATGGGTATAAGGATTTCTTTACACTAAGATATAGTCAGTGTTGGGGCAACAAAGCTTTGCAACCTTCCAGTTAAACTGAAGTTAAACTACACCCAAGTGACTTGGAAAAGTGGTTCAAAGTACTTTGGAAATAATGACCAGAATTGGTGGTGTACACACATGTATTGAAAATATAGCAAAATACACATAGTAGTGCATACTTATTGACAAGTTAACCATAAACTGTATAAAATCAAATACCCCACATTTCATGGGATGTCAGCTTTGGTTTATCACTGTACGATATCCATCAGGAAGGCAGCTGGATTCTAGAAAGTAGAATCCAGAGAGGGATGTCACATCAAGATTATTGGGGTAACTTTCAACAGTTGTAAACAAAGCTAAACTTTGTTGAAGTGGGCATATCACAACAATGGTCAGCATAAAAGAAAAAAAGAGGGATGGGCCTGGTTTTAGGAGCTTTATTAGTTTTACAATAAAACTAAAATTAGCTAGAAGTTGTGGTGTCAGAAGTTACACAAAACATTAGTACACAAAAGAACCCCTATTGCTTGTAATAAATAAAATAAATATAATGCTCTCAAAATATGCTGTCTATATCATACAGTAGAGGTAAATACAGTGTATCTACACATATGCATGTATGTTAGAGTGGACAAGCCACATCTGCTGTTATGCAACACACTTGACAGATTAGGGATAGGTAGGTTAAATGTATGTATGCTAAGCGCCAGAAGTTCCTCTTACACTCTCTAACATGTCTTCTTAGGATATCAGTAGCTATGCTGACAGTGTTACCATTTGCATTGTCTGAGCAGCTTGAGGAGTGATGCTGTATTGCCTGTATATTAACATGTTGATGTTAAAGTCTTACTTCTACTCATTCTTATGCTGCTGTTTTGGACAATGCTGACTCAGTCTGTCCCAGCTCAAATTCAGTGAGCTCATAAACTGTCAGAAATTACATAATTGTTATTCCCTATTCATTTATTGTACCAAGGTCTGGCACAGTTATATGATATCAAACCTGTGGACACAGCCATGAGGATTTAATGCTGGAGTAAAGCCTCTCATTTACTATTTTAGGATTTAATACTGAATGAAAAAAAAAGTTGCCAGTTTATTGTCTATGTGAGTCAAAGGTCAGACAACTTGTTTAAGGCTGTTGGTCCTTCAGCCAGGCGGTCATGGTGTGTCGGTGTAGCAGGGGTAAGGCTTAAGGCTGGCAGGACAGGGGGGCAGGATAAGCTCTGCATGAGTTTAACATGCCCCAGTGGTACCATGAATAAATTAAAATATTTCTCCTAATAAATGTGGTGTTTCACGCATGTAGTGGATGCTTCTGTATTGCAACCAATTAGCCCTAACTGGGTGAGATTCTTTTTGCACAGTGTACCCTAAGTGAAAGGACCAGTACTGATAATGGTTTTTCCAGACAGATTTTACTGATGGAAAAGCATATAATCTACAATATTTTTATGTTAATGCAGAATTTTACTTGTCTGTGAAACTGCCAATATTCAGCATAAGACAACATGATGTAGAAGACAGCATTGGGAGGGGTGGTGATTTGGTGCACACCGATGATATAGTGTGTGGTTGTCTGTGACATTTAAACCAAGTAAATACACTTTATTCCAAACGCAATATTTTTTTTAGACTTAAAAGTGATTTATCTCTCATGATTATCAGAGACATGGTTTGTGTTATTGTCTATTATATGGTGTTGCCTAGCTCACATATGGCGTGCCTTAGTCTGAGAGCCGGGCACACATGGGGTGTCATTTCATTAAGATAGCCCAGACTAGTCACTGCCTCAGCATGCACCCCTCATGATCGTTTTTTAGATTCTCATGGATAATTGAATAATATGTTTCAAGAGCACCCCTCCCCCAAGGCCTAGTGACTTAGAGGATGATATAGAATGCGGATGTAGGGAGGCACATACAGGACCACTGGATAGCAGTAGGTTATGTCTGATTTTTAAAGTCTAAAATTGAATAAATAGGGTAATGTGGTGGGGATGCTTTATAGGCTTTATATGAATATGAGGGGCTTGGCTGGAAGACCAGAGGGCTGTCCTTGGTTTCCTAAAACTTCCCAGGGTTAAAAAAAAATCTAATCTAGGACAGAAAATATATTTAGAGCAGCGCTGAGGGTACCTGTATGTGTACTTGTTAACAGCAGCATCCAAGCTTAAAAGCACACTTCAGCATGACCTTAGGGCACACTGTTTTTATGTTTCAGGGAATATGCGTCACAGATATCATATGCTAACTTTACCATGGATATTAATAGAATAATAAATGCTGAATTTTACCTAAAATGTTTGGAAGCCTTATTATAACAATAATTTCCTCTTCAAAACCTCTCCTAACAAACTCTAAAACAAGAGTTATTTTAGTACCACTTTCATGTTGCTGTTATTGATGTTTGAATAAAAGTACAAATGGCTTTTCATTATAGTGACAAAAAGCAGTATAGGGCTACTGATGGAAAAATGACCACCAGCAGGTCTGATAGGTCATACAAGGTGATGAACTTCTGCATCAGCTTCCATGCCTGTTGATTCTAATGATGAACAGGTTATGCATTAATTCTATTCCATGTGGTGTTTTATAGCAATGTATTCTTGTGTGACTGGTAAAACATTTTGTCTGGTCATTCCATGTTACCAACAATTTGTTGATGATTTGTGATGTGCAATGCAGCCTTCTTGGAAAAGATTATAAACAAATGAAGACTACACAGTGTGTAGCTATGTACAGACCAGTAAAATGAATGGGTGTAAAATGTAAATGTCGTAAAATGTATGTTTCCATTGAAGTGGCTTTACAATCCACTGGGAGGAAGAAGTGTGGGAGAGGAAAAAGAAGTAAGCGTTTCTCTTGTGTTTGCCTGTGGACAGAATCCGCTCAAACAAGAGGATGCTCCTGTTGGTCGGAGGCCTACCCCCGGGTCCTGACCGCCTGCCCAGCAACCTGGTCCAGTACTACGACGATGAGAAGAAAACATGGAAGATCCTCACAAGTAAGTCGAGCTGACGCCTATAGTCTTAGTGACATGACAAAGCCTTCTGTAGGCAGGATGGAAAGAAGTTTTGTCTAGACTCATGCTCACCCACAGGATCCATCCACATCCTGGAGGTAATGATGTATAACTATCACTTTTAATATAAGTTTTTAATCAGAGCGTGACTTTTACACCACGGTGGAGCTCTATGCCTGGGTTCCCTTGTTTTTGCTGATATCTCTCAGCAAGATCCATTTTAATCTAATGATATTGTAGGGATGTATCATCAGAGAATGACATACATACTGTTGTTGAACTGCTCTATTAAAAAGAATGAACACTTGCTCGTGAACATTTGGGGTGGCATCCCTTTCTCAGCCTGAAACTAATTACGGATGCCTGTGTCAAGCCAATTGATTTCCTTCTAAATATTTTTGGCTGCATTTTAAAAAATGAAGTCTTCTGGCTTTTGGGAAAATGACTTAAACTGGGGTTATAAATGGATGTGGTTAAATCATTTAGGAGAAACAAGACATTGTCAAAATAAGGAACAGTATCTCCAACAAATGAAATCACTCATTGTGAATGTGTCATGGTCGGCGATATATTGCTATTTCCCAGTAGTATAATTGCTGTGATGCAATCTGAACTAGCAGATACATAAGAATATACATTAGAATATTCATAGACTGTATATTATAACATTGTGCTGTTTTATCCCATATATGCAAAATCACCTTCAGCATTTTGCTTGTGTTTATGTGTACATGTGCACGTATGTATGTAAGTATTAATGACTGTGTAGCACCTAGATTATTAGCTTGGATGAAATATCATCTTTCTCTTGTCTCCCTTGACCTTTGGCAGGGCCATTTGTCTGAAAATTGTAAAGGTCACAAAAATATTGTCTTTTCTCAGCGTATTTGCTTGAATTGATCCCATGTCAATGAACAGAAAATAATAAGTGTTTTGTTACCGATATATTTAACTGCGTTGTTGCGGCTGCAATTGTGCATATGTGTTGCTGTACACTCAATTCAGGTGTCTATTGGCATTCATACAGGCCAGCAGAGCTCTGGGTAGTTAATAGAATATTACAGGAATATTGAGCAGTCATGTGCATCCAGATTAGCCCATATACATATACACTATATTTCCTGACACAGGATAGAGGATCAGCTGTAAGCACACAGTTTTACAGTGAAAGTGGAAGTATAAGGTACATGTATTTCTTCCCAGAAGTCAGTCTGGTGTAGCCTGTTATCAGAGACGAAGCACACCAAAGACAATTGGCCATCTCGGAAATTCCCAAGGCCCATGGTACAGGCCATGCTCTTCCCATTATCTAACCATTTGACCATACGTGCATGCAGTGGATAGTGGACAATCCCTCTACGACTCTACAGATGGGAAGGGGGAAAAAAGTGCCTAACGAGAGACAGTGAAGATATCTCAAAATCCTGAAATGATGATTACCATTGACCTTGCCTTGTAAGGGGGCCGGGACTGTGCATACCCAGAGTGCATGCCGGCTGTGCGATTATAGAGGCACCTAGAGTCTCTCTGGTCACTGGAGCTGGGCACTCAGGCATACAGGCTTCATTAGGTGTGCGATACATGGGCATCCGTTTGTCTTTTGGGAACATGATGAAAAATGATTCATCTGACCATATCACATTCTTCTACTCCTCAGTGGTCCATTCTTCAAGCCCCCCTCACCTTCCTCTCTCACAGTGATGGTGTGTGTGTGTGTGTGTGTGTGTGTGTGTGTGTGTGTGCGCATTATAACCTAACAGTGGCGTCTCTTTTCTAAAAATGCTTAAAGAGATTTTGATTTAGAAATTGCATACCTGCAATTATTTTGCCATATTCATGACATGACTGTTTTTTTTCTTTATATATCAACACATACTCCTTTGTAAAGTTACAAGGCCCTGCAAGCCTCTGATTAGCTCGCTCCGTTAGAAGTCCATGCCAGGAACATTGTACTGTTTCTCATGAGACAGTGACATTTGGCATAGCAAAATGTGCTTGAACAATCACTTCTTTTTAAGTCATGGAGGTTTTGTTGGCTCCCTATGCCAGTGGAAACTGATAGGTATATCACCCCGGAGTCTTTGTAGTGGTTGTAGCACCTGGCTACTCTACCTACCCTTATATTTGTCAAGTAAATGGGATATTTGAATAACTAAGGGACTGTTATTAGTGGAAGATAGGACAGATGACAGCTTGTGTGCCAGAGCACTAAAAATATAATGTAACTAGCAAAATGGAAGTATTCTTTTTCAGTTTGGCATACTGTGTGTAGAATTTAAATCTGGCCACTGAGTATAACTCAGGACAGGACACCGTGTGGTTTTTAGGCTTGATAGACATTATATTGCATTAAAATAAAGAGGGAATTAATATCCATATAGCTAAACAACATAATGAAGTACAATTAAAAAAAAAAACTCGCAGTACTAGGATATGTACTGTGTTGGTTACTCTGTCACAGAGATACTTTAATTCACCACAATCACAGTCGATAAAGTGTGGGGTTGCAGAGACTGCATACACAATAAGGATGATTTGTTTGGACTTTTTCAGTTGTTCATGTCCCATACTGACTCCTAAAACATGGATAATGTAAATGGCTATTATGGTAGAATATTCTTCCCATTGTAAAACCCAACGCAATGACTTTTTAACCGTACCTAAGCCACACATTTGTGAAACCCAACGCAATGACTTTTTAACCGTACCTAAGCCACACATTTGTGAAACCCAACGCGATGACTTTTTAACCGTACCTAAGCCACACATTTGTGAGACTTGGCACACTTTGTCAGCGCTGTGTTTATTATTCTATTTGTCCAACCATAACATTTTCGGACTTGTAATGGACTTCAACAATAGTCTTTGATAAGTAAGTCACACATTTAGAATATGAGAATTAATACCAAACCATCTGTGGAATTGCATAAATGGAAAGACAAATCCATTCACAGTCCTCTATGGACAGCAGGTTATTGTAACAGTTATATGCTCATACTGTGCCATTGGTAGAGTGCAAAAAAAGATCCTTTTATCACACAAACTGTGTGCAGATGCAGTTAATTCATAGCCAGTGAGGTCATTTCTCTGACCCAAAAAGGGTCATGATCTTATTAGACACAATAAGCACAGTTTGGATGGATCTGGAGATGGACCTAATTCAGCCATTACTGGTATTCATTTAATTTATTCTTTTGTGCCTCTGTTCTCTGTGGGAACAGGCTGCCATCTAGTGTTTTTATCGTGCAGTTTTGGCCCAGGATGGAGACATAGCGAGGAGCTTCTAAATGTGTCCCATGAGTGTCTTCTTAATGGCTCATAAATGTAACATCTATACATCCGTAAATGAATACAGATCCTCCAGAGTATTATGTTATATGTACTTACATGACTCGTATTTCATTCATTTTTATATTTAGTTTTTAGGGCAGTTATTTTATTCTGGTCTGTAGTCTCTTTTTGTCAATGACCTTTAAAGCAACACTGGAGTCTTTGGTGTAAAACTTCCATACATTGTCCAGAGTCTTATTGGCACTGCTAGAAGATGCTAATTGGTGTTTGATGACAGTACAGTTTGCTGTAATGCTTTGTCTTTTATTTTGTGGTGGTTTCCTATCCTCCACTGCACAGTGCCTGTCCTGGATGACCGGTGGGAATAACACTTGTGTTTGTCCACTCTTCATATGACTACATGCCATCCAAATCATGTTGGAGATGGTACCTAAAGGGAATTTTCCTTTAAAAAGGATACCTCAAATAGTGGTGAAAATGTACATAGTGTTGCTTTAAGAAAGGATACAGTTTTACAAATGTATAAGTATCACTATATAGCAGATCTGTTATATAATGTGCTTGGTCTGCCTACCAAAAAAACTAAAGGATACCTGTCAATTAGCGGGTGTTTGTGGACTTTAATGTGACACATGATTATATAAACCACTTGAAGCTCACTGCAGCGGTGTACACGTCTCACGCAGTATTGCTTACAAAACAAACAAAACAGAAAAACGGATAAACAACTAATAGTATTTGTGTCCCAACAAACCCAAATAGCTTCTGTGATAAAGTACAATGATGGAATTGTCTCCTAAGATGAGAAATCTGGCACTCCTGTGCACATAGTGCACTACCTCCACAGTGAAAAGGCCAAAGGCTGCCTGAGCTGCAGGAAATTAGACTTTGGGACTGGTGGTATTTGTGTCCGCAATGGAAACAAAAGCATCTGTTCTGTGGCATCTCATCCAGGGCTTGAATGGCAGTCCCTGAACACCAGGAGCAAATCTCTGTCAATCACACATGCCTGTGAAATGCAGCATGATCTCTCTCTCTCTCTTTCTTTCTCATTCTCTGGTTCTCTCTCTCTCTGTCTCTTGCTCTCTCTCTCTCTTTCATACACACACACACGCACGCACACGTATATACACAGACACCACACACAAACACACACACACACACACACACAGACACACACACACACTCACAGAAGATAAAGCTGTATTATCCCTCACAAAGAGACCAGTCTCAATAGAGGGCCTGGGCATGTCAGTCACTGAGTTGAGTTAGATTGCATGGAAGAGGCCAATTGGAAAGGAATGAGATTCAAGGCTGTCTAATTTTACAGCAAGTGTGATCCATCAGCCAGCGCTGAGGTGACAGTGGAAATGACTGATAGAGACAGACAGGTGGGCTTTGCCATTCCACTGATTTACACTCAAAAGCACAGAGGCCCCGAGATTTATTGAGTGAGCCAGAGCATGTTCATTACGGCCATCTCTCTCTATTTCTGCAGGGAGGGGTGGGAATCAGGGGAAGGCAGAGTGTGTGTGTGTGTGTTAGTGTGTGTGTGTGTGTTAGAGTGTGTGTGTGTGTGTGTGTGTGTGTTAGAGTGTGTGTGTGTGTGTGTGTGTGTGTGTGTGTTGGGGGGTGGGGAGGGGTTCACCTTAGCAAAGTAAGACAGGAATGGACCAAAGGCGGAGCATGAATAGGAAAGACAAGCTTGTATTTTTTGCTATTGCTGCTTTTGTGTGTGTGTGTGTGTGTGCGCATGCATGTGTGTGTGTGTGTGTGTGCGTGCATGCATGTGTGTGTGTGTGTGCGTGCATGTGTATGTGTGTGTGTGTGTGTGTGTGTGCGTGCGTGCGTGTGTATGTGTGTGTGTGTGTGTGCGTGCATGTGTATGCATGTGTGTGTGTGTGTGTGCGTGCGTGCGTGTGTGTGCACGTGCTTGCATGTGTGTGTGTGTGCGTGCATGTGTATGTGTGTGTGTGTGTGTGTAAAAACTAAGCTCATTTACCAGGTTAATAACTGAATGCTGAATGCAAACGATTGATGACAAGCAGACACATACATAAAAGCTTTCAAAGCCAGGCAAGTCTTTTAAGAGAGAGTACCAAAGGGTAGTGAAGAAAAGAGATACAAATAATCAAAATTAATGCATGTGCCCATGCTAATCTCTTGTGTCCATGCTAATCTTTAGTCATGACATGAATAGCTCTAACAACCTTTCATTCAAAAGCAGGTCTCTGTCAAAGCACCAATTTAAACATATTCAGAATGTCCATACACCTATACTTTGTGTGTAAAACATGCATTGTGATTTTAATTACATCTGCCAAGGAGTTTATGTTTTCGCCATCATTTTTCTGTATGTGAGCAAGATCAGTCGAAAAGTACTGGATGACATTTTCGGACAACATGGGTATTAGGCCACGGAACAGATGATGAAATGTTGGTGGTGATCTGGAACACTGTCTTTATTTTGTATTGGGTCAATGACCCTATATTGCCTTTGGCGGAGGTCTGCGCTCTCCAAATGCTTATCTAGTTTTAATATTGTAATCAGACTGTTTTTGTTTTTGCTTGTGTCTGTCTGGTTGTAGTCATGCCTTACAACAGTGCCCATCACTGTGTGGTAGAGGTGGAGAACTTTCTGCTCCTGCTTGGAGGTGAAGACCAGTGGAACCCTAATGGTAAGAATCTCTAAAAAAGCCCATATCACTGATAGAATGCATAATGTACAAACGCAAGCCTAAAGTGTTTGTGTTGCTCTAAATAAACCAGTCCACCAAATGAATGTGAAATGTGAATGAGAAGACTGTGACTATATAAGGTTGCAGTTTTCTGAAGCAAGGTGTCTTTTCCCACAGGTAAACACAGTACTAATTTCGTTAGCCGGTATGATCCAAGATTCAACAGCTGGATTCAGCTTCCTCCCATGCAAGAAAGGTAAATTGCTATCAGTTCATCATGTTGCAGCCATGAGATGTTCTTCCTTAGATCAGCTTTAGGCTAAGTGTATTGGAGTGCAATGGATTAAGTATAGATACAAAATTAGGTATGATTCCTATAATATTTTGTTGCTCTCAGATGAGGTGATCTAATCAACTTCCTTGTGTTTTGACTCGTAGGAGAGCTAGCTTTTTTGCCTGCTGCCTGGACAAACACTTATATGTGATTGGTGGAAGGAATGAATCAGGATATCTGTCTAGTGTGGAATCATACAACTTGGAGAGCAACGAGTGGAACTATGTGTCGTCCCTCCCCCAGCCTCTGGCTGCGCACGCAGGAGCAGTTCACAATGGAAAGATCTACATCTCAGGTCAGTCAGCCAGTTACCAGATTCGTGCAGCCTGTAGTGAAAATTCCCTGTCCCATGAGTGAGCAGGTCAGTTGTAGCCATGGTGGTTATTAGTTTCTATAGCCAGATGGATGAATATTTTGTGTGAGAGCATCTTCAATTCAATTCAGTTCAATTTAGTTGTGCATATTGGGCCCCTATTTATGAGCCATCGCCAAAGATCACTGAATACTGATCAAGATAGAGCAACAAAATACGTTACAATGGGAACAAACGTGAATAGTAAATACGTTACAATGGGAACAAACATGAATAGTAAATACGTTACAATGGGAACAAACATGAATAGTTCCGGTCTGCATAAGTGGGAGTGTCACATAACGTCACAATATAAACTTTTCAATGATCTTCTGTATCAGGGTATTAGGACTCGACTCTGGTCTACATAAAGGAGGATTTTCCCCCCTCCCCCTTGCAAAAGTAGAACTTAACAAGCATTTGTCTCTCGCTCCACTTTTACCCTCTCTGCCATCACTGCCCCCTTTGCAGGAGGAGTGCACAATGGAGAGTATGTGTCTTGGCTGTACTGCTATGACCCCATCATGGACGTCTGGGCCAGAAAACAAGATATGAACACAAAGCGAGCGATTCATGTCTTGGCTGGAATGAATGACCGTCTCTACGCTATCGGAGGAAATCACTTGAAAGGTAAATAGTGGACCCGTGGTGGTCAGTACATCACACTATGCGAAGTTGTGTGTTACGGAATAGACACTCATCTTTTCTGGTGCTTCTGCTGTTATTGTTTTTTTTTTGGACATAGCAGGATTTTCCCACCTTGACGTGATGCTGGTTGAGTGCTACGATCCCAAAGCTGACCAGTGGAACATCCTTCAGACACCCATTCTGGAGGGCCGTAGTGGTCCGGGGTGTGCTGTTCTCGATGACAGCATTTTTCTAGTCGGGGGTTACAGCTGGAGCATGGTGAGTGTAAAAACACACCACTCAAAATGCATAGCATATATTTAACATTGTGCTTGTGCTTTATTTCACTGGTAAAGGAAGATTACCAGGGTGTTTACTAAGAATGGCCTCATCCATCATAAAGATTATGAAGCTATTGTTTCCTCCCTGTTCAGCTGTTATTAAAACTATAATTACATTTAAGATTATGTTTTTACAAGGCTATCTGTCTATCTATCTATTTATCTTTACTAACAGCCATTCTATTTTGACTGAATGTTATTAACTGTCTTCAAAGTGACTCGCAACCATGATACTATGATTGTTCATTTGTTTTGTAGGGGGCATACAAGTCCTCCACCATCTGCTACAGCCCAGAGAAGGGCACATGGACCGAACTGGAAGGAGAGGTAGCAGAGCCCCTGGCAGGGCCAGCCTGTGCCACAGTCATCCTACCAGCATGTCTGCCATTCAACAAGTAACCACCTGGACAGGAACGTGTCCTCACGACATCTCTATCACAACTAATGACAGCAAACAGTCCAATCTTCAAATAAATCTAAATAAGATAAACAACAACAAAATAAAGAATTGATTGAAAAATGATGATTGAGGAGCTCCTGAAACAATAGGAAGTGTAAAAATTATTTTTTTACTGGTTTGACAAAAGCACTTTCTTTATTGTGAATTGAATGATGAAAAGAATCACTTCTAACATGTACAGTGTAAGTGTTCCATCTGTGTTGAGAAAATGCAGCTGTACATGTTCATATTCTTTTTTTTTAAAAAAAATTACGAAAAGGGTTTTGCCTTATATGTTACAGCACGCTTACTGTTCAAATGAATCGATATAACTGGCTTCATGTCCATTTGTATTTAGTACTTTGTGGGAAACATCCCTCTCTTTAAAAAGTGTTTAATCAGAATACGCATTTACTGTGAAAACAGTCTTTCGATCAAATTATTGGTTTCAAGGTCATACTCATTTGATCCACAGTCATGATGCTTGGTATGTTGTAGACTAGAATACAGCTTTTTTAAATCCATGTGCTTGTATTATTGCTCTATGATGTGTTTTATATAAGCTAAGGTAAGATGTTCAATTCAGAACACTATGGCACGGAAGCATTCAATTTGATCATAACTGGGCTGTACAATCAGAAAAAAGTTTACCCCTTTCCATGTATATTAATGGTCTCAAGTAGGCTAAACAGAAAATGATGCTGTATCTCTTTGTATTCTGTGTTCACTGTTAATGTTTTACAGATTTTCAGTTTCTACAGTCTAAATAAATGAAACAAAATACTGTAGATGTTTTCCCAGCCCAACAATCAAAACGTGCAAAATATGGTCTTTTGTGACATAATCAGTATAATGAGACTGACTGATGGCAAATTTCGGATTTATTGACATTTTACTCTGGTAACCGTTTATCATATATGTACAATACTGTAATGTTACTTGATGCCTAACTGAAGTAGGAGAGTTAAATGACTTTCATGATTGTAAATATTTCATTTGGTGAAACATTTTTGTGCACTCAGCATTGGATTTATTCTCAAATCCTGTTCTGTCCTTTGCATTTTAGATGATGAAAATAAAACAAAGCACTTCTGGACCAGACTTGTGTTATGTATTACACTGGTATTTATTCTATGATTTTTTTCACCTGTGCAGTATCCATTTTATCTGTGTCAGCACTCTTCACAAATAAAAGCTACGACCTGCTGATGTTATTTACTTTTATTATGTTATTATAACTACTGGAAGAGGTCTGGTAAAACCTGGTCAGGTAAAAAGCTCCCCAGTTATTTTAAATAGTTTTTCAGCTGTAGAAAATGTGGGGTTGTTTTAGTATCTTTTTTGGTTCTTAATAGTAATTCCTGATTCTGTGCTCAAGGTTTGCAAATTTAGATTGCTAAAAATGTCACAAGAGTTTCTAACAATTTACTTGGGAGTCTTTACAACTCTGTTGTTTTCACAAAATCCTGTTGTCACAATATTTCTGAAAATGTTGATCAGATAAATAAGCCCAAATATCTCTGGCATCATCACCAAGAGACTGTCAGGACCTGTCTAAGGACTGTCAAGAAGTCTATCAAACCCATTGTAATTACTTTAATAGTCTGTCATGTTGGGTCAGTGGTTTTACACACAGTCCTGTAGGTGAGAAACTATCAGAAACCATTAGAGGCTTGAATGAATCCCTCAAAGCAGTAGAGCTGAAACACTTTCGATGTCCGCTTTACCTGCCGTCTGTCATTAGACCCTTGCAGAGGTCCTCGCAATCGCAACTTGCCAAATGTTCAATGTCCAAGCGAGTGAATCAGACAAGAGCTGTCAATGGGTGTTCTAGAACAAGGCAAACGCATATTTAGAACACTTTCCGATTGACTGCAAGTTTACAGCCAAAGACAAAACAAGGGATATACAGTCCATGCAACACACAAATTTAGAGGGGCATCTCTGAGGGAGATCAGTCTCCTTATAGTGTCCTAGGTCCTGTAGCTATGGGGTGCGTTTCCCAAAACTGTCGTTGCTAACCAGTCAGCAACTTAGCTGATAGGCAATAGGCAGTTGCATTGCAAAAATACCCATAGAGCTGCTCTGTACACACGTGTGAAAACTACATAGGCACTGCCTTTCGGGCATGCTCCTTTCTGAAGAACCTCGAGTCAGGAGGTAGCATGAGGCAGTGACCTGCGCTCTCTTTTATGTCTTAGGCTATGTTTAGCTTTGTTGTGATGGCATAGAGAGAAGAAGCAGAACGCTTCACCCTGATCAAGAAGATGTAACAATGATGTAAATAATAAATAAGATAAATAATAAAATGTCTAAATATATAAAATATTACGTACATACATTTTGGAAGTGTGTAACCAGCTCCTGTGCCAAATGGTTTTAATGGTAATGGACAGTAAAGAACACATGCTGTCACTGCATCAGATTTAACTAGATGTTCAAGTCTGTCTCTCAACATCTAATGATTAAAAAATATCCAGGACGTCAGAATATGTTTAACTTAAATATTGATAATTACTGGAGCATTCAGAGCACCTGCAATGAAACAGAGAGATAGATAGGCAATTGATACTTTTTAGATAGCTCTGAGCTTACAGAACAAGACCCCCAGACATTATCCAAAACAATCAGGTATTACCTTGTAAAATGTATTGTTTTGAATACGATAGAAGTGTCATATAGACAAATCAGTACTTCAATCATACTACTGGCACCAATTAAGAGGTTTCCAGGCCATGATCGAGGGCTTCTCATCACAGGAAGCATCATACTGCAGCACACCCTAGTGGCTTTTCCAGTGGATGACCTTAAGTGGGCTACAATTTTAAAGGTAAGGAATATTTTGAATTATGGATAACAGCAACTAATGCACAACCAACCCAAATCTCCAACATATCTCTTATCTCCTTTAACAACAAACAAGTGTGAGAATGCATACACTCAAACACTGGTGGTCCTGCTACAGTGAGTGTGGAGACAAAGTTGCCCAGCCTGATCAATCCACTATTCCACACAATTAAGACATCACATCAGAAAAAAGGTTAACAGGTCAATTATCAGCAACCTTTTCATGTAAACAAGAACCAAGACTAAACTAATCTAATCACAATTCCAAAGGAGACTTTTGATAAGACTATGGGGCTGCAGTTGGGATGAGAATTACAATTCATGCTTTCTCTAAATACTTCTCTAAACACTTAGCAACAATATTTGAGCATACTTGCTGGTCATTGTACATTACTGAATACTCACATTTCTTCCCCAACGCACTACATCACCACCACATCACCATCACCACAACGTAGTTGAGCATGACTTGATTCACTGAAATGTTTTTGACAAGTAAGAACACACAGGTAGACACAGAAGACAACCTCATTCATGACCTTGAGTAAAAGAGGATTTTATTTGTTCTTTGTCTTGCTTCCACCCTTCTTGATTTTTTTGGTGCAACAGTCTTCTTCAAGAACAACTTCCTCTGTGGCAATCCTGACTCTCTTATTCTTGGAAGGTAAAGGCAAGTCATCTGTGGCTGCAAGACAAAAACAAAATCATTCTTTTTTTGTATTCTATTACATTAATCACAAAGAGCGACATCCTAATTAAGTGTGTGCATTCCCTTGATGTTTAACCTGAGCTGTGAAAATGGTACTAAACTATGGCATTTATTTATATAATGATGTCATTAGTCAAATTGGGCCAGTCTGTGTCAAGTCTGACAGAATGCAGGAAAATGGCTTCTGTACCATGCAATATTTTCTCCCACGTTTGTTTACATAATGTTCACAGTCCCAAAACTAATGTCTGTACCTTATTTATGCTGTGACAATGTTTTAGATCTCCACCACAAGAGCCAAGACAAATTAAGACTAGTTTTTTAACAGAAACATTTTACAAGCCTTGGAATTGAGATTCATTCAGATCATACATATGGTTTGAATTAAATCTAAAGGTGCAGCTACTTTGACATAAAATGACCTGACTTAAATGGCAGAGTGAGTCCAAATGTTACTAGACCACACCTTTGGTTACTTTAGATATTTGATCTTGATCTTATCTGCGGTGGTGATCTTACCTGTGGATGAAGTTGGCTGTGGATTCTGTTCCTCCATGGGCTCATTCTCATTTTCTGCAGTTGGCTTGAACACGGTCAGACAGGTAAGTCTTGCTGTTGTGTCCACCTCCAACAGAAGTTTGGGAGGCTCGGGATCCTATTGGACAGTAGTGACAAGACAAGACAATGTTGGGACAGGTTGGAAAAGAGACATGGAACAACTACATTAGCCCTTAAATATATACAGTATATATTTATATATATTTAACCTTGTCCAGATGCAACTTCCACAATTTGATGAATCCATCATTTGATGCCGTCACAATAACACAGCAGTCATCCAGCATGAAACTATCCACAGCTTTTACTCTGCAAAATGGAAAAAAAGAGATTTCAAAGATAGACAAGAATCATTTTCTCTCGCCTATTTAAAAGATGATTCTCTGACTAATAAATGGACAGCTATTGCCACCTGTTTTCATGGGCCTTGAATTCGCACATACACTTCTCTGTTGTGAGGTCAAAGAGCCGGACCGTCTCATCATCGCCAGCCACTGCCAGAGAGTTGTTCTATAATACACAAAGAAATACGGCCAACACATAGACCATGCCACCACAACATCATCAAAACAGGATTTAACAGATTACTTGCCATATAGTATATATGTAGTTTATAGCCATATATTAACAAAACACTGATCCAAAAAGATTATAAAACAGTCAGTTAAGTAAATGCCTATTTATTAGGTAGTTAGGTCAAATACACACACAAACACAATTTGAAATATACCTGTATGAACTTGACACATGAGATTCTTTTGGGGTTGGTAATGGTTGCAGTCACTGTGGCAGTGTCCAGATTGTAAACATCTATTTTATCATTGGTCACCGCCACATATTTATCTCCTTCAAGAGACCATTTCACTAAATCTGCACCTGCAAAAGGACATTGGACATTAGTACATTTAAGGCATTCAATCTACACACATATTTATGAAATGAATTCAGAGTAAAATAAAATATATTGCAAGCGAGCTCATGGCATTTTTCCTTACTCTGCTTGAGGTTTTTGACAAATGCTGATCTTCCATCAGTTAGATTCCATGTTCTACAATTTAAACATGATCAAAGTGAATTGACTCTGGCCAAAATTCATTTTTCATTAAATTAACAAAGCATTCTTAACAGTACATTCCTGAGTTAACCATAAATGGCGGTCAAAGTATGCTTAAGTTGATTTTAAGTACAATTTACCTGAGCGTTTTGTCTGTGCCAACTGACAGAGCAAGTTTTCCAGATGGATGGACAGATAGCGATGATAAGCGCCCCCTAAAAACATTATGAGGTGATCAGGCAAATGTTACAGGAACTGCAAAAATGACAATTAGGGCTGCAAAAACTGAACAACTGAATTAATCATTTTTTAAAAAATGTGACAACTGTATAAGCAGATTTTGTTTTTTTTTTTATATTGAAGCTTCTTAAACTTATTACTTTGGCATGTGAACAAAAAGCATTAGAGGACATCAATTTAGGCTTTGCAAAACACTTGATATGCTCACACCCTTTTCTGACTTTTTTGGATCAAGCAATTTGAGAAACAGAGTAATCAAATGTTAAAATAATCACTGGTCACAGCCGTAGCAATAACATAATGTACTGATTCAGGTTCAACACATACTTGTGTGCTTTGATGGTTTTCAGACACTCCCACTTCTTTGTCCTCCACACACACATCAGCCCATCCTCTCCCCCGCTGATTAGATGTGATGTACCATAGAACTCCAGACAAGAGATGGTACCTGGTCATATCACATTGTATTTAATTACAGTTTTACAGCAGTGCCTGTTCTTCATCTCAACCACTGCGTGATTCAGGGAGGTGTCTAAACAATAAACTTGACAGTACTGCACACTGTGAAAAAGAAGACCATAACAAATATAAGACGCACTATTTTTCCTCCATCTCATCTGTAACTTACCATCATGGTGCAATAAGGCCCCTTGTTCAATTTGCTTCTTCATGTCATAGAGCTGAATGGTTTCGTCTTTACTGCCTGTGGCAATATACCTGTTGTTAGAAGCTACAGCTGACAGACTAGCTGTGTGTGCGTGGTGACTGAAGTGTGGCGTTGATGTCCAGTCCTACAACAACAAGAAAACACTGCTCAAAACCTCTGCCCTCATGTGCTGTGCCATTTGATGAAGAGCGCATGGCTCTATATAGTATAATAACTTTGTAAGCATCCTTGTCCTATAACTGCTTAAGCCAGAGAGCAAAGCATTAGACAACATTTCCTGCTCTAAAGTTAGAAGTGCTTATTTCCATGAAACGGGGAATTAAATATCAAATACACTCACAAACAAACAACAAACAAGTTAACAAATAAGGTACCTCTCCATCTCTAGAGACACGATAGCCAAATGAAATCTGCTCATAACTTCCAGCAACAATCTCAACCTCAACGCCCATGTTTTGATATCCTAGGTAGGGTGGCTCGCACAGTACAATCACTAAGGTTTAGCTCCAAATCCTGCAGCTAATGCCAAAACGTATAACAGTTTCGTCGTCTGAGGCACATTACAAGTGTGTCAAAGCAGCTTCGAAGTGGCTCACATGTATATCCAGCAAGCCAGCAACATGTGAGTGATGCCTGTGACCCTAATGGAGCACCACTTCCGGGTGATGTTTTTAAAACATTTTGATTTAAGAGTCCTATTCCGGTTAGTTAATAACTGTTTTTAAGCAAAGGTTATCAGCAAAGAAAATGTAAATCATTGGTACTTAATAAGTTATTTTCAATAACACGTATAGTTTGTATGTGTATTGTTGTGAAATGCTCCTTGGGCGTACTTTGAATTTGGCTAATTGTAGCCGTCAGACAGAGGGTGGCGCTATAGGCGATCTGTTATTTACATTTCAATACAGAAGAAGACATCTTTTCAACATATGTTTTGACAGCAGGTGACTAAAGAGAGAAAGAGAAGGCAGACGAGGAAGAAATGAGAAGAGGCTTGCTTCTCTGAGTCAATTTCGCACGTCAACACGCACAAGAGGGATATTGTTTGGTTGTACTTCCTTGCCGAAATGATTACGATCGCTTCGACTTACCACTCCTTGAGCAAGTTCTGCCAGTTTAGTTTATGTCACCGCTTGTCACATGAATACACAAACTTTAGACCCAAGAGACATTCCTACCCCTGCACTTTCTCTCCTCGTTAACACAGGGGTCATACGCTCGTGTGTGTAGACTGTACCGCGTTACTGATATTTATTTTGCTGGCTTCAATTTTATTTTTACCCTAACAATGTCTTCAGCAGGGCAAGCGAAACTCCAAAAGAGGTAACGCTAATGCAAAACTTTATATTTACTTTACATACATTTACATTTTATTTATTTAATCTAGCGCGCTTTGGTAGATTGCAAGTAGTTTTTATATAAATATTAATTTATTGGGATTTATCATTGTAGTCTAACCGTAAGTTACTAAACATGATGAAGGACGGGTGAAGTGAAGATGTGCAGAGCAGTGCCAAGTTGGCTATTTTCTCCTTAGCCTTACTTCTCATCTTGGCCATATTCTTTTCTTCAATTTCAGACCAAAGTTGGACCTGAAATTTCTTCAGAGATTTTGCAGCATCCAAAGTATCCTTTTCCCGTGTTGGTCCAGTCAGAATGTCCTCATGTTTGTGACCCTGCTTGGTGTGACACTTTTTGGTAAAGACTCCTTCAGTTAATCTAGAAACACTTCTAAATGACTATGCACGAATTTCGTGCTATCAAAGTCTTTGGCCAGCGTGCGGGCCATGTTACAAATCTGAAATTATGAATGTCTTTTTTGCCACTTTGTACATCTCAGTCCTACCAGAGAGGGGTTAAAGCTGAAAAACAAAGTGTGAACAGTTGAGTTTCATTCTAGTTGGTATCTCGGGCTGGACTCAAGTGAGAGGAGTTGTAATTGTAGCTGTGTGTCAAAAAAAAAAAATCTACGGATTTCAAATTAAAGAGAAAGCTAGTTCTGTCAGCCAAGGCTGACAGGCTTGTTTAAGCTATCCAAGGCCATAATCAGTGAAAGACCAAGGAGGTTCCCTCAGGCCAACCCCGGCGAAGTGCTCACAAGTGTTGATTTTATTTGTCATATTCATGTTCAATTTGTATGGCTGCTCATGACTCAATTGTTAGCTGAACTAGAATCTAAGGAGTTTCTTCAAAATGTTTCTTGATGTGAATGGCACCAATGTAAATTGCCCTCAACTGAAGTGTTGAGAACGATCTGTATGTCTTGGAATCGACTGTGATTTTCGTGTAAATGAAACTGCTCACTGCTTTGCCTCTTTCCCAGCTTAACACAATAAATTGTTTCTATGTTTCAGAACAACTAGTCATTTACCAAGTCGGTGTCATCCCCAGTCAGTTCTACAGTGTTCTGTCCGAAAAGGACTTTGATACATTTAAATCATTGGCTTTGTATGCAGTGCTGCTGATCCTGATTAACTCAACGGTAAGCTCATTCTTTTACTGTTGACAAATAGGCATGATTACTATTATTGCTTAGTATCATGATGTGTCCCTATATAGTATTTTAAAGGTGCAATGTGCATTTTAGTTTTCCATGGTGAATCACATTTTCTCCTTCTTCATCCCATTGACAGCAAACAACATGGCTATGGATTGATTCACACTGCATTTCTCCTTTAATGAATATGCTTGCTGTTTATTTGCAGTTGAAGAGTCTGGACCAGTACATTTGTAATCGGTTGTATGTAAACTGGAGAAGCTCATTGACGGAGTCACTTCATAAGGAGTATTTCCATGGAAGGATCTACTACACACTCAATGTGCTAAGAAAGGATGTCGATAACCCGTATGTCCTGTATAAATAACAATACTACTGCACCTGGAGCTCTTGTGGTGTTGAATGATCATTTTTTTTGAAAGCCAGCAGCTTTAAGTTCTGCAGCCCCGTGATAATTATGTACCTGCCCAATTAAATCTAAAATAGTGCCCCCTCTTCCATAAAGATTACGAAGTGACACTAAATACATTTTTCCATGGTTTCCCCATCCCCATGCCTAATAGGTAGGAAATGGGCAGTTTAGTGCAAGCAACTGAAAAAGGCTTTTCTCTTGAGAAGGCTACATTTGACCTTATACAGGTGGTGGTGTCTCTTGTTGCAATTATGGCAATTATTTGCACTAAACGCCTGCTCTTATAACTGTGCAGGGACCAGAGGATTAGCCAGGATGTGGAGCGCCTGTGTAAGCAGATGAGTACCATGGCTAGCCGCATCCTCATATCTCCCTTCACCGTGGCCTACTACACATACCAGTGCTACAACAGGTGAGAGACATGGCCACAGGGGATTGTGCTTCCTGAGAGCGTCATTGAGCAACCAAGTGGCCTTGCTCAGAATGATTTTGAGCTCAGCCTGGAGTGAGGGAGGTTGACAGACTACTAATACTAATATGCAAGTCAACTTAGAGAACATTTATCTGTTGTGTAGCTGGTGTAGCAATGCTACCCACACTCAGTGATTTCCATATAGCACCAGAGAAAAGTCTGTTGTAACTGGTGTCAATGAAACAAATTTGGAGTGAGGTGATCCAAGTTTCCTTAGCTCCCACAGCATTAATAAGTTACGCTAAACTAGGCCTCAATTTCCTGTTTTAGTTTGTTGCTGTCACAGTCAGTGTAATCTTTGTGTATAGTTGTTGGATTCAAAGCTTATCTGCAAATCAGCTTTCTCCAATTGTAGAGCAGCCTTGATCTTAGAACTGTCCTTGACCAGTGAGACTCTTTTAACATTTTATAGCACGGGTTGGATTGGCCTGAGCAGCATCTTTGGCTACTTTGTCATTGGAACCATAGCTAACAAGGTTTTGATGGGGCCCATTGTCTCCACATTGGTTGAGCAAGAAAAGTTGGAGGGGGACTTCAGGTAAGATGTTGAAATTGCTTGACATTGACACACACGCACACATACATACACACACACACACACACACACACACATATACACACACACACGCATGTGCACATGCATTCACAAACAACATGTTTAAGATAGAATGCTGAATGTTGATAGAGCTGTATCAATGTTGCATCAAAATACTGCGATGAATATTTTGATGGGTTTGTAATGACCCATTATACCAAACACCTCAGTATATCTGAACTGGTTCATTAAAGTTGAATTTGCATCAAATTACATTATTATCAAGACCCTGTGTATCAGAAAAATATGTGTTGAAGAGCCCAGTCAATCCCATTGCAAGTTTAGTGTGTTGCATTATCTTGAATATGAAGTGGAATTATTTTAATAATTTTTCAAAAATCTTCCCACTGTTTATTGGGCAGGAAGCCACTCAGCATTTTAATTTTTTGTTTGAAAATGTTTTCTTTTTATTCTGAAAACAAAGGGAATGCATGGATTAGACTAGGCACATGTGTAGATAGCATGGACTTGTTGGAAATTCTTTTGCTAAACAAAGACAACATACTATGGATTTTTTTGAATATGTACTAAACTTTTAACTCATTTAACAAGAGTAATCTTTTCATTTTCACATATTATATTACCATGTGGTCTGAATATGTCTTTCGTGTACCTACCACCATAAAGTGTGTGTGTGTGTGTGTGTGTGAATGTGTGAATGATTGATTCTTTTTTAGGTTCAAACATATGCAAATTCGCGTAAATGCTGAATCTGTAGCCTTCTACAGGTCAGTACACTATGCTCAGTTGCTTCATATGAAAGAGATTGAATGGATCATTATTATACAGTTCCAGTTTGACATTCCATTGACAGTACTGTTTCTGTGTCATTTGAATGCAGAGCAGGGAAAGTTGAGCGCATGAGAACTGACAACAGACTTCAGGCCCTTCTGCAGACCCAGAGGAGTTTGATGAACAAGGAACTCTGGCTCTACAGTAAGCTGCCTTTCACTGCTTTCATCATAGAATGGACTGATCCTCCCGCTAATTAATTGTATGTAATTGTAGATGTCATTTTCCAGTCACCACAGTCTATTCCTGTTCTCTTATTTGGGCTGCATCCAATCAAAAAAGAAGCCTTCATCATGTAGACAACAGTGAGAGTTAACGAACAATACCATTATAATGAAAGGCCTTGTGATGACAGTAGACTCTATTTGTGTGTGTCCCCGGCAGACTGTGCAGTATTTCCCTGGTCTCTGGTCTCTGGTGTTTCTGCAGAACATGGACTTTTATGTGACTGTGTTTCATGTGTAGCGTTCAGGTCTATTCATCTGGGCCTTGAGTGCTCATGAATTGGGGACCTCAACTTACCACTGTGCTTTTGCTCTTCTTCTGCCACAGTTGGAGTGAACACGTTTGACTACATGGGGAGCATTCTCAGCTACATCGTAATTGCCATTCCCATCTTTACTGGAGTGTATGATGGCCTCACGCCAGGCGAGCTCAGTGCCCTTGTGAGCAGGGTAGGTATAGGGGTCTGCTCACAGTTGTAGAAGCATATTCACACCACACACTTGGACTTGCTCTTATTAAAATCTTGCCAGGATGTCATCTCGTTATATTTTTTTTGTTAAAAGAAAAAGAGTCACATGCATTTTTTCTGTGTCTCTCCCCCCCATCCAGAATGCCTTTGTCTGTATCTATTTGATTAATTGCTTCACGCAGCTAATAGATTTGTCCACTACACTCTCTGATGTGGCTGGCTACACTCACAGGTAATGGCTCTTATGGTGTTTCACAGTGTAAAGAGGAGCCTCTTGTTAGCCCACAGCATGAACCTCAGTCTCGTCTTATTTGTGAGCGCAGGATTGGAGAACTGAGAGAAGAGATGGAGGAGATGAGCAGGGAGCAGTGTGATTATGACCCAGTGTCAGGGGAGACGTACGAGTTTGACAGGTACGGTATGACTAAATCAGCCAGTACACTATTCAGCCTGTGAAGTCCTGGCCTCCGTATCAGTCTGTTCTGTCTGCAGTTCTGTCTGAATTTTTGCCATCTTCATGAAAAGCACCTGTTCAGGCATGTGGACATTTGTTTTTCAGTTGAGCAATATGGCAGTGCCATCACTTGTGTTGTTTTAGGCTGATCACAGATGGATAATGATGCAGGTGGCCACCGAGATGCAGCAAACCACTTACAAAGGTGTTCAGGGATGCATTTGATCACATTACCTTTGTAATGTATAAGGTGATAATGTATCATTAAGGCTTCTAGTGGAAATCTAATAGGCAGTAACAATATCTGAACACAAGTGGTCAGCTGGACCACTATAATAGAAGCAGGTGCACCGCAGAATTGGGTCTCAGCTGTCTGTTTGTGAACTTTGCCTTCAAGGCTCATTTCAAACTGTAAACAGGAAAGTCTTCAAGGCACAATATGGTAACTGCAAGCAGGAGACCTTCAGCATATACACATACACACCATTTTCCTCTTCACCAGCAGTGACCTTGAGCTACAAGATATACCCACAGACATGGCCTTTGTTCTGGATAAGATCAGCTACAAGTCTCCCTTCTCAGAAGAGCTACTGGTGAAGGATCTCAACCTGCGGATTGCCAAGGCACCCACTTGCTCGTGGTGGGCAACACTGGCACAGGGAAGAGCTCCTTGCTTCGGGTCCTCAATCGACTCTGGGAAGCAACTAGCGGTGAGGGGCTGCAGATATAGCCGGGGGTGACTCGGTGCTGAAAGTGTGTTGTAGTGCCATGCCTCATTTGGATTGCTTCTCATCCGAAACAGTATACATTTCCAACTGCATCCGATAGGTCAGTGGTTGTCAAAATGGGGTACTTGTACCCTTAGGGGCACTTTGATTGATCTTGTGGGTACACAAAATAAATCAGTGATATATACCACCCAAATTATGTCATTGATTCATTATGCCAGGTAATTCAAACACATCCCTCACAGTAATCTGTGGTGAGATGAGGCATTCTGTAGGAATTATTGTTTAACCTGATTCATATGTTTATATGTTATGTTTAGTGTGTGTCTATATGTGTTTGGGTTTGCCGCAGAAATATAATCAAAAATTAATTACTGTGAGGCATCTTTGGTGTTGAGGATGTAGGATGTAGAATGTCTCAGATTAATTAAGTGAAATTTGATGATGAAATCATGTTAGAAAATTCCATAGATTCATAGACTTCGGTTCTGGTGCTGGTGAAGCCATCTTGATTTGGCTTGTGGGAAGCGTCTCCTCAGTGCTCTTGTCTTCCAGGCTCAGTGGAGATGAGGACGTGTTTTGGGCCGAGGGGACTCCTCTTCCTGCCACAGAAATCCTATCTGACGGATGGGACCCTAAGGGAGCAGGTGAGCTTTAGCTCTGCTAGTTGGCTTTCAAGGTACACTGATTGTACTCTGATGCACTCTCGCTTTCTACTCTCAACAGGTGATTTACCCCCTGAAGGACATTTATCCACTTAAAGGTATTGTTGCTTTTAATTGATTACATTTAATAGCCATATAAATGTTGAGCTCGAAGGGGGATAAGCAAGCCTGAAAATGTTGATGGCTATTTTGGGCTCATTTTCTGAAGCACTGTCGTAACAATGGCATTGATGCAGTTCATAAAATTCGTGCCTCCCATTTGTTCCCAGGGGCCATAGATGATGAAAGAATCACACAGTACCTTGAACTGGCTGGAGTGGTGAGGAATCAGTAACCTTTAGCAGAGTATTAGTTGGTCTTTTTTAAGACTGAGTAATGAAGTTCTAAATAGAGCCCTTGGCTTGATGAGCTCCCTTAATTGCCCTTGGCTAACATCTTTGGAAGGTGCCGTTTCATTAAATTAAATTATGCCTGCATTCTCATCACAGGAGATTACTCTATCCTGAACCTTTTCATTTCTCTTTCAGTCCAGTCTCCTGAAGCGAACTGGTGGGCTGGATGAAAGAGTCGAGTGGAACTGGTAAAAGAACCATCACCCCCGCAACCCCCCCCCACACACACACACAGACTCATCATAATCAGTGCCTAATGCACAGGTGTACAGGGAAGCGTTGCAGCTCTATTTCTTCCACCTAGCAGTGCTTAACATTGAAAGGTCAGTGGGGGAAAATAACCCACCCAACAAGAAACATGGGGCAAGGAGTTAAAAGAAAAGAAAATGATGGTTGGAAGGCAAATCATTGACATATAGCACTTTCTCCCATGCAGAGCATCTGCCTTAGTAGCACTTAAGCTCTTTCCAGTCAGCATCTCTTGGCCAGCTCAGCCTAGGGTCTATATGGCACACGCACTCCCGGTTTGCTTAGACAGAGGCACCTGCACTATAGTTTTATTTATGTCTCTCTTGTGATCTCCACACAGGTATGATGCCTTATCACCTGGAGAGATGCAGAGGCTTTGCTTTGCACGGCTCTTCTATCTGCAGCCAAAGTATGCAGGTTCGTTTCAGTAGCCTGAGGCTGACTGACCTAAGACTGGATTAGATTTCATCATTTGGATGCTCTTATCTGATGATGTGCTGGTGTGTAACTGACAATGAGTAAGATGAGAAAAGCAGTCGTCACTTCACACTCATCATATGAATGCATGGAATACCATACTGTAGAATGTGTGAGCTATGGAGGTAGTTTTGTGTCCTCAGACAGCTTTGTCATCAGTTTGGTTGTGATGTGTTTTGCCATGACCGGTATGTGTGAAACTTTTGTGATGTTGTCAGTGTTGGACGAGGCGACTAGTGCCTTGACAGAGGAGGCTGAGGACCAGCTGTACCGCGCCTGCAAACAGCTGGGCATGACCCTAATAAGTCTTGGTCATCGAAGAAGTCTTGAAAAGGTACCAGGTTTTGTAAATTAGTGGTCAAAGTTATTACTATTTGCGTTGTACTATTTTTTTTTTCTGAAACTTCAAATCAGATGCTGCAGTGCTGAATTGAAGAGAAGTGAACTGCATTTCAAAACACAATATGGATTTGATTTAGAAATTTGCGCATTTGTGCACAGATGTGTAATTTGGAAAAAAAAACACCAATGGAAGGCTGAGCATATTGATACTCTTAGAGATGCTAAACAAATCCACTAGATCCCACACATACCCGCAATCAAAGAGCACAAGCCCCTGTCAGAAAGGTTCAAAATGTTTCCATGCGCTGCAGAGGGATTATTGCAGTACAGTGCAAGCTCGTATTTGTTGGCAGTTGACTTTTATATTTTGCAGTCCTCTCTGAAACCATAGTTACTGAGTAAAAAGCGCTCAGAGCCCGGTGCTGTTCTCACACGCACACAATTCAGTTGCTGCTCATGCAATCTGTGGCTTTCAGTCGGAGTGACCCCCATCAGATGGGCCCTTGCACGATGGAATGGGGATTGGCTGGAGGTTAGGTTGACCCAGCCATCTGAGAATGACTTGATGTAAAAGGAGATATTTGTAGCCTCATCCCCTCCAACGCCTCACCCGACCAGCCCTACCCTTCACCACTTCCTCTGAACTCAGTGCGCCTTGTGAAGTCTGATTGAAAATCTGACCTGCTCCTTTATGCTGTTTCTTTCTCTGTCTTGCAGTACCATGACATGATGCTGCGGCTTTGTGGGGGTGGCCGGTGGGAGCTTACCAAGCTGAAAGAAGACTGACTACATCCAGCTGACCCCGCAGACTGCATTCAGTCACAAAAATACGCACAAAAAATATTGCAGGGAATTTTTTTTTGTAATTGATGTTTATTTCATGTAAGGATAAAGTTTACCTCTCAATTTCATCATTTATGTGCTGTTTTTGCTTTCAGTTCATGCTGAAGAGCATGAAGGTCAGGATGGTGAGTTATAGGTCTGCCTTTATTCATGTAGAAAACCAGGACAGCATGGGCTGTATTCTTTGCCAAGAAGTAGAAGTGTACATACAGTGTCATGTCCTGTGCATCACAAATGGGAGGCATTTTGATGATTTCCTGTGCACTGACCTTTCAGTTTGCACATAACAGGCAAACTGGCTCAGAATACCTTTGGAAAATTAACGTGTGATCAGTAATAAACAAGAAATGTCTTGTTTGCATTATGGATTTGTTCACTGGAAAGCATCAAACTAACCACTCCACACAGCACAACAAGCCTAGTGAAAGCTGTTTGGCTTGCAGTATGATAGATTTCTTTTATGTCTGTATTTGTACCATGGCACTCTAAAAGCTGTGTTTGTCAGCATGTATATTGTTTTTTAATGGCATTATATCCACAAATTAAATAAAACCTAATCATTCTTTTAAAGTAATTCAGGGTAGGAAATCCATGTATTGTACTTCTAACATATCTAACTAGCCTGGCTTTTAACATATCTATATTAGCCTGGCTTTCGTGACCAGTTACCTCAATCTGAGATTGAGCTCAGTCTGGATACCTCTCTGTCATTTCCTGCTACTCTGAGTTTGTTTCCTAAATTTGGTTTTGGGACCGTCTTCATCGCATCAGGGGTAAAAGCCTGTTTTTGGCAGGTTCCCTGTCTCAGGCAAACGGAAAGAAGTACAAATGACCATCAAATCAAATTGCTCACAGATCAGGATGGATTTTACCAGGCTAGTGTCAAATTAACCGTAAATAGTGTAACTTTGTAGTGGTCATACTTATAATTATTCATAAAAGTGTGTAATCAAATGGATGGAAAGATAAAAATGTGTTGTGTTGGAAGAGGGCACATCATTTGAGAGACTAAATGGGGTTTTAAACAGAAACATTTGGTAAAAAAAAGTTGTTCTTCTGTCACGTAAACCCAGCAAACTACCTGGCTCCCCAGTGAATAAATATTAGCTGCATTCAGCATTCTTAGTTGGAAGCGCCACCAATAACTAATGGGATGTCCAGAATGCATCTATGGCTGCAGTCCGCAAGATAAACTCAGGCAATGTTGAATGCAGCTGTTAAGATTTAATTCCGCCTGTGCAAAATAATTATAAATTGCATATAGAAAATAATTTTTGGATCTGGTCATGTTGGTAAGTAATAGTTTAACCTGTTATGAAACAGAGGAAGACAGTTGACAGAGACAGCTATGAGTCTTGCTGACCTGTTTGGGAGGGGCCACAGATTCTGAGGGCCAAGCCAGCCTCCATGTGACTGTTATGTATACAAGCTTCAAGAAGTTTCATCAGCATTTATAGAGAAGTTAATCCTGTGGCATAATTTGATTTTACTGCATGTCTTACAACTGGGGGATTTAGAAAAAAATGCTCTATATACCTGTACATATAATTCTATGTGGGCTCGCAGGAGAACAATATCAACCTCTTATGTATAGGCTCTCATTATAGGCTAGACCACGTTCATCTTCTTGCAAGGTGTCAACAGATTTTGAGAAGTTGACAAGTTACTTTTCAGTGCATGGACAGGCAAATTTATTTGGATTTTGTGAAATTTGATTAAAAAAAAAACAAGAGAAGGCAGACTACATAAAACAAACAAACTTGTATCATTTGGCAAGACAGCATGGTAAAAGTAGTAAAAGTCTACAAAATTATAGGCTTAATTTAGCCCCCGGTCATGTAAGATTTTGTCGCAGTACGCTTTGATAATTTCCAGAGCGCTAGCATCACACGTGAAGTAAAAGAGACTGGAGGCGTTTTCATGAATCATTTCCGAGCCTGTTATTTACAATAGCTTGTAGCCGCTTGCCATCCTCGTGTGGTGGGCTATGTTATACCTGGCAACTGGCTCGGCATCTCGCACCGGGAGTCTTCTCAGGCTTATCACTACTCTTGGAGGCGCATTGAAGGAACCGAAGGAACATTAATTTCAAGCCCCCGAGGTGTCACAACGCGATGGACGCACATCGTTTACTTTTCGGTAATTAATTTTGAATGTGCTTAAAGCCACGAGAGTGTTTTGCCCGGTGATGTAGCCTGGATGTTGTCTAGTAGGATGGTAGTTAGTCTGGACTGGTTAAATGAGTCGTTGCCGTTACGCTGTGCTGTGCTAGACACCTAAGACAGAGGTAGAAATAGACAGACTCGAGGTGCGCCAAGTTTTCCAGTTCTCAGTGTTGTCTCTCAGTGAATCGTAGTCAAAAAAAAAAATGTCCGGACTCCATAGGAATGAATGGTTTGGTCTTGAATGGGTTTGATGTGGCGACGCCAGAAGTCATTGAATAGACTGAGTAGAAGAATTGAATTGAATTGAGTTGAATAGAAAAGAAGTCTTGGCGGGGCATTCAGAAAGGGTGCTGTATTATGCAGTGTTGTGTTTTCAGATTCAGTTGTCAAGAATTCATTATTAATTTATTTATTTATTACATGAAATGTATTTTATTTTATTTTGACACTGGCACTGTGCATTTATACGTATCGCTTTTTTTGCGCAATTAATACTTGATGGCTCAGACTTGAACCTTAGCATATAGGTTAGTGCAATGGTTAACTGTAGCACATTGGTAAACTAACTTACTTTTAATGTGTAAAAGACTGCAGGATAATGTCTGCAATAGAAACCAGTGATGACACATAATCACAAACAGCCTGACGTTTGGATCAGTTTGGCTCTGTGGGGGTGTAACCGAACACAAAAAGCTCTGCTTCCCTCCCGAAGGCAATGCAAGGCACATATTTTTACAGTTCCAATCTGGGGAGAGAGTGGTGTTTGTGATGATAATGAAGATGTCCTCCCCCATGGAACTTAGTTTTGGTTTTATTCAGTGTGTAGCACATGGAATTCAGCCTGAGCATTGATTATTTGTCACCTCAGTAATAATGGGAGCCATATATGCTGATATGCATTACTGTATATCTGTTATAGCCCCCATTTTGTAGGACTTAGCACGATTGTGTTCTGATTCCGATAGGGTACTGAAGAGGACACCTGTTGTACCTATCAGCTGAATATTTTGCCTTTGCTTCCCCTAGTGTAAGGAGAAAAAAAGCTGATATTTTCTTTCTCTTATCAATACTCAAGTCAGCTGTTACAGAGTGTGCATGCACTTGACAGTGTGCTACTTAAACCTCATGCTTGATTGCCTCATGGGTACGACAGTGGTTGGTAACGGCAGCAGTAGACAGGCAATTTCTCTGTCATTCCTCCAGCACACTCTCGGCCAGAAGAGCCCCGCTGCTGATGAGTGAGTCACTTTCCCTCTCACCCACTCCTGATAATGCTCCTTTCAGACACAGGTGAATAGAAATGGCCTTGTTGCCTCTGTCTCACCATCTCCAACATGCTGAAAGCGAGCCACTGCTCACCATGTGCCTGAATCTATGCATAGACAACATCAATGATACTTAACTGTTCTTTCAGTTCCTCTCTGCCTAACCACAACCGAAAAATATGAGTTTTTTCATCTTTTATATTTCAGTGGCGCATAATGTCAGACGCATAATGTCATTATCTGAATTAACTGAAATAAAGGCACATCTAAATCAATTGAAAATGTATAGAAATATATAGTTGGTCTTGCCTCAGAGGGAGCATCATGATTGTTTTGCAGTGTCACCTCTTAGATTTCGTAAAAAGGTTTTTACATTTAAAGCAAAGTTCAGATATAGAGAAGATTGCCATGTTTAAATGAAATGGTTTGACATTTTGTTTTTAACAATATGATTGCATCTGGCAAGAAATAAAATGCCTTGCAAACAAGCCAGTAAGTACAGTACCAGCACGGCTCTTTCTAGAATCCAGAGTCAGACAGTTCAAAGTCAAGGAGTCCGCAAAGTGAACGTGTGCTTGAAGCAGAGGCTGCACAAGTGCCAGTATGTGCTGATCTTTTGCACCAGCTATCTAACTAGTCAGAATGACTGAGGAAGTAAATGGAGGGGTTGTGTCAAGAAGTAAAGGTTTTCAAAGTTGTAAGGGATTTGAGCTGAGATTGTTTCTGTGGCAGGTGAGTCATAAGTCCTGCTAATGGTAAATGCCATACACTGTGTTTAACAGTTGGGCAGTCACAAGAGAGTTGTGGCAAAGAGTGGAAAAGTCTTGATGAGAACTTGTCTCTCGTGAAATCAGGAGAAAGACTGAGACCACATCCCCTTTGAAGCAGCAAGTGCTTTTTAGATTTAGTTAAGTGGAGTAATGAGGGAGCCGGGACTGTGGGTGAACCCCAATGCCCCCTGGCCCAACCCTGAAACCTCAAAGACATATTTGGCATTAATTGGCCTCATGAGTCGCTAATTCATGCCAGTTTAGTCATTGAGGGACAATAGGATTCAGCCATGCATAAAAAAATCAGCATACTCACACAACATAGAGATCTCGTTTCACTGAAAGAGGTCTGCAACAGTGAAGTTTTAGACACACAGATGTGCCTATGTGCATCCGTGTTGTGTGAGCACAGACATCCTTCGAAAGGGCCCTGGTTAGGGTCTCTGTGACCTTGACCAGGTATAACCAGAGGCATGATCGACTAGCCTGTAAATGCAGAGTATGTTACAATGGAAACACATTAACACAGCTCCCATGTGGCAGAAGGGACTTGCTGGTCAGTGATACCAGATTAGGAGAAGACAAAGTTCACTGACTGTACAGAAATGCTTGATCAGGTAGTGTGTGCTGTAAAAAGAAAAAGTAAAGCTTACTTGAAAAATTGGTGGAAACTCATTGCCACAAATGATTTAAGTAGACATAACCAGTTTCTTTCAAGTTTTGATAAACACAAACTTTTACAGTGTAATGTATGATAATGTTCTGAAGATTATGTGAAAATAAGAAGGTAAAACATGATGAGCACTATCATGATTACACGATGAGAATCCATTATGAAACAAAACTTGTGTTTGTGTGTGTGTGTGAAGCAGTTAGAAATCCTCTGTATTTGATAAACTGGAGAAGTAAGTGCCATAAGCCGTATTAGTTATAGATTCCTGAGATGTTGAGCATGCTACATGAATAGACCATCAAAAGCCACGCCTCCAGAGTACAGGAACAAGGGGGGTAAGACAAATGGCAGTTGAGTTTGATAGACATATCACATATCATCATTCAATCATTTTGGTGGGTCGCTTAAAATGATTGGATGGTGTGTTTTCATTTGCATTTACATTTATGCATTTAGCAGACACTTTGGTCCAAAGTGACTTACAAAAGAGGATAATATTCAAGCTACAGCACAATGAAAAAAGAAACAACAAACAAAGAGTGCATATTGCTAACATGGAATTTGCAGTATTTCGAGATGAAAGTGCAACAGTGTAATAAAAAGTGCAGTATGGAGAGAGATTAAGAGTAAGAGATTAAGTGCATTCCTGGTATTCATAAATTCAAGCCAGGAGATATTCTTGGAAGAGCTGGGTCTTCAGGAGTTTCTTGATGGTAGAGAGGGTATTTGTTGATCTGGTAGCACTTGGAAGGTCATTCCACCAGCATGGAACAACACATGAGAAGAGTCTGGATTGACCTGGGTGAGGCATTGGCTGTGCTAGATAACGTTCCTTGGGGGAGCGAAGTGGCCGGCGGGTGACAAAGGGCTTTAAGAGAGTATTCAGGTAGATGGGAGAAGAACCATCAATCACCCTGTAGGCCAACATCAGTGTTTTGAATTTGATGTGAGCGGCTAGGTAGTCTGTAGAGTTCAATGAACAGAGGTGTAACACGCACTCTTTTTGGCTGGATCTGTAGCAGTCTGGAAGACCTGACAGGCGTTCATTTGCAATAGTCAATGCTGGGTTGCATGTTGGGTTAGGTACGGCCTGATCTTCCTTATGTTGGATAGAGAAAAACAGTCCTGTCCATTCCACAGGGAACTAATTTTTTTATTTTTGTTTTAAAGCATTTAAGTAGCCGGTTGCAATCGGGGTATAAAGGAGGTTTTGAGCATATTTAAAGTCCTAATACCCCACACCATACACCTTCTACCTTTAAGGAAGCTGCACATACCACGCTAATACCATGTCACAACTTAAATGTTACGTGGCCAGCCTACATGGAAACTAAACATCTTTGTGTCTGAGGGAGTGTGTGACATTTCGTGTATCTTTGTTGTGAACTGTATATGTGTGTGTATGTGTGTGTGTGTGAGAGAGAGAAAGAGAGAGAAACACATTGTAGAGGTATCTTACCCCTCCCTTCAGCTCTCCCCTTCAACACTATAAACATGATAGATTTTGACTGGTAATTTAATTTTATTTAGTTGTAATTCCTATATGGGAGGACCAGTTGTGGTTCAATGTGATGCACAGGGTCTTATTTAGAAGGGTTTTTCTTGCACCTATGGTGGGTGGAGCTGCAAGGTCATCTAAGTTGTGTCTCTAACCATACAAATGAATTAATTTAGTTTTGTAAGCAGAATAGGATGGATGACCTCCATTTTGTACACCCCACAAAAACAAATGGGGAACCAAGTTCTTCCAGATCAACTGAATAGTTGCTAATGGTGTCACGGGGAAAGTGCTGTTTTTGGGGACAGGAAAGAAAAATCATGCCTTTAAGGCTATGGTTTGCATTACCCTGATTGCCAATCTAAAGTCTTTTCAGAATGTATCTTCACACAGGCTTGGCGCAAACTTGACTAAATCGGAGGGTGCTCTGCTCAAGGAGCAGAATTATATGGCAGGTTGCTTTGTAGGGGGACTGCATGGATCACATGTGGTTCCTCAGCAGACAACCTAGCCTCTAGCAGCTGTCTGAAAAAAGGTGTTTAACTTCCTCAAAAGTGCTCAAGGAGCAAACAACTTTATTTCCCCTTGGAGTTTCGGCTTATATGGTAGATATTGGATATACTGTATATTGCACAGCACAGTCATGTAGGCTTTGTCAGGGTTTCATCTCTACCATATTTATCTCACCAATATTCAGTCAATGATTGCAGGTACAATTGAACACCACGGCACATGAAACTTGAGAAAACCTGAAATTCATTTACTTTGCACAGCAGGTAGATATGCCAGGGGGTTGTCATTTCATGTGCCATTAAGTGAAGTTTTAGAAGAATCTGGGCATTACCCAGCAATATTCTTCACACTCAGTAACATACATGCTTATAATACTTTGGCTTGCGCAAAAGCAAATTCATGAGGTGTTTTCACAAATCTCAACAAAATTTTGTCAGTTTCAAAAATACAGAGGATTAAAAAAAATGATCCAAGCTGTTGAGGCCAGCATTTTCGGCTGCTGACAGCTTTGAAGCCACCACCACCACCACCCTCTTTTGCCAAGCTCTGCCAAAGTAATGTCCAGAGATTTGTCAAGTCCACCTAGATACAGTCATTTGCATGATTATGTTGCTTGCCTAATGGGAGCCTAAGGTAGTGATTCTTGTTTATTACTGCGCTGCCAAGCAGCTTTCTACTCTGTGCATATGTTAATTGTTACATACAGCATATTTTTCTGTATTTTCTATTATGGCCAGCCATTTAGAAAGGAGAGTGGGCTAGTTGATTATAGGCATACTTTGATTATAGTACAATTACATACAGCTTCATTCAAACGCATTTCAGAGCAGAGAATATGGCAGTAACACATGACATAATGCTCTCTTTAACGCACAATCAACATGGAAGTCACAGCAGTATGACTCACGGGGTCAGCTAATATGGGCAACAATGCTTTCTTATAGCCTGCAGCCTATAGGATTATAGCTGTGTGACGTCAGGTGTGTCTACAGAACATGCTTAAGAGAGATGTGTGTTTACTCTGACATGAACATGAAACAACTCAGACAGGATACGCTTGACGCTTGCAGCTCATCGTGTAAACAGCATTTCAAAGGCCCTTCACTGAGGTGCTTGGCACACATCTTAGTTTTGACCACCACATTCTTCTTAATACAGAGTTTTCAGCCTTTAGTCTTTTTTGAATCTTCTAGATTTATCCCGAAATGTACTGAGAAACTTTCTACCACATGACTTAAAGGGTTCCCTCCGCACACTGAAATGTACCAGAACTACTACTGCTTGTTGTTTTTCTCAGAATTTTTCAGTCAAAATGCAAAACAATAAGCTTTGTGTGTTAAAACCACATTCAAATGTGACTTAGTCATATATATATGATATTTATTTATTTAAGACGTAACAAAAAACTAATCCACTATTCTCTATTTTCATTGAATATTTGGTCCAGTGTGGTTGTGTAAATATATCCATAAGACATTCTGTGTTGCAGGTTTAAACGCTGTACCTTATATCATCTCCTTATAGGACATGCAATTGCACTACTTCCTCTCACTACTTCCTCTATTATCCCTCTCCTCTCAGCACCATGGTGAGATGATCCAGTCTACCAAGATGCATGGCGGCTCAGATGGAGCCCTCTCCCCTCATCCCAACCCCTGCTGCCCGCAACAGGCTGGAGCTAACACCAGCGGGGGCAGTGGGGGTGCCCTCCACCGCTCCTTCCTGCCCCTGCCTGAGCCGGAGGCATGGCGGGTGGCGGGGCGGCAGGGTCTGACACCGGGCTCGCGCTCCTGTTCGCTCCAGGTGCCGCCCACCGTCTCGGGGAGCGTGTCATTGCTGCCGCGGGCGGCCACCTTCGACGTGGCTTACACGCGGGACGGAGTGTCGGCGGGGCTTGGCGCTCCACCCCTCAGCCCTGGCAGCATCATGAAGCGGCGCGGGGGCATCGTGGACCAACGGGACGTGGTGCGGGCGCACCAGGCACACAAGATCCAGAGCACACCACAGGCACGCAGGAAAGAGTGGGAGTGAGTACACGGGTCATGCAAGCCCACTCCCAAGCTTTCTACACCATGACTGCAGCACACATTTGTTGTTTGAAGATACTTACAGTACTTAATTAATGTGTGTAAATTCCACACTTGTGATGCCTGTAATTATGCCAGACAGTTCATGCACATACAGTTTATCCTGAGCAAAGAGTATAGAAGCACTTCTAAACCCTTTATCTTGAAAATTGCAACTCTAATTTTTTTAGCCAGGTAATGTTCCCTAAAAGAGACGTCTGATGGTAATATCAACTAGTACCCTCCCCACTCACGCCCACAACTATGCATTTGTCAAGACTTAGTGTGTGGTTTTATTGTCACTAAAGTTTTGGCGACTGTCCAACATGTCTTATTTATCTGAGCTAACCGCAGTTGATTTTGCCGTACAGCAGGACGCTGGCCAAAAATATGTCTTAATAGAGGTTTTTGGTCTTGTCACTCTGCCATGCCTCCCACACACACGGGAGATGCATGCATTAGACCGCATGCTGTGAACACATGTCACACTGTCTCTGAATAAAGACTTAACTTCCACCATTTTGACTGCCAGTTAGGCTGACCAGGGAGTGTGAGTGGATCACAGTGAGGCTGCTTTTGCTTTGGTGGGCTCAGAGCACGAACTGCCACTATGGCAGCACTGTCACCTTGATGTGGAGTAGCAGTTCATTGCAGTAGTAGCTCTTTCCTCCCCCACAACACTCATCTGATTAACATGCATCACTTTCTCTCTCTCTATCTCTCTCTTTCTCTCTGTGTCTATCCCTCTCTCTGTCTATCTCTCTCTCTGTATGCCTCTCTTTTACTCTCTGTCCCACTCTTTTATAGAAACGTAGGAGCTCTCAAACAGGAAGGAATTATCATTGTTGACTGAGAGGATAAGAGTGCTCACTGATAATTACCCCTGGAAGATGAGCTCTATGTGGGCAGAGGAGGGAGAGGGATTTCAAATTGATTTATGGCTTTGGTGGGGTTTTTTTGTTGGTTTTGTTTTTTTTTTGTTACATCTTAGGACTGCATTAAATGATTGACGACGATGTATTTTTGTCAGCATTGTTTGGATGACGGAAAGATATGGCACACTGACATTGCTAATATGATTCTTGCTTAGAATAAATACATCAGAGGTATCATTTGTTTGCCACTGCACAGAAAATCCAAACCCATTCCCCTTTCTGTCCACAAGAGGACGCCATGGCACAAAAAAGCCATGAGCAGCCAATGTCCGCAGCCAGTGAAGAGTTTTGAATGTGACCAGCAAGAACATTTGGATAAAGGTTTATCCCATAGCACCGTCTTGCTGTTTTTCTTATCCACTGATGTAATTCTTTAAACATTAGTCCCACCTCTAGTCAGAAGTAATTCCAATATATAGGCCATTTTTGGCACATCATAGGGGCCTGTTGCATGAAGTCCCACACTGCAATTAATTTCAGAGCCATAATTAAGACATTGTTGGCATTAAACATGTACTGAAATGGTCTTGTTGATTAAAATGGATGCTTTCCTCAGATACCTAAACCAAAGCAGCTATCTCATAGTCTACAAATTTGAGAGGTGATGACATTGGACCTTGTTTCATGGAATCAACCCCAATTTATTTTCCAGGTTATTCCAGTTATGCCAAGAGGATATTCAGGAATTCTAAGGATGCCTGACAAGTTCCACTTGAAAAGCATGACAGACAGCAATGCTGGAATGTGAGGGGAAGGTTGAGTGTGAAGGGAAGGTTCTTAGACACATACCTACATAATGTCCCTCACAATTTTGTCAGTGAATTAAAGGTATTTTTAATGCTTTATTTAAGTTCCCATTTTACAAAAATGCGACGTGGTTTGAGAGGATTGTTCTGGGTTTAGATTGTGATAAACGTGTGTTTATATAAGCTTCTGGTTCGGCTTGGACCATTCTGGCGAAAGTCAGAGATAGAGAGAGTCTGTTGCCAGGTAACAAAGTGGAAGAAAAGACTGAAGCCACTCTAATCAGAGCTGAGGTGAAATCGACAATTACATAAATGCTCTTCAGAGTTTTTCGGAGATTCATGTGCTGATAACTGTTCAATGCGTTGGATTCTCATCTTGAACATTTGTTTTTGTGATGTTTCTCCTGGGAATATGCAGGAGTAAATATTTAGGTGATAGTAGAAGCTAGTGGGAAATGTTTCAGGAAGTGTGGTCTCCTTGTTATCTGTCTCTGTTCTTTCTAAGGAAATTTATAATTTCTTTCAATGTAACTTTAATGACCTGGCCCTTTTCTTAGATAGTGGTCTTTTTTTTTTTTTTTTTTTTTAAAGTTGTGTTATGCTATATGCATGAGTCATATTTAACACAAACATCTGACACTGAAATACAATTTTTATGGCATATCTTCCCCTATGAGCCTAAACGGCAAAATATGTTATTACACTGAATATAGATTTCATAGCAGAAGAGATGAAAATCCTTCCGTGGAAACCTCTTCAGCTTTCTGTCTATACTGAAGAATAGAAACCTTGACATTCAGTGCTGGAACACTGCACAGTGTACAGTGCACAGTTGCCCTCAGGAAGAAGCAGACTTTCTGTAGGAAGAGGTTGCTCTATTGTACCACACTTTTGTTGGCAAATTGAAAAGAACATAGCAGAAATTCAACTGAGCCGTGTCACCATGGAAACAACTGTTAAGAGGCACGGAAAAGGATGTCTATAGAAATCAACAAATATTTTAGGCTGTCACCATAGATCAGAAGGCTTCTTATAGAAAAATAGTTATTGAAGATGTTTTTTGGGGGTGTTTGGGAGGATGGCTATAGAGTGCTGTGTGTGCTGACAAATTTTATTCTGTGCAGAAAAAATACATAATTTTTGTGCGTAAAAATGTGGTGTGTGTACAGAATATAGCAGAGAGCTTTGTGTAGCGATTAAATGAATTAATTGTTGTGCTTTTCACTTTTTGTAGATAGTAGGCTGAATATACTGTACTCTGACTTTCTAGATACATTTTTTAGATGTCATTTTATAGACAAAAATATTGAATTTCTGATAGATAGATAGATAGATAGATAGATAGACACAGTTTTGCCTCTTTGTCTCACACACACTCTCATGGACGCACACACTCAAATACACATAAACACATAAAGACACACACACAGAATACTAAACAAGCCTGCTTGCCTACAAGACTGGTTGGGCAGCCATGGTCTACTGGTTAGGGCCTTGGGCTCGTAATGACCGGTTCAAATCCTGACCAGGAGTATAAAATTAAGTGCTTGAACATCGCTGTCCCGTCCACATCCACGACTGAGGTGCACTTGAGCAAGGCACCTAACCTTTCACTGCTCCCCAGGTGCCACAGCAGCTGGCTACCCAATGCTCTGGGTTAATGTGTTTCAGCTCACTGTGTGCTGTGCACTAATTCACAAATGGGTTAAATGCAGAGACCGAATTTTCTTAACAGAATAAACAGAATGTATATACTTATACATAACTAAACAAAATTTGCAGGTTCATCTGGATATAACTGAATATTGCCGGCTTTTGTGTTGCTCACATATAATGACTATGATACACTTACTCAGTGAGGACATATAGCTTTCAACTGCATATTGTTTTCACCCTCCTAGTTATAGTATGCACCTTTGAAAGCTTTATGTTCATTAGCAATGCCTTTGAAAGCTTTTTTAACATCTGTCAGGTATGGCGGAGGAAAGATGTCGACCTCTTCAATTGCGAGACATCTTAGCAGTCTTGCTTTGCCAGACAGTTATTGCAGAATACAATGTACCCCCCCCCCCCCCCCACACACACACACACCCAAAGAACCCCCTTGAGCCCTCAAAGACTGGCAACTTGGTGACTTGAGACTCATGTTCTTTTTTACTCTTTGCGTAACAAGCAGATGGCAACACCACGTGGCAGTCAATTCATTGCATGCAGTATATTTAGTTTGGTAAATGTGTACACAGCACTGCAAAGGGAGTAATATCACTCCATATTGCAGATTATCAGACTAGATGCTGTGCTTGTTGACTGCTTGTCACTTTAAATTCTGGTTTGCTACCTTGAAAATCCCCCTGATCGCTACAAATGTGAGGACACCCACACAAAATGATTCAATGCAGGCATGGTTGTACTGTACATGCCAGGATACAACCCACATGTTAGCAGTGGGTGATATTGCCATGGTGATATTAACATATTAGCATAATGTAACTTAAACTTAAAACCATAGAAATCATTATTGCTCTTTACTTAGTCCATGTTCTTTCATAACAGGTCGTCTTTCTGTGAGAAGAACAGACGATGGGTGAATTAATTGTTTCTTGAACTATTTTAATTTTAAATTAGTGGGGCAAGTGTGGCTTGCCACAACGTTTTATGGGGTTTCTATTACAATCGTTCACTTCTTTTCTGAGAGACTTATAAGAACTGTTTCATGATCTATTTTAAACATGTAGGTCTATTATAGGCACAATGACCTGATTTGCAATATCTTCACAAATGTAGCCAACTATATCTCCATTTAACAGGAACATGTTAGAATTAGCCATGTGATGCGCCCCAGCGCGCACTATCAGGCATGTGACGGGCATTGCTGCTAGAGACTGAAGAAAAGGGCATACATTTTCACGACAGTCTGAAATGTGTTACTTTTGGGAAAACTTCCGTTTTTCTGTGTACAACTGTGTTATTCGTAAATCAGTTATCATTTGGCTGCTGGTTTGGCCTCATATTATGTGATCATAACTTGGGCTCATCAAGAAATTATTTGCCTTGTTGAGTGTAGGTATCGGATATTATGCACTGAAGGCATCTGTCTGTTTAGTCGTTTCTACATGAACTCCCTTCAATCTATACAGCATCGTCAGTGATTCAAGATGTAGCATTTTTAATTGAATGCAGTTCTAAAAAGATTTTTTTTCAGGGGTTTACCGTCTGTGGGTTTTTTCGTGTACGAACCCATTAATGCAATGCAATGGAGAAAAAATGTCAGCACTGATCTATCCTTCACTGGTCCAAGTGTATTGCCATGGTTACGGTTTTTTCAGCACTTCTCCGGGGAAATGCTCTGCTGAGATACGTGGGAGAAAGCAGAGGATAGGAGCAGGAGGTGACGGTGGCAACGCGCGAGTGTTCGAAGCCTATATCACAAACGCACGAAAGCCACCTTACTGCTCTGTCATCCAAGTTGTAGTTCGTTTTTTTGTTAGAAAGTTTATGCATAGACGGTTCTATTTTACGCCGTAGTATTTTTTGTCACATTTTTATGGTTTTTTTTAGAAGTGACTGAAAAGTTTAGAAGGGGAGCCGTTTGAGAACTCATCGAAATAAGTTAAACTTCTTATGTAAAACAACTGTGTAAGACTGTGAAAATATTGTATCTATGCTGTTAAATTGAGTTTTAGGACTTCGTGTAGTTGAGGGCGCTGTCGCGAAAGAAATGATCCAGTTAACTCAATACACGGGATGGAAACCACAGTATTGTCGGGGATTGTCTTTGAACCTTATGCAATAGCACCGGTCCGATGTTTCCCTTGCACGGAAATGCGGCTTTGTGTTCAGCGTTGTTTTGCATTTTTACAAATGGAGCAATAGTTTGTATTTCTGACACTGTGTGGTTTGCACGACTGTTCAGCAATGAAGGACCTGAAAACGGATTATAACTATGAGGACTTCATCGGACGCATTTAGTTTCTCTAAAGTGATCTACTATCAGAATAAGAAACGCTGACTGTGGATTAAAGCTATGATTCATCTTTCTTTTACCTGATAATTGCCGTTTTAAAATCTTGAAGACTTCTTTCCCTGGTTTTTGTCCCCGTTTCATGTGGCAGAATGGCCCGTTTTGGGGAGGACGTACCCAACGTGATGGAGTCCGGAGAGAGTGCTACGGAGCCCGCAGCGGAAGGTCAGGGAGACGCAGAATCAACGGGCGAAACGAAACAAGCAAAAGCACAGCGGGCTCGCACTATGGCCCTTTACAACCCCATCCCAGCCAGACAGAACTGCTTCACAGTCAACAGGTCTCTTTTCATTTTTGCCGAGAACAACATTATACGTAAATATGCAAGGCGGTTCATAGAGTGGCCATATCCTTTCAGTATCAAGCAGGCTCTCGACCTTGCTTGTCTGTTCCATGTTACCTAATGTACACCAAGGTTATGTGGTGTTTGGGCGCCTATAATTGTGGACTAAGTGAACGATTACCATTGAAATCAGCGTTCAGCACCATGGACAGCTCAACTTCTAGTGTTGTATCAGCCATTACACGCAACAGCCATTTGCTCTAAAAGTTATGATCGAGGGAACGGTTTATTAATGCTCTTGGAATGTTCAGTTGAAAGTTTGGAGACTTTGACAGTGTGCGAGCTAAAGCTGTAGGACAGTGCTAAGATTAGCTGAAAGACTTTTGATGAGAGGTAAGGTTTTAGTCTAAAAGGCACAGAGAACGCTAGAGAAGGCCATATTGCTGTTCCTCCACAATCAGTTCTTTCATTCATGTTTTTATTGGTCTTTAATCTCTAATTTTACCACTCTGACCGACTGATTCTGTTTTGTTTACTTTGGTTGATAGCTGGAAAATTGGCTTTTCTGCAAGGATTGATATTTTTCATGTGTGTGTCCGCGTGTGTGGTTTTGGGGTGATGTGAAAGAGACACAACATCATCTAGTTCCTCTAAATGGAAAATGCCCCTTAATACTAATCAAAAACAGAATATACTGACTAACTACTAATTAATAATTAATTACTAATTAATTTCTGGTTTTATGTGTGCTTTCTTACAAGAGAGATTATATACAATCATAAGAGGGTATGGTTATTTAATCACGTACAATTGCTTTAGGCAACTTTGAACAGAATAGCCATTCCATAACAGTACTCTGAGGCTGATTATGCTTTCCTCTACAGCTGAAGTTGTTGTTGGATCACATAGGCACTCTGTATGGCTGGTCTGTCAGTTTAGGTGTTGACATAACCCTGATCAGTGGTGTCAGTGATTCATCTTTGCAGTGCCACACCAGGATGAGTCTGAAGGAAAACAGCTTTTCTCCTGCATTGCAGAATGCATTAGATTATTAGTATAAGATGGAAAAGTGAACATGTAACATGCTTTTCTATAGTATGCTGCAGGCTTAAAAAGGTTTGTGCTGTGTTTTATATTGTGATTAAAATGGTGGTTTGACTAATGATTGAGATCTGTGTGTGTGTGTGTGTGTGTGTGTGTGTGTGTGTGTTTGATCCTCAGTGCCCATGGAGTATAGTTGTGTTCATCACTTATGGGACTTGCACACTGTTCCTACCAACACCAACAAACCCCAGCACTCTAAAATTGTTAGCTGTTGGTAGGAGTTATGACAGTGTTCACAAAAATTAACTTCCAGCTGTGCACTGCCCAGGCACTAATTAAAAAGACTGACTTGAGAGCAGTCAAACTCAAACTGTATCCAACAAACACAGACTGGCGGTACCTCACAGCAACATTGGATTGGGAGTAGATCACTCTAGCCAGTTGGCTTAAAAGCCCAGGCCCAGCAACACTGTCCAAAAACGTCCCTCAGGTATCATCACCTTTAAACTTAGGTGGGGCCAGAATGTGCTGCTGTTGCACTTTGAGGTTCTCTGTTGTTGTGTAAAGTGTTATTTAGTCATTAGAATGTTCACAGAGCCAACCTCTAGCTGTGCACTGCCCCAAGGGTGAATGAAAAGACTTTACATCAGTCTACTCAAACAATTCTATCCAACAACACCACAACATGCAGGGCTAGAGTGACGCAGACTGACAGTGCACGCTGACATAGCTGTTGGTGTTTTTCTGTGTTTGTTGGGGCAGTGAACACACACTTTGTAGGTGGTGACTTAGGTCTTTTTAAGGATTTGTCTTAAACTCACATTAATGTTAATCAATGTTCTGCTGTTGCTCTTGGAGGCTCCCAGATGTGTTTCCTGTGGGCTGTTGCTCTTGGAGGGTCTCAGGTGTGTTATCCATGGGCTACTGGTCAGTATCGTTGCCAATGGGCTTGCTGGTCAGACTGAAGTGGATTGGATGGGAGTCCTCCTCATCCCCAGCTATTTTTAAACCCCTCACAGCCCTGCCGATGTGGGCTTCTCAATATGAGTCACGCAGGCTCCCAGAAGCCCCCCCTTCAGCCCCCCTTAGTGAGTTAATGACACCATTTTCAGCCGAAGACAAGGAATTAATAATAGAAGACAGAACAGTTTTGCCCCAAAGACACAGATATTCACACACATCCTATTAATGGTGTCATTGGTGTGTAGAGCATGTGTGGCATAAGGTTTCAGGTGTGTTGGTCTTTGGTGACTCCAAGCAGATGCATTTAGAAATAAGGATTTTACTGTTAATTCAACATGGTTCTGCTTTTTTCCAGAATGATTTGTAATGTGACTCACCTATGCACTACATATACTTGAAACGGTTTATTCGGGGCGGGGGGTTGTATGTGTTCTTTTCAGTCAGTCAATTCATCTGACCTTAGTGTCATGATGATTGCCATTATGCATTAAGGCTAACACAATGCTTTACCTGCCTTAACTCTCTTGCCCTTACTCCGTTTGAGTACATGATCCTAGCCACCATCATTGCAAACTGCATCGTGCTGGCCCTGGAACAACACCTTCCAGGGGAAGACAAGACGCCTATGTCCAAACGACTGGTGAGAACAACACTTTTACAACACATGCTATACTGGCAACAAATGCTGGCCATCTTGTTGGTGACATTCCACTGCCATTCTATGAGTGAGACAAGTCTTGAATCATTGTATTACAGAAGCCTGCATGGTCTAAAGCAAGTGACCTGTAAGGGATATCTCTGGTTAGAGAAGCATGAAATATGAAACAGAGCCACTAATTATGGCATTTACTGGACTCACTTTTATCAAATTATTTAACACTATATTGGCTCTAATAACAGATTTATATGAAGTGTGTTACTGGTATTTTGTCACAAATGTATTATAAATGTATGTCAGTGGTGTCGAATCTCTTATATAATATACAATCTTGAACTGATTGTGTTTGGCTTCCTCCCACAGGAGAAAACAGAGCCTTACTTTATTGGCATCTTCTGCTTTGAGGCTGGGATCAAACTGGTGGCTCTTGGCTTTGTGTTCCACAAGGGCTCCTACCTAAGAAATGGCTGGAACGTCATGGACTTCATTGTGGTGCTCAGCGGGTGAGTACAGCCCCGGCCCCTCTTACCCAACCTGAATGTGTGTTGGCGAGCTAGTCATGTGATCAACCAGTCCACCATTCAAGAGCGCTAAAGGCCATCCTGTATAGCTATAATTAGAAAGTGTGCGGGAGGCTTCAGTGCTATGATAAAGGTTCCTAAAAGTGCATTGGAGGCTTGTAAGTTGAAACACACACACAGTGGTGTGCAGGACAGACTATACTGCCTACTAGGATATTCTGTGCTGTCTTTGTCCAATGTTGGTGCGTTGAAGTAGTGATTAGCCTTTTCTGTTCACATTTTTCATCCTAATTGGTCATGTTTTCCCAATTCTCATCAGTCTTTCTTGCTGTGATTCTCCATGCACATACAGAGCACCTTAAAGACCCAATAGGCAGAATACAAGATTGTAAACAAATACACATCTTCAGAATACAAGATTGTAAACAAATACTCCTGTACTCCTCAACTATTACCCTTTTGCAAGATCTGTGGACTTTGTGGAGTCTTTAAGGTGTGTGTGTGTGTGTGTGTGTGTGTGTGTGTGTGTGTGTGTGTGTGTGTGTGTGTGGAAGAGGGAGAAAGGGAGAGATGTCCACTTCCTGTTTTCCAAAGGAAATGTATTCTTCCATCGTGTACTGTAGATGTAGAGGCAGCAGCTAGGTGGGTGGATAAGTGGATTGGCAGTCATGTCTAAAACCTGTTACTTACTGCCTCCATGGTCCCTCTGTGCATAAACAGCACATGTAATTCAACTAATCTTGTGATGAGAGGAGAGAGAGAGAGAGAGAGAGCACATAACGAGCCATAACAAAGTTGTGCTCCATTTACTTTGTCCTCTTGTTTCTCATTTGGGCTCAGGGAGGTTTGATGAGCAGTGCAGTGCAGAGCAGTACAGACCTAACTCAGGGAGAAGCGCACACATGAGAGGAAAATACCATAAGTTGTTTTATGTGATGAATCACAGCGCCTTTGACACCCACAGATCTTCATCTTATGTAAACGGGACGGTGTGAGAGGCAACTCACTTTTGGTGGAGTGTAGATATTTAGGAAAGCTTTACATTCTCATGAACCTGCTGTCTGCTTTGCATGCCTCTTGCTCTGAGGCGCATACAGCATGGACTTGTGTAAGCATTGAGTAGGAACAGTGTGGAGGGGCATGCATATTCTAAGGAAGTCCTTTAAAGAAAACTACACATGTGTCACTTTTCTCCAGTTTCACAAATTTTCCAAGTCAAGCAGATGAGAAAAGCGAGAGCCTCATCACTATTCAGTGGACATGTTGCATATTTTTCCTGAGTTTGACCTTTGGTCAACTGGTTGCACCTGTCACAACAGAATTTGGATTGCAAACATTCGGAACAGATGTCAAGAATTAATATTCATATGCCACTCAAAACCAAAGTTAGCAAAAATATACCGTATATGAAAAAAACTTTCCAATTCCCATCACTGAACTTTAAAAGCATGACAGTATCAACAGCCTCTCTTACTTTCTCATGTTGGAACATTGGATCTTGAAATAGTATGACACTGAATTCATATGGTAATATGTGATTAGCCTAAATTAAGTGGAATCTTAATATAGATGCCATTTGGGTCCCATATTTCTTGTGTATACATATAGACCTGCCTGTGGTTATGTTACTGTGGATGTGAATGCTGTTCAGTGTACTTGTGTCAGGGGATTCATGTGAGGGGAGTGTGCAGTTTCACACACACACATACATACACACACACACACACCCACACACACACACATGCGGCAGGACTATTTTTATCTGGTATCCTTCATACATCATCTGTCTTTTAGGGTCAAGAGGGCATCATCTCATTCCTTATAATTGGCTGGATACACCTCTTCACTTTCAAAAGTCCTTGTGAGCCTGTACAGAATGGCTTTTGGCTGTACATAATTCAAAACAAAAATGTCATGTTACTGTACAATCATGAGCAACTTCAGTGTTATGGATGTGACAGAACATGAGCAAGCATTGTATTGTAAAATTGTGCCCTTTTTCATGTAACCTTTTTTATTGCTGAATACAGCAAATCCTCAAATATTCATGTAACAGTTTACATCATAAAAATATGTGTGATGTTTTGGCATTATGGACGTGACAAAAATTCCACTTTCTGGGGGCGCTGTGGCTCAACCTGGGGACCTGGCTTTGAGTCTGACTCGTATCATTTCCCAATCCTCCCCCATCTCTCTTTCCCACTCATTTCCTGTCACTCTCTACTGTCCAATCAGAATAAAGGCAAAAATATCTTTCAAAAAAGTCAATTCATAGTGATTCATAGTCAATTTCATAATGATCAATATACTGAACTGTATGCCCATAATGTGAACCTACTCCAGGAGCAAGCCTGGTACTGTATAATCTGACTCATTATGACACTTTATTACTATCCTCCCTTTGCAGCATCTCTGGAGTCTTCAGAATGCTCTTGGCCAGATTGTACAGCATGTAGTTTTGATGTTCTAGCTGTATCAAAAAGCATATGTATTCAGTTGGAGTTTGCTGTGTTGCTCTGGTCCTCTATGGCAGCTTTGAAAGTTGGCTGAGAAACTGTGTCATCTTTCTTGATGACCAGCCTGACAGGCGTGTTTTTGGGTCAGTGTGGAAAAGGTCATTTATGATAGGCTCACGTTTAAACATAGTTTGCAAATATTTCCATCATATGCAACTAATTGCAGTTTGGGAGCAAAGGTTTTTTTTTTTAGCACAGCACTGATTGATTGATTGTGAAACCATAAATTCAGAAGAGCATCCAGTAAAGCTAAGGCTATCCATCATATCTCTCTTCATGAGGACTACATGCAGTAAACATCTCCAGAGAGCAAAAGCAAATATTTCACAGTGCCTGGATGATGTATAGCGATATCTGGAACTTTCTGAGCGTAACCCATTTTTCCCCCCTTCACATATCTGACACACTTTCACTTTGACCACACATGTCCGACCTCATCCAACAGAGAGAAAGTAAGTCAGACTTAAAAGAAAACTACACATGTGTCATTATGGCCCCGTGAGGAATCCAAACAGGCCAGTGGGCCAGAGCTTGCGGCTTTCATTTCATCTCAAATTAATGAATCGCTGGGCCGGGCTCCTTGGAGACAGAGTGTTCAATTAAAATCTTTTCCTCTCTCTAATCTGGGGAGTGTGTGTGTGCGTGTTCATGTGTGTGTGTGTGTGTGTGTGTGTGCGCGCGCATGTGTAGAAGAATAGCACACAACACTTTAAAAGACAATTCCACATGTAGTTTTCTTCTTCTTTTGTACTGGCTGTTAGTGTGTGGTGGCTTGGCTGCCAGTGACCTTGCTAAGGGACTCATAGCAGAAGCACAACTACCTACATTTTCAACTCTCCTCTTACTGCAGCCCTGCAGCTGAGGTGCTGGGTCCTACAATTCTGTATGGTTGTAGGGACTTCAGTCTGCTGATATGGAGGGTTGCTCTGACCCAGCCTGTCTGCTGATATGGAGGGTTGCTCTGACCCAGCCTGTCTGCGGTTCTTTGTTAGCGATTAGCTAAATGCCTGAATAGCAGCTCTTTAGCCACAATGAATAATTGATACAGTGGGTGGATGAGTGATTCAGTAGCCATCTGGCATCAAGACAGCAGCCTCAGAGCAAGATTATTCTTTGTTAAAATCAGTATTGTGTCTCTCTCTCTCTGCGTGTGAGTGTGCGTGTGTGTGTTTTTGTGTGTTTGTGTTTGCTTGTTTGAATTTGATGGTCATGCACATGTGTCTTTTTTCTGTTCTCACAAATAGTGTTGTCCACCACCTCAGGTTTTTGCATTCACAGCATGAGCAGTCTATTTGCACAGGACAGGCTGATTTACTGTCTATTAAAAATGAAGCATTTGCATCAAAGTTGAATGTTAAAGATATGCTGGTTAGTGTGCTGGTCGTCCAAGCCTTATCATCCTTACTTTGCTGGTTGTATACCAAGTGGAAGTGTGGGTGAGATTTTACCACTCAGAACCCCCCTGGATTTTTCTACCTAGAAAGAGGTTGGATGTTGGACACAAAGCTGATGTTCTCAATCTGTGAATACATGCATATCAACAACATGTCTTTAGAAGCCAGGGGGCTGTTGTTGCATCATTTGTCTAAGATGTGCAATTTATCAAGCATCAGTTCGGATAAGACTGCCTGCTATATTACAAATGATTCAATCTTTATGGTACAGAACACCCAGTACCCATTCTTATGTAAACCACACCTGCAAACAAGACTTAATATTGCACCTGTGGGATGTTGCTTGTACTCTGCAGAGGAAGTCATTTAATGTAATTTCATTGGTTAGCATGACAACAGCAAGCAACAGGAGACACTGTCCAAGTAATAACATTAGGTCTTTATAACACCTTGTTTATGTGTGCACCAGTTACACATTGAAATGATTCAGCAGAATGGCACATTGGGGTGCAATTATTTTTGACTACAAGGCAGTCTCTGGCATGTCAAGGAGATTGCTCTACTAGCCTGTTGCTACACAAATTTACACACTGACAGGCCCTGTCTCCCTATCTCCCACCTAAATTGCTTAAACGAGGTGTGTGTGTGTGTGTGTGTGTGTGGTGTTTTTTTTTTTTTTTTTTTTTGGGGGGGGGGGGGGGTGGAGCTTTATCCCCTGTGTGTAATCCAAGCAAATATGAATGCCGCTATTTATTCAGTGACTAATAATGGAATTGGTGCCTCCCATGTTTGGAATTCCCGGGCGTCCGTGCTGTCAGTGGATAAAGCTATGAATGAGACACCAGCTCCCCTTCTCTTCAAGGAGGATGGAGGCCTAATTGCCCTACAAAAAGTCCAATGCATAATTGGCAGCCATGTTCAGTTCAGTTCAGTTCAGTTCTCTTTCATAAAGTGCATGATTATACAACTTATGATTGTACTTAAGCCACTTATTGCATTTAGGAATTGTTAAGCTAACGTTAGGCTGGTGCTGGGGTTTACTTGTTGGCTGACGTGTTGAATTCAAAACAGCTACATACAGTATTAGAAATAACAGGTTCTCCTGTGCAGTTCTCAGTGTCTCAGTGTAATTTAAAATGTAGACAAGATAAACAAAATGAAGATGGGCAGATCTCTCCAAGGCTAGCATTCCTCTGGCCCCTCTCTTTTTGCACCACTGCCTCTCTCTCTCTCCCTCTCTCTCTCTCTCTCTCTCTCTCTCTCTCTCTTTCTTTCCATCTCTCAATTGTGTTTGCATTTCTGCCTGGTGGTGTGTAGGACGATGTGTGTGGGAGAGGGTGAGTTTTTGTTCACACCATGAATCCAGCCACTTAAAAGTAAGGCCTCTGGAACACCGTGCTGCAGTTTTGCTCCACAGGAGTTTTGTCCGTGAACAGCTCTGTTTTTTTGTCAAATGGGTTTGGAAACCTCCGTCTTGTCTCTCATTCCTTTTGGTTTTGTTGCTGATGTTCCTCTTTGTCCCTGTCCCTTTGTATTTATTGTCAGAATTAACCTTTCTTTCTTTCCTCTATTGCACTACCCCCTTCTCTCAAATAATAACACACACACACACATACACAAGTGCACACACACACACACACACACACAAGTACACACACACGTAGCCATACACACAGACACAAATGCATATACTCATTCAAACCTACAAATGTGCACACACGTTTACCACTTTTTTCACCACTCCTCCCCCATAGCTTTCCCTTTTCCCTCCTTTGCTCTCTCTCCCGCTCTCTTTCTCTCCCTCTTTCTCTGGTCTTTGCTCCCGTGATGCTGTGTGTATGTGTGTGTGTGTGTGTGTGTGTGTGTGTGTGTGTGTGTGTGCATCTTGCGTGGGCTGGCTCTCGAGCTCCTGCCATTTGCTTTCTGCCTGTACGCCCACTGGTCCTCCCAGCCCAAGGGCACATTCACTGTGCTCAAGGCAGCCCGGCAGCGAGGCCACTCCATTCCAGCAGCCCCAGTCACGTGGCATTGGCTCACTGCAAAACAAACAAACCATTAAATGCTTGTGAAATCAGTTAGCTCTGATACGCCCTCATGACAGTTATCTTAGTTGTTTTCATACTGTTTCTACTGGTGTCTGTGTGGGTTTGATTAGGCATTATATTACTATATCATACTACTGTCAAGGAGACAAACAAGTCTGTTATACTGCATTAGTTAGTGTCTTGAATTGAATTAGTTGAATCCTTGAATTTGTTACTTGATTTTTCTTAGATAAAGTAATGCTACATTTTGAATGACAGCCTGTCACTGAAATGCTCGTACATTTCTTCTTGCACTATCAGTGTTAACATGTAGCCAGAAACACATCGTGTACAACACAGATGCAGTCAGTTGGTGGTATGTAAGTGAATATAAATGGGATGTATAGGTATGCATATGTTTATTTGTCTGTTGATTTGTGTGTGTGTGTGTGTGTTTGTGCGTGTGTGTGTATGTGTGTGTTTGTGCGTGCAGGATTTTGGCCACGGCGGGAGCTCACATGAACATCCCAGTGGACCTGCGGACGCTTAGGGCAGTACGGGTGCTGAGGCCTCTCAAACTGGTCTCTGGGATTCCGAGTGAGTTACCCAAACACACAGGAGAAGCTACAGTGTATTTGGCAGTTGGCCATTCAGTGCGTATATAAAATCTGGAAAGTACAACACAGTTTTAAAGGTTTACAACTTTTACTTCTCACAGGGGAGGTCATCCATAGCCCCCCCAGACACCATGCATGCAGCTGATGTTCAGCTCATATTCTAATCCAACTGATATTCTTCAGTCACACATATGTGTGTCGGTGGACTGGGGGGCTCCATTTGGTGTGGCCTAGTTTTAGCTCTGCTAGTGACTGTTGGCATGTCAGTCACTGGTGCTTTTCTCAGCCCTGCCACTCACCTCTTTGCCCTGCTGCTCCAGGTCTGCAGATCGTGCTAAAGTCCATCATTAAGGCCATGGTCCCCCTGCTGCAGATCGGCCTGCTGCTCTTCTTCGCCATCCTCATGTTCGCCATCATCGGCCTGGAGTTCTACAGCGGGAAGCTGCACCACACCTGCCTCCCGGTCCCCGACATCCTCGGTGAGCCAGCCAGCCAGCCAGCCTCCTTTGTTTACTGGCAGTACATCTGAGTAAACAAAAACAAAAAGGCCTGTGACGTGGCTTTGGATGCATTCGACAGATCCATCCAAACATCCTCCTACACTGCCCTCGCCACTGTGATTTAGTCTCAGACGATGACATAAGTACCAATAAAAGCAACAATTACAACAATTAGCTGCTTTACGTGTTAGTTAAATGCCCAGCCACATCCTTGCCTGCTGTTAGATGACTTGTCAAAACACTACGCTGGCAATGAGGTTGACTTTATAAAAATGAGGAGTATGTAAGCACAGTTACACTGATATGACTAGGAACTGCTGCCTGTGCTGTAGGTTTGTGCCTTCACACATTTTGCACTTCGGCCCTTTACCTGAAGTCATTTGGGACAAAAAATGATTAGCTAAATTTTTTTTTTTTAAATGTTATGTGTTATAGAACTTCACCATAATCTTAATTATCTTAGAGCCTATTTAATAGGCAGCTGAAAGGATGTGTGAAGAGCATATATTTGGGTTCCTTCTACAGAGGTTGTTCAATGTTCAGAGGGATTGATTTAGCCATGTATTAAGGTATGTATGAAGCCATGTAGCTTAATGTCCTGATTACTCACCAAGGTTAATACATTGACTTTACAAAATGTCTTTATCTATGAGGTTAATACATGGGTGAGGGCTGTATACAGGATTGCATTTCTTTTTATCATTCTACTTGATCTGATCTGATTGTGATTCAGTAGGTAATGTTGAGTAAACTGAGGGTAATACAAAAGTGAGGTTGATACAAGGATGAGGTCAATACATGGTTTTGTTTTGTTTTTTGTTTACATAAAACACTGACCTGAGGATTATACATGGTGCGGCTTATATTCGGGAAATTACCGTATAAAATTGGCATTTAACAGTAACACTGTAAGCAAAGCAGTCCAATGGGAACCTCAGTGCCCACACAGATGCTAATGTTTTCTTTCTTCCAAAGAGCCTGTGGAGCTGTAGCATCTGTTTGTAGGCACCCTGTCTGTTCACCACAAAGGAGCTGGATCTAATTTCAGGCCACAGCAAGAATAATGCCCCACTTTGGATTCCCAAACCCCATGTGTGTGTGTCTGTGTTCCTCTTCTCCTTAACCACCTCCGCTGCTGATCTCTCTCTCTCTCTGTCTCTATCTTTATCTATCCATCTCTGTTAGAAAATGAGACAGTGGACTCATCAGAGGTGGATTTCGCCTGCGGGGTCAGGAAGTGTCCCGATAAGTACGACTGCAACGGCACGTGGATCGGCCCCAACGACGGCATCACTCAGTTCGACAATATCCTGTTCGCAGTACTTACTGTGTTCCAGTGTATCACCATGGAGGGCTGGACGGCCGTCCTCTACAACGTGAGTCACCGTTCCAGCGCCCCCCCCCCCCCCCCACACGTCTTGCCTCAAGTCCCTTCGCGCCCCACACCCCCCTTGCTGCAGGAGACTGGTAATGTAGAGTGTTGGGATGGACGTGTAAGACACGTTTATGCCTGACAGGATACAGGTGCAAGAAGAGTCTTGTAGTATGATACCTGCATTCCTGGGATGAAACATATTTTTCTCACTGATGGTACTACAGAAGAATGACAACTAAAGAGGCCTGAAATCAGAAAAAAAGATGCCCAAGCACTGACCCACTCTACTGCAGTGTACTGGTGCACTGACCTACGCTTGTGAGCCTGTATTTTGAGAGCTCCAAAGTTCAGAGTCAGTACCCGGCCACTGTGTCCCTCTGTGTGTGTGTGTGTGTGTGTGTGTGTGTGCACGCGCTCCAGATAGACTGGTTTCACTAGGGAAGTATTTTGGCCTGCTTTCTCCAGGCATGTTTCATGTGTCTTCCTGCCTTCTAATGCAACACACACATTTCAGGGGAACAGAAGTGCTCTCGAGCAAAACAGACAGAGGCAATTCAGCAGAAACAGATTTGTGTGTAGACATCTAGAGCTTGGCTTAGTGTCCCATACCTAACTAAGGCTGGTCTTAGTGTCCCATACCTAACTAAGGCCTGTCTTAGTGTCCCATACCTAACTAAGGCTGGTCTTAGTGTCCCATACCTAACAAAGGCCTGGCTTAGTGTCCCATACCTAACTAAGGCTGGTCTTAGTGTCCCATACCTAACTAAGGCTTGGCTTTCTTTAATGCATCATGTACTAAAATGAGGTGATGATCTGGGACCAGATGAAATATTGAATATTATGTTTGCTCTGCTTTCCCACCAGGCATAACTGTAAGAATAGCTGCCTTTCTAGTCTATTTCACGTATAGTCACACAATAACAGACATGTTTGCTGTAGTATGGTTGTGTGGTGTGGCCGCTTTGTTGAGGAGTCTCTGTTGTCTCCACAGACGAATGATGCGTTGGGGCCCTCCTGGAACTGGATGTACTTCATCCCCCTCATCATCATAGGTTCCTTCTTTGTGCTCAACCTGGTTCTGGGAGTTCTGTCTGGGTAAGTGAAACTCTTTCTGCAAGACCTCAGCATGTCCATGGATCCAGGTAGCCTCACCTGTGCAGTGGCCTGTGGTCCATTTTTGCCCCAGGGCACAATGCCAGAGGCAGACTAAGCCTCCATCCTCTGTTAGTTACATTCAGTAAATAAAGGCTCTCACTCTGTTAAAGCAACACAACAATTTGACACTATTTAAGAAGGCCTTTTTTTCAGGCAGTTAATTTTGGTATCACCTTCAAATAAGTTATGGTGGGTTATGGTCATATGCAGGACAGATAAACGTTTTATTCCCACCACCCATCCGAGATGTGTAATTTTGTGCGTACTAGGAAGGAACCCAATACAAAAAAGAGAGAAATCCAATTACAGCACATCACTGACTATATTACCATCAAGCAGAGGTAGCTATGCTCTGGCAGTGCTCTGGAAGATGTGTGGAAGCTCTTGCATGTTGTTAAGGTATCTAGTTGACTAGTTTTAAACCAAACCCCTTAGTGTTGCTTCAGCATTGGTGTCATGATTGTAACTCACATATTCCCAACTGCCACACAACTGACCTTCAGCCACTGAAATGTAGTTGAAATAATGTCAGTTGGTGTTTAACGTTTAATGAGAAAGCTCAACAAAACCATTGTAGAACACTAACTTTAGTGATGAGGTATGGTTGAACTACACTGTAATATGAGATGTTGGGAACAATATCATATCAACGTTTATTCATCTTTCAAAATCAAAATATATTTATATTCAGCATATTCAATGGAGGGCCCAAGAATTCAACAGTGAATAGGCAATGGATTGCTAGCTGGATAGAATCACACTTAAACACTCCTATCCTTGTGTAGACTGTTTGTTGTCCAATGAGTGCGAGTGGTTGTGGCCATGGTCTGAGGCCTGCTCTGTTCCCGTAGGGAGTTCGCTAAGGAGAGGGAGCGGGTGGAGAATCGTCGGGCCTTCATGAAGCTGCGACGACAGCAGCAGGTGGAGCGAGAGCTCAATGGCTACCGTGCCTGGATAGATCGTGCAGGTATGGCAGCGTGCAGTACTAATGTGTCACAGAAGACCTGCATGAAGGCAACCTATACAGAATAACATAGTTATTTTTGGTAGTTAGATGAATGTTCTTTGTAACTAAGGTTTTGGATCACATCTCACTAGATACTTGAAGTTAGAGGACGATTAGAAGATGGTAGTTAGAAGACTCTAGGTGTTAGTAGCCAAGTGCTTTAAATGTAAAGCTTAACATTGAATACTGATACTGTTTATTATACTGTTGCTATTGCAGTGCTTTTGGAGATACCGATGATACAGTTTAACATTACTGTTTGTATGTCAGTGTTCAAGTCTACAATTCACTATTTAACATTATTACAGTCTGCCAGTGTTCAAGTGTAAAATTCACTGGTTGGTGTACTGTACAGATTGGCAACATTCCCCCTTTTCTGCCTCGGAACTGCCAAGTCTCCAGTGCATGCCACCCCCTAGTACACACACACACGTACATATATACACTCAGTTTCACACACACACACACAGGCTAGCACATGTGTGCACACACACACACAGAGCATGCAGGTGAACGGTTGGCAAGATCTCACTCTCTCTCAGACTCCCACACAGCTCAGGGTCAAGGAGGAGGTGAGCTGACTCACTGACAAAAATGTATGTGTTCACAGAAAGAGTGGAAAGAGAGAACGAGAGAATATGCAGTTGTGAGTGTAAGCACAATACGGCTATGCAGTCATCCGTAATATGGATTTATTCTTGTAAATCAGAGTAAACTCCTCAAGCCGCTCACTTTAGAGTGAGAAATGGTCATAATTAGTTGTAATTAGGCACTGTGTTTGCAACCACATGCTCAACGTAAAAGCTGTACAGAAATGATGGGGGAAAGAGATTTCTGCTATTGCATTTACAGTATGTGATTACATAATTGTAGTATGAAGGCTAAGCTATTTTTGCTAGGTCACTAATGCCACTGCTTTGAGGTTTCAAAGCTACGGAGTTGTCTGTCTGTTATAACCTGTGTAACTGAGAAGCCACTGGCGTTACCTCAGATTCTTTTTGTTTTGCTACAAGAGCACAATCGTTATTGTTTACTTTTTAATCGAATAAAATGTTACTTTTTGGCAGAATTGTTCCAAACTGTCCTTGGTCAGAGTGTACCCTGTGATCCAGATTCTTCAGTATGGTGGTCATGATAACTAAAGGGAAAATGCTATACTGCTACGTTACAACATATTTTTCCACAAGTAAAACAGAACTGAAATCTTGCCTGACCTGACAGAACTACCCAGAAAGTCCTTGACCTGGACTGACCCAGACCACAGAGCAGAGCAGAAATACCTTATTAGTTGGTATTTGGAACACCAGGGGTGATTATCCACATGCTTCAGAGAGTGGTGGTGAACTGTGCATAGTGCTCTCATAGTGTGTCTCTAATGATGTAGTTCTTCTGCTTTGTTTGCAGAGGAGGTGATGCTCGCTGAAGAGAACAAGAACTCTGGCAGATCAGCTCTAGACGGTATGATTCCGTCCTTCCTGTGGTAAAACACAACACAAACAGGCCACATTCCCATCTTCTCATTTGCTTCTCTTCATTCTGATATGTCATACCATGCCATGTTCTCCCCACCCCCGTTCACTGCTAGGAACTGTACACACAGTGAGGGGCAACTATGCCATTCTGAGTGACCTCCATTAAAGAAGCTGGCAGAGAATTCAAAATGGCAGCCAGGGGCCATCATGTGCTTCAGAGGATAAGGGGATGACAAGCATGCTCACACTGCTTGCTGAGTACATCCATCACTATTGCCATGGTAACTGTGAAGTGAAGAGTTTTTTTTTTTTCCTTTTTTTTTGTTGTGTACATATGACCACTGCTGTCTTGTCTTCTAGCTGTTTGTCCATTTGCTTTGGTTTAGACTGTTTGAGGGTCGTATGTTTGTTTGGCGAAACATCAGCACTCCATCCTCACTGGAATCTAACCACCAAGTCTCTCTCCTCCAGCTACTGTTAGATAAAAAGCTACTCTGATATTCTACTTGTATCCTGTTGGACGTTCATTAATTACAATGTACTCCATTGAATTACAATAGACTCCTAATGCTAGACACAGAGACACAATATAATCAGCCAGGCACAGCAATTTCAGTGTGAAATTTGATCTGTTCGTACAAAAGTCAGTTCAACCATCTAGACTCCTTTGAGTGGGATGGGAATGGGATTTGGTCAGAAGGTTCAGTACATATTGCTGTAATGACTGAAGGTACAGGACATATTGCTGTAATGACTGAAGTCTCCCTGCAGACCTTTGTCAGTTTTAATGGGATTGGGAGTGCTAAAATAAATTGGTCTGTCTGTCTGTGCCTCTGTGCGGTAATGAACGTGGTGGTTTAATCCAAACCCATTTAGTCTCTGAGCCCTTAGACTCTACTCAATGAAGCTAGCAGTTACACAAGGACATGGACCCTTTATAGATAGTGGTTTCATTCCATATCGTAACCTGCTCATCATCTGCAGTGTAACATTGTATCTCTTTGTGTTTGCCTTTTAGTTCTGAAACGAGCCACTAGCAAGAAGAACGCAAGGCGTCGGGGACCAGGAGAAGATAAATACTCTGAGATCTCCACTGTAGGTCAGTAAGGAGCACCAGCATCATCCTCATTTTAACACCTCATTAGTACAAACAAAGACACATTTGTTTGCAGTTTTGACCTGTACTCTGTGTAGCCAGATTGTCTGTTTTCATTGCCAGCAAATTGCCCTGGAATTAGCAGGATGTTTCATGTCTGACTTTCAAATCTGTTCTGCAGATCCTGCAGAGGATTCATGTCTTATGAAATAAAACTGAGGAAATGACAACGGATTCACCATTTCCCGTGACCAAGCTGGGTAGCCTATGTTAGGAAATCTGAACAGCAAACAGCAGCTTTTGCTTGCCATATGTCAAGGAGCTAACAGCAAAGTGACAAATGCTTAGCCTCAGTGACTAATTCGCTTGTGAAGAAAAACACCAATCAGAGAAACCAGGCAACATGGTGTGATTTTGCAGCAAAACAACTTTTTTTTTATATCCTAGACCAGAGAACTGTTGTGTACAAATGCATCTCATACATCACTTAACATTTTCATTTTGTTCAGTTAACAAGCTCTATTCAAATGGACTCACTGTGTATTAGGCCTATTTATTGCCACCAAGGAGTCTTCATTTTGGAGACTCACTGCATTTTGTACATGAAATGGCCATCAGATTGCAAAATTGAGATGTGGCCATTGTTAAGCCCTCATCAGATCATCATCAGGGCCATCTCCTCACCTTCTGGTGTCTGGTTTCTCTTCTCTCTCCTGTCCCATATGTTTCTACCCCCTCTCATCTATGGCTTAGGTGGGCCACGTCCACGGGTGGGCATCCGCACTGCACGCCGCGGCCCGGCCGCATACCTGAGACGTAAGGAGCGGATGCTCCGCATCTCCATCCGCCGTATGGTGAAGACAGACTCCTTCTACTGGGTGGTGCTCAGCCTGGTGGCCCTCAACACCATCTGTGTGGCCATCGTCCACCACAACCAGCCTGACTGGCTCACCATATTCCTGTGTGAGTTTCTGCTTGTCTCTGCGGATGGGGCAGGGAGCCAGGGATTTGAGCTTAGCTGGTGCTATTTGCTGCCATGTAGGCTACCTATCCTGGATGGGCAGGGCTAATTTTAACTTGGCTTTCTATAGTCCCATAAACCTGTGTGGCCCAAGTTTGAGTTGTATCAAACTATGGTCATCGGTCATGTGACAGTTGCAGTTCAGGTGACTGGCTCTTCATAATTTTGGTACCAGTCTTAGAGTCATAAACCAGCATCATAGCACTGTTAAACTGACAGCTGAGGCAATAGTAGTGTTCTGCTTGTTCCACTGTTAACTTTGGCTTTTGTATGGTGAAGTCTTGTTGTCAACATGATTCTTATCTGTCCTGATAGAATAATGGAAGGACTATATAAATCCTTATGTATAATTAGTTTAATCCCAGTCAATTTGTTCTGTGTGGGCAGGCAGAGGTGAGCACAGGTATCTTCATCACTAGTGTTGCAGAAAGATTAGTCTATTAATGTACTGTAACTACAGAGGGGAAAAGGAGTCTGGTACAAAGTCTTGTATCTTAATACATGATTGGCTTTGAATGTTCAGGAGCGTCAGCGATTTCTGGATGTGGTAGTTTGGGTGCATTGAAGAAGGTTCTGTAATAGGTTGTAACATGGACATACTATGCCCTATTGTATTGTCATACTGTCAGCATTGATACACTGGCTTACATTTACATTTACATTTATGCATTTAGCAGACGCTTTTATCCAAAGCGACTTACAAAAGACTTTAGGTTTTAAAAAAATGATATTATTACTTTGATTTTATTTAGGCACATCTCTTCTGATGTCCCAATAGAGATGGCACAGTATCTTGTTCTTCTTTTGTAACATACATATATTGGGATAATTCTGTAAATTGCAATATTGTAATATGTAAAGAATCACAGTAATGTCGTATTGTGCCCCAGATATCATATCTTCTGTATGTGTTCCGTTATATTGGTGGACACAGTATTTGTCTTACCATATGAGCACTGAAGATAGTTGTGTTTGTTGTAGGTCTTGTGAACTGTGTGCTGTACTTACAGACTATGCTGAGTTTGTGTTTCTGGGCCTGTTTCTTGCTGAGATGTTCCTGAAGATGTACGGCCTGGGCTTCAGACTCTATTTCCACTCTTCGTTTAACTGTTTTGACTGTGGGGTAAGTGACTGGATCAGGACTGAAAGCGCCTGTAACAGCACCTGTTAGGTGTGTTATGTTAACAGAGTAGAAATGGAGGTCAGTAAGAGAAGAGAAGGGATCCTCTATTTTCAGAACAAAATGATCATTTTTATAGTCATACAGACTTCAATGCATCAGCTATGAATGTCTAATCAGATGTGAATGCTCGTTAGATTCAAACAGCATCATATCCAGGATATTGAGACTAATTTGTGTCAGAGACTGGATATTGGCTATATGCAGTATCTGTTGTTGCTTGTGCAGGTCATTGTTGGCAGCATCTTTGAGGTAGTGTGGGGATTCTTTCGCCCGGGTACATCCTTCGGGATCAGTGTTCTCAGGGCACTTCGACTCCTAAGGATCTTCAAAATAACAAAGTGAGTGCCACTTCTAGTCATTTGGCAGTACACCCTAAAGGACTGGTATATTTTGTATTTTTTATTTTGAACCCTCAGAGAATACTAAAAATTACTTTTTTTCCCATGCTCAGATACTGGGCATCCCTCAGGAACCTTGTGGTGTCTCTCATGAGCTCCATGAAGTCCATCATCAGCCTGCTCTTCCTCCTCTTCCTCTTCATCGTGGTCTTTGCTCTACTAGGCATGCAGCTCTTCGGTGGCAGGTGCCCAGATTATGCCCAGTATTTTTCAATGACATGCTCCTGAAATGGATATAGTATTTTACTTTTCCACATGTGAATTCATCTTCATGTGTATCACTAGAAAAACTGTAAGCAAAGTTTTACTGTCTGCAGTGTGTGCATGCACAGTCAATTATAAATTGCATTTTTTGATTGCAAATTGCATTTTTCTTCTTTTGATCTACTGGTAAAGCACTCTGCCGGATGCATTTCATACTGTGTAATTGCTAGTTTGTATGAAGACAAAAGCAAAGGCCAGCCAGCAAAGAATTTGAGAAATGGTGCAAATGCATTGTACACTCACACACACACACTTAGTAGTGTATCTTTCATCCCTGTCCTTGCTCCCTGCAGGTTCATCTTTGAAGATTACACCCCCACCAACTTTGACACATTTCCGGCGGCCATTATGACAGTCTTTCAGGTCTGACACCCATAATCCTCTTCAGAGCCTCTTGTCTGTGCCGCGATGCACTCTGGGGTGGGAAGCTCGCACGGCCCCTGGCGAGGATCGAGTAAAAACAGCTCCACCCACCCACTCCCTCTCTTCACACTGAGTCAAATACAAATTATGCAAAATATTCCTAACCATGATAAATGACTCAATCTCCTCAGTATGTTATCTTTACTGAATATTTCTCTGGCAGCCTAGTCGTACCTAAATTATACACATTCATTTTGCATACCTTTTGGTCTGTCTGAATTAGTTATTGTGCAGTCCACTGAAGCAGTTAGAAATCCTCTGTGTTTGATCAACTGGAGAAAGGATAAAAAGCACAGTGGCTGGTAAAGGCCGCAAAATTGAGGAAACAGCAAATACCACTGCATGAGCGACGTCACAAACGCAAATGTTATGTGACCAGCCTACACGGAACCCTAACATTTTGTGTCTCAGGGAGTGTGTAACATTCCATGTATCTTTGTTGTGAAATGTGTGTACGTGTATGTATGCGTGTGCGTGTGTATGTGCGTGCGTGCATGCGTATGTGCATTCTCATGTGTTTGATTGTTTGAGTGCATTTGTTTGTGTTTGTGTATAAAAACAATTCCCCCAGTGTGCGCTCGAGCACATTCCTGTGTACGTGTGAGTGTTCACGTCACGTCCTCTGTCTCCTTGTGATGCTTTAGATCCTGACCGGCGAGGACTGGAACGAGGTGATGTACAACGGCATCCGCTCTCAGGGAGGCGTGCAGTACGGCATGTGGTCCTCCATCTACTTCATCGTCCTCACGCTGTTTGGAAACTGTATCTTTTCCTCTCCACCCCTCCACGTCCGGTGGGGCCGAGCAGCGCTCAGTGGAATGTCTAATTACATTTAGAGCACCGGTCCATTAGGTCAATGGGAATCCACTTTAATTAAGTGTGTAAGGTGTTGATTAAGGCACACCTTTGATTCAGTGGTTCACCGTGTGTTTAAGATGGGTGGTTGTCCTCTGCAGCAAAGTGGAAGCTGGCCAGGGACTGAGCTGTGTTATTTACACTACCAGAGTGGGTTACAGGGTCTCTGTGTAACTGCTGTCTGTCAGAAGAAGAACAACAACAGGCCTCATTTACCAAACATTCACTTAAAAAAATTCATTTGTAAATCCCACCCAATTTGGGATTATTTGTGGGATTTGGGAGTATTTGTGAATGTTGTTCACAAATGAGTTGTTATTGGACCTTATCAAAAACAAATTTCAGAAAATTCTTCTGAAGATTTTGGTAAATGAGGCCTATTGTCTGGTCTTGAACTAACCGTGGCTTATTTGTTAGTGCCTGGTATATTTTATGCCTTGACAGCACTTTGAATAGACACCCTGCTAAATGTCTTCTTGGCCATCGCTGTGGACAATCTGGCCAATGCACAAGAACTGACAAAGGTATGAACTGCCAAAACCAGTATGGCCATGGACTTATGTGGTGATGGAGATTTGCTTGACGTCCAGCAGTAATGTTGCTCTTGCCTGTTGCCCTGTAAGCTTCATTCTTTTCTACTTGTGGTAGGACGAAGAGGAGGAGGAGGAGTTTTTCAACCAGAGGTTCAAAGGTCGAGAGTTTGGCTTGTCCGAGTAAGTCACTTGTGTCTAATCCCATCCATGCTTCTTTGGTAACACTTTCTGCCAAGGCACTGCTCATGCACGATGTCTGTCAAAAATTCAGAAGAAAAGTCTGCAAAACTTTTATGCATTCATTTTTATGTTGTGTTTACACTATAAAAAGTGCTAAGACTGGCAGTTATATATATATAAGTATATTCCGCATATATGCATTTACCGGAGGAATTCCTATATTTAGCATATATGCATATACAGGAGTAATTCCTGCACAGTATGTCTTTTACAGCCTTTATCAGCCTTTAACAGCCTGTTGAAGACATACAACATTAGTTGTCTATTTGTATGATCATTGTATGATCAACTGCTGAGGCAATACTGAGACATTAAGACACTTCCAGAAAGTTGATCAGAATGATAATGCCAGACATGCCAGAAGGAGAAAAGTTCTGAATTTGACCTTTACAAGCTTTGCCCAGTATCACAATTATCACTTTGGTGAGGCATTGACACATTCCAATTGAGAAGCCTTATGTTCTACCCAGAAGTTATTTTAGAAAGTATTACCAAGACTTGTATTAAAATGCTTGTGGCTCGTTGTGGGTTCCTGCACCCTGACGGACATGTGTTTGGAAGCTCTGACCGAGGGGCTGTGAATGCTGTCATGAGCTCGTCCAGATGCTTGGGCTGGCCTGGCATGACCTGATGGTTTGGTCTGCACTCTGGCAGCGGGTTGGGATGCCACTTTTAGCTGGAACTAGAGCAGCGCATGCAAACTGCAGTGTGGTTCACCAAGAGGAGGAGAGAGGCAGGTGTTCACAGAGAGCGGTAGCACCTACTCTGAGCTCTAATCAGAGCTAGCAGTACTAGAGAGGTAGCGAGACAATGCCACCTTCTAAAGACCACCTTCATATGGTGGATTCACATGCTAATGGACTTCCCAAGCACAATGGCAGAGTGTACCAGTGCCACATCTACAGTATATATAGTTGTTAGTTTTCTATAGGCAACCCACTCAAGCGTAGTGCGTTGTGCGTTGTTCTGTTCTGGGCGTTGTTCTGTGTTGCATAATGCTTGGTATGGAGAGGTATGACGCATTTTGGTGTTGTATGACACCTAGAATGACACACATGCTGTTGTGATGAATATGCAGTGATCATGCATGAATGCACTTCAAATTCAATCTGGGTTGGGGTTTTTTCACATTAGTTTTTATATATACCAAAGATTTTTACTGCTAATTGTGCCGATGACCAGGTTGGGGTTCACAGCACATGCAAAGCTTTTGAAAGTAAAGGATGTTGCATGATTGTCTACAAAAATGGGACCTCTGGCATGTGGCATCATGTGTAGTTGTATGGGGGGCTTCAAAAGTCCTCAAGTTTGATGCATGGCACGAAAATGTTCTAACCATGGAGAAAGAGGAATCCACCGTCTTGCGACTGTGGCATTAACGTCATGACTTAATGTTTGTTGAAACTGCACCAGTGTTGTGTTTCTGTGCTTGTGGCTTTTCTTCTGGAGGCTCTGAGTGACTTCAGGACATTGTCTCCACCCACACAGTGGAAGATGAGTTGATAAGTTTTAATTTGAGTGAATTATGTTTTAATTTTAAACCTACGCTGACATTTAGCATTTAATAATTCAGTCAGTTATTTGTGAGTTCAGCTAAGGACCATACTCCTGCCTGTTCCACTGAAGAGACATACTGTTCTTCAGAGTTTGTACACTGACAGCATAGTATGGCATGATTGTCTGGCCTTGCCAATATTGGTGTTTACAATGACAAAACTCCTCCAAGCTTGGCATTTAGTGTTGGTAGACCTTTTGGAGATGCAATAGATATTCATATATTTACAACCTACTGCACTTTGTTCTGTGCTGCACTTATGCAACACGTCTGTTAGCATCTTTTCAGTTATTAGGATAGAGAGGATTTATCACAATGAAGAATGGCTTTGTGCATGATTGTATGCATTAAAAAAGTTCATATATATGTGTTTCATATGTCACTTGTGCTTTTGACTGTGTGTCTGATATATGTGTCTGTTTGACATTTAGGACCCCTGCTGGACTGCTGAGATCAGATCCAAGGCTGAAGCCAGTATTTCTCTAGTGTAAACGCTAATTCCATCCTGTTGTCATGTCAGCATTTAATTCTTGTTCAGCATAGACCAAACACAGCTTCTCTGTGTCACTGGTCAACTAATTAACCAAACCAAGTTTAAGAATATCAAAGAAAAAACACACAATGGCTTAAATCAGTCATTCCCATTTAGATTAATCCTTAATTTGATTATTGTTTTCCAAATGAAAGCGATGTTATTGACAGCAGGCTTAGGCTTTAGTTCCAGCTCCAGATCTGTGTGCTACTTGATTTTGGACGGTGTGATGGCAGCTGTTTCGTCTGTCTGCTGTGAGTTGAATACACTAATGTCTTGTTTTCACTCATTTGTCACATGGACTTCACAAGAGTGTGCCTTTGTGTAAGTAAAGCGGCCTCCCATTCTCTCTCTCATTCTCTTTCTTTCTTTCTTTAGTCTCCCTCTCATCCTCCCATCTCTGAGCTACACCTCCCTCCTCTGTCTCATGCCTCCCTGTTGATCTAAAGCAAAAATGCACTTCTTGATATTTTGACATATATTTGCCTTTACCCCCCTCCCCCCCTTATTTTTCCTTTGGTTCTCATGGCCTTTGTTATGTGACATTTCTTCCAAGGTACGTTTATTTCTTTGGGTTTTGACTGCACGCCATTTTCTCTATAGTGTTACTTTGCTCTAATTATTTTTTGACAAGACCCAATTGAACCAGTCACATTCTGCTCTACTCTGTGGTGTTTCTGATGCTATATTGTTTTAAGCAAGTGTTCCTTGTATGGCTTCTGGGAACATTTGTCTCTGAAGGTTTGTTCTTGCCATGCATTGTTTTATTTTCGTAAGTGAGCCCAGGTTTTTGTTATGTCCTTGATTGCTACTAAGAGGCGCTGGGCTAATTAAGAGCACAAATCAAACAACAGACGGTGGTGAAAGTTCCTTAGTGTATGCTGTAAATGACTTGCCTCCTACTCAGCCTGCTTTGTAAAGATGGAAAGCTCTCTGCTGCCCTCTTCTGACATCCACATGTCATCTCCTGCAGAAGGAGGCGAAGACCGTACCTGTACAGGAAGCGAGCCATCCACCGTGGCCGGCCGGCCCCCGGCGAGGAAGAGGAGGAGGAGAGCGCCCCGCCTAGGAGGGGCAGAGGCCAGCCCACCGAGGAGCAGCCAGGCAACGCCTTTGCCAACCGCCGCGATCGCCGCAAGAAGATGCACATGTCCGTGTGGGAACAGCGCGCCAACCAGCTGCGTAAGCGCCGGCAGATGGCCAGTCGTGAGGAGCTGTTCGGCAGCCCCACGGAAGATGACACCCCGACGGCAGGCCACCACCACCTGCCCCACGCCCCCTCCCTCTCCCCCGAGACCAGCCCAGGACACCTGCCTGAGTCGCCCATGTCCGTGGCCATGCCCCTCCCCGAGCCACCAATGTCCATCACCATCCCTCTGCCCGAGCCCCCCGAGTCAGAGCCGCTTCCGCTCCTGGCCTGCGTGGCCGAGGGGCTGACAACGTCAGGGGCTGGAGGTGTCGGTGGGCACCGCTCCAACACCGAACGGAGGCACCGCGTGGCCAGGAAGTTCCGCGCAGCGGCCGTGGTGGCCGGGATGGAAGGGGCGGAGGGTCGGCACAGGCGACACCGGCACCGAGAGGCCCGCAACAGAGAGTCGCCCACACAGGCCGAGGGAGGGGACAGGAAGACCCCAGAAGCCGGAGGGGCCGAGGGAGCAGAACAGCCAGAGGAGGGAGCAAACCACACAGAAAGAGGAGGCGATGTACAAAGGTAACATCAGTACCTGTATGTAGAGCTTTTGTTATTGTACCTTGACAGCACTTTCACAGATTTTCCTGGCAAATACCAACTCCCTTTAGCAAAGATTTGTGTATGTGTGTGTGTGTGTATTTGTGTCTATTTGTATATACCTGAAAAGGTGCAAGGCATGCTTCTTCATCATGTGTTGTATTTCATGTGTGATCCCCTGGGCATGAACGTCCCTTTATGTTGTTTATGTGTGTGTGTGTTCAGTGAGCCCCTGCCTGATGTGGTGGGCCTGCAAGGGTCAGCAGAGTGTGCTGAGGCCCAGCCTCTGATGGGCCAGGAGGGGGATGAGGAGGCAGTGCTGGACCAGCAGGGGCAGGAGGGGGCTCTGGAGCTGGCCTATCTGAGCAGTGGTGGCGGCGGGGGCGGCACCAGCGATGCTGAGAATGCCAGCGGCTACCTGAACCAAGAGGAGCCCCCTGCTGACACCAGCGTGGTCATTGAGATGTCTGGGGCACAGCCGTTACTGGAGCTCACCCCTATGACTGGTAATGTGCCACATGTGTGTTTGCGTTTCCGCTTTGATTCAGCTTTCATTTTAATTTTGACTTTGTTTTGATTTCGCTTTTAATCTGAATTCAGCTCATTTACAGTGACTAGGGCAGCAGTGGGAGAGGCTGGAATACTCTATGCTCTCAGTGAATGAAGATGCCTCTCGGTCAGATGCCTTATAGTTTGAATTAACAGAGCTAATTGAGTTTGGAGTGAAGGTTTCTGATGAGTGCTGATCTATGAATATGTTTTTTCTTAGTTTACTGCGTGGAATTCTCAGAATCCTCCTCTGAAAAAAGTAAATAAATGGAGTTTGCTTAGTAGAAACAGAACTCAGAACTGCAGTTGTTCATATTCTAATTGTTCATATTCTACATATTGTATTGTTTTTTTTATCTTCCAATCTGTATTCATGTCACTATATGCAATGCACAGTGGGTCATCCTAGAAAGCCCTTAGGCCAAAGACATCAGAGAGGTAGACACCTACGGCTACTTACAAATGCATGATCCTTCAAAACCAGCCTGAAGGACAACCTGTGTCTCATTAACCGCATGGGCTACACACTACACTACAATTAGTAGTCTGAAAATACCTTGTAATTACAGCGCATGATTAATATCAGTTCATCTAATAAGAGGGTTGAGTAAAGATTTACTCTAAGATGTGAACATTGTAATCAGGCTTATGAGAAACATGTCTGTGTAAGACATGATGCATATGATTTGCATATTTCGCACCAAAATGATGTTGTAATTACAAGGGTTTCCTTTCTATTAGTCTGAATGCAGTCTGTTTTCCTCTGTGGTCACTCTTTAATTGCTGACTAATTCTAGAGTGAAAAAACACAGAGGAAAATATGTACAGTATACTTGTTGGAGCTTCATTCAAATCAGAGTCTGGGAGCACATTTTGCTGATGATGGAACTAGCTTGGCTCTCACACATACTGATCTACCATGCATCTCAGTCTGGCCAATTTCATGTCATCTCCAACTTCCATGTGGTGGGATTAACAGACATAGATCAAAATGTCACTGCAGGCATTGGATATGTCTTGAACCAATCAGACCAATGATTGCAGAAAAAAGAAAGTGGGATGCATTACAGTCTGAAACAAATAATGTTTTAACCCCATCTCCACTGTGTCTGGGCAAAAGTCAATTTTTGATTGGTTCCCTATCTCAGGTAAAAAGGAAGAAGTGGAGATGGGCCTCTTGGCCAGACTGATATGCATAGCAGATCAGTATGTGTGAGAACCAGGCTAGGAACAAACAGCACTCATTGTAGCTGTGCACTATTCCAAAAGCCAATTAAAGGCCCAGACCTTGTAGACCTTGTAGCACACATCCATTCAGTTCATTTAATTATTCAATCTCTTCCATCATGGGCATCTATCTGAATGAAGCAGGTGAACCTGGGCATGCTGGTATGTTCTTTGAACTTTGAATTGTTGTCAGAATACCAAAATTATGACTTTGATAACATGCCTAAGAACCTCAGTACTGAAAAGATACCTTGGCAAAAACCATTGACATTAGTAACAGAGGTCACTAAATAGGCCAAGACCACAAAACATGGAACATTTTTTTGTTCTTGTAACAGATGAGTTTCTGATAATTTCCTAATACCTTTTTAAACAATAATCAATAATAATTAATATATATAGTAACAAATTTGTTTTAAAACACTATCCTTTAAGCATTGGTCCCAACAAAACAAGATATTGTGTAATTTCTAGTTACAGGGCTACAAGACTTATCACTTTTCAGTGTATTGTGAAACCCCAGTCCCTTTGGATTCTCAGTGTCTGTCCTCTGTGTTAACGTTGGACACAGTGAACTTTAAGGAGATGGAGGCGTCGCACTCGGACCGCAGCGAAAGAGAGGAGGAAGGTACAGAGGAGGAGGAGGCCGCCAGCCCGCCCAAGCCTGCGGCGCCAGACAGCATGTTCATCTTCAAGGCCTCGAATCCGTAAGAGAATGCCAGCAGTGGCACAAACACAGCAGAGTCATTGGAGCCTTTCCTGAGCTAGCAGAGCCTGGCCTCCCTCAGAGATGATAGAGGTGACACTGGACAGCACGAGGAATCAGTTTAGCCTAGTCGATGTTGATGTCACCAGCTCAGGAAGGGAAGGCGGGCAGGTCGATCACAGTCCCCTTTAGGACTGTACACCTCATTTATAGTTTTATTTATTGTTTTATAATTCTACAGCAGAGGGCAGCAGAACATGCTGAAAATCCATCATTTATCTGCTCATATATCTATATTATATCTATACGCATATATATCAATGTTCTCTTTTTCTTGCAGACTTAGAAGGATATGTCACTACGTGGTGACCCTCCGCTACTTTGAGATAACCATCCTTCTGGTGATCGTGGCCAGCAGCATTGCCTTGGCTGCAGAGGACCCCGTCTGCACAAACTCCGAGAGAAACAAAGTGAGCTCCTCGCCGCTAACTGGACTGGCTTTGCACCTGTAATGATAGTTAATGCATCTCTTATGGCCTCCCGTTCTAATTGGTGTCTACCTCTGTGTTTTTCAGGTTCTGAGATACTTTGACTATGTCTTTACTGGTGTCTTCACATTTGAGATGATCATAAAGGTGTGTGTTTCAGTACTCTTCATAGTACTATAGTGGACAGTGAGGAAGTGGAGGTTTTTTCACGACTTTCATGTCTCATGGCTTCCTGTATGTGCCTGACAGAGGATGCAGGTTGTTATTTACACAGGACAAACACTCACATCAACACACAGACACCGTCGCAAACCAACACAAACACACACACCTTATTTTAGATGTGTTTTCCTGAAATATTATTTTTGTTTTTGTGTTTTTTCAAGATGATCGACCAGGGTCTGATCCTGCATGATGGCTCATACTTCCGGGACCCGTGGAACTTCCTGGACTTCATTGTGGTGGTGGGAGCACTGATAGCCTTTGCTCTGACGTAAGCAATTGTGTTTGCTGAATTGTGCTGAATGTCCTCCAGTGTTTCTGGGCTTTCTCCACATTGCTGTGGTGTGTTATAGTCCTTGGTATAAAGATAGGATTCTGTGGCCCTTGGAGTCTGTTGGTTTAATCATGTGATGAAGGCCAAAAGATTATCAATGTACTGATGAATTCTTGCTTTTGAATGTTGCTGTCACTGTAGATGTTGTATCTTTCTCCCACTTTGACTGTGTGTGATATCTCTCTCTCTCTCTCTCTTTCTCTGTGCATATATATGCTTCTGTTTGGACTATAAATGTTCCTTCTCTTTAATGCTCTTTTTTCTGTCGTTCCTGTGGATTGTGTCACTGTTGGGGATGACAGCAATGTGATGGGGTAAAATGTCTCTTTTCGTATGTCACAATACTCACCAATTCATCTCAGTTTGGGTTTCATTCCACGACTTTATTTCTGCAACTTTTGTCTGTTAAACATGTGACCCAATAGAATGGCCATTCACACAATAATTGCAGGTATATGACAGAAACAACTGTTGCAATGGTGCCTCTCACAATTTTATTTCTTATTACCTTTCTCATAGTTTTGTTTTGGTTATGCACCTATACATGTGTGTGTTGTGGGTGTGGGTGTGGGTCTGCGCATGTGTGTGTGTGACTGATTGTGCCCACATGCATTTCTGTCTGCATATGGGCATGTACATAACACCTTTAAAATAGCGTGTCTTGCCTTGTGGCCGTGTGAAAGGATAGAAGAATGAACTCTTTGTCTTTGCCAACAGGAATAACAAGGGCCGCGACATCAAAACCATCAAGTCTCTGCGTGTCCTCAGAGTTCTCCGGCCTCTCAAGACCATCAAGAGGCTCCCAAAACTGAAGGTGATTGTGCTGCAGTTTTCCATTAGTGCGCTGCTTTTGTGACGTTCAAGTAGAACTGAGCTTGCTTCCAACTGTAATGTATGTCTTTTTGTTCATTTCATCTACTCAAAAGCAGCAGTCTTTAGAATCTCAGTGTGTCAGAATAGCATTCCATCAGGTAGCAGACAATTGTTCCTATGCAGCCTGTCCATGGATAATGTCACCATATTCTTACATATAGTGACTGTACTTCCAATTCATTATGTAGCTTATAAGAGATCTGATGTAATACCTACTGCATTAATATGATGTACATAGATGATGAGAGATCTGCTGTGATCTGTCAAAAGAACATATGGTAGTTCCTATGGACTTCTAGATACATGTCTGTGCCACCTACTGTGTGTGCATTAGTACATTTGGGTTCTCCGTGTGCTGTGTGGCCATGCAGGCTGTGTTTGACTGTGTGGTCACCTCCCTGAAGAACGTCTTCAACATCCTCATCGTCTACAAGCTCTTCATGTTCATCTTTGCCGTCATCGCTGTGCAGCTCTTCAAGGGGAAGTTCTTCTACTGTACTGATGGCTCAATGAACACGGAAAAAGAATGCCAGTAAGCCCAGACTGTCTGTCTTTCTCTCTCTCTCTCTCTCTCTCTCTCTGTCCCTTTGTCTCTCTTTCTCAGAACATGGGATAAGTCTCTATCACAAAGAGAGCACGAGGGAAAAGGAAGAGGAACAGGAGTCCTTTAAACTGTGGTTGATTATGTCTGATATGTAGCAGGGCTTCAACTAGCAAATGCTTGACTCATAGTCAATTAATCCATGCAATAGTTTCTTTATTAATCAGCGTGTGGATTGACTAGTGTGTGGTTTGTTTTCCAAAGCCCGAGATTATGACTTAAAATTTCTAGTCTTACCCACGTCAAAAGATGCAATCAGAGAAACGGCACAAACAGATTAATATTTTGCCAAAATTGTTGTAGCTGTAGAGTAGTTGCAGCCTGATGCCATAGACGTGACCTGTATCACTCCAGTCCTGTTCTAAGCATCTGTGTGTCCATGTGCTCTGTCCCCCCATCACAGAGGCTACTACATTGACTACTCCAGAGACAGGAAGGAGGTGAAGAGGCGGGAGTGGCGGAGGCACGAGTTCCACTACGACAACGTCATGTGGGCCCTGCTGACCCTCTTCACGGTGTCCACCGGGGAGGGCTGGCCTCAGTGAGTCAGCAGCCTCTGACCCTGACAGACACACACACTCACTCACTCACTGCTCACAAGCTGCACGTGCTCACATGCTCACGTGTCCCAACTTCCTCACACACGTAGGCCGACTGAGGGTGCTGGTTTCCACAATGACTGTATGTGTCCAGAGTTTGCACTCATGGTGTTTTTGCTGACTACTGCAGCAGACTGCAGTTGAAACCATCATCTTCCTGTTGTAGTTTAACAAAACAACATGTGAATGTATTTTTTCCCCAAATTAAGTGGTGCTCACTGACATCATTTATAAGAGTCGAACCATGAAGCATGATGCTGACTCTGCTCAAAACCCTCGCTCTCATGGTGTACAGTAAAGTGCTAAGAAGACTGCTTTGTCTGCCCCGATCAAGACTGCGGAGCTATCAAGGACACCCCTCCATCTATCTGTCTTCATAGACTCACTATCATGAGTTGTCCTTATGAGATCATTCCTGTCATTGCCATCTTCACTAATGATGATGTTAAATGGATGCAGTGTGCTGTTTAGTGTTAATACGGTATTGCAGCTGAGTTGAGATCACACTCATAAAACATGCTGCTAGACAGTTAGCATATGAGTGATAGAGAGAGAAAGAGAGAGAAAGAGAGAGAGATGGAGAAAAAGGAAAAAAAAGGGTGGTAATAGCTCTCTCGCACCAGATGGACTGTTTTATTTGTGAGCCTGCTTTTGTTTGTCACACTCTGCTCTTAGTGCTAACTGACTGCTGATTACCTACCACGTGTGATACGTGTGTGTGTATGTGTGTGTGTGCGCGTGTGTGTACGTGTGTGTATGATCACACCCCTCAGGGTCCTGCAGCACTCGGTCGACGTTACCGACGAGGACCACGGGCCCAGCCGTGGCAACCGCATGGAGATGTCCGTCTTCTACGTGGTCTACTTTGTGGTCTTCCCCTTCTTCTTCGTCAACATCTTTGTGGCTCTCATCATCATCACCTTCCAGGAGCAAGGAGACAAGATGATGGAGGAGTGCAGCCTGGAGAAGAACGAGGTGTCAGCTGCCCCCCCCCCCACGCCCCCCTCTCATCCCTCTCTTTTCTGCTTACCCTCAGCACTTACTCCTCTGCTTGTTTGGGCAATAGATCATTTCTGGCCCCCCCTCCACACACTCACTCACTCACTCACACACACACATGCCTCCTTGTGTGTCTCTCCCCTGTCTCTCTCGAATCTATCGATTCACTTGTCATCTGATTCAGTTTCATCCCTCAATCCCCTCCCCTTTATTCTCTTAATCTCTGTGATGGTTTGTCTTTGTGTCTACCTGCCTGTCCCTCTCAGTGAAATGCAGTTTTATATAAGTACAGCACCATAATACACTGGGGAATATACAGGTGAATGTATCTTAAGGTGCACCTTGAGCATGACTATCTTTGAACATCTTGAAGGGGCATCTTGAGCGTGATGTTCTCTCATGCTGTCTCATGTTCTTATCTATCTCTCTCTCCCTGCTTGTTGTGTGTGTGGTGATGCCCACAGAGGGCCTGCATTGACTTTGCCATTAGTGCCAAGCCCCTGACACGCTACATGCCCCAGAACCGCCAGACCTTCCAGTACCGCCTCTGGCACTTTGTGGTGTCGCCCTCGTTTGAGAACACCGTTCTAGTCATGATCGCCCTCAACACCGTGGTGCTTATGATGAAGGTAAACACCATCTGGTTCACGAAGCAATCAGGGCACTTTACTGAAAGTGCCCAAACCAAATCACATAGCAGTTTGTCGTGATCTCACCATCCCACACATCTACAAAGAAGTGTCATTATTAATAGACTGCCATGAGTACCCCCTGAAAACATCTGTTGATGAATGAATTAAATGTTAGAACTTAATGTTTCTCACAGGCCTAGGCTACTTACTAATCCAAAATATGTTTGCGCATGAAATGTGTTTTTCACGTGGAATTTAAATGTCCAAAAGAAGCTGACAACACTGAATCATCACTGAATCATCTATTTTGAAGGGTTGTTTTTTTCTCTTTCTCTCTCTCTCTCTCTTTTCACTTCTGGCCATCAGCAGAGATGCTGTGATGGGTGGGCGGGAAGGCCTGGGAAGATGAAAAGGAACCCTTATAGTTTTAATGTGGAACCCTTTTAACCTTTCTCTGTGGTGTGTGGTTTTCTTGCTCCCTGTGTAGTACTACTCGGCACCCGCTGCCTATGACACGGTCCTGAAGCATCTGAACACAGCCTTCACAGTGCTCTTCTCCCTGGAGTGCATCCTCAAGATCATGGCCTTTGGCCTCATTGTGAGCTAAACATGCATGTCATGACCTCATGGACTTGTGCTAAAGCTAACATTAGCACTAGTTGTGAATTCAATGTATTTTTAGCTGCCAAATAGTTAAGAATCGTATTAAACATATAAATTACAAAAATTATAAAAATCTAAAAATATAGAAAGTTATGGGGTCTGAAGGAGAAACTTTTCGGAGTGTTAATAGCTTGCTTTGCTCTTGCAGAACTACTTTCGGGACACATGGAACATCTTTGACTTCATCACAGTGTTGGGGAGCATAACAGAGATAGTGGTGGATTTACAGGTATGCGGCTAACGTGGCCATAACAAACAGTGTTCTCTCAGACGCTTCCCAGCCCACATCAGCCTGTGTCAGGCTGTCTGATCAGACTGAGCTTGTACATTTGTACAATTTTTTGCCTTTTAATGCATTGTTTCTCTCTAATTTCAACCATCTCTCTCCTGTCTTTGTTTCTTTCCTCCTCAGTCTACTGCATACACATGTTTCTCAACCTTCCAGCCATCCTGTTCAGCTTTGATCAGACTGACTTTAATTTTATTTTTTTTTATGATTTTTCTCTCTAATTTCAACCATCTCTCTCCTGTCTTTGTTTCCCACTCCCCGTCTCCTCCTCAGTCCATCAATGCTTTCAACATGAGCTTTCTGAAGCTGTTCCGCACAGCCAGGCTCATCAAGCTGCTGAGGCAGGGCTACACCATCCGGATCCTTCTCTGGACCTTTGTGCAATCATTCAAGGTGAGTGGAACCAGCGTCAGCCAGCATGCCCCAGCCTTGCACACACCTGGGGGGAACGAATCATTCACAGCACCATGGATTGGGAGTCGAGCATGCTCTCCAGTGAGCTAACCCCAGGGTGCTAGTCTCACAAGGAGGTTTACTAACGTACACACCATGCAGCTATAAACCAACAGATGGCTACCGTTACATGAGCACTATTTCCACTACTTCTCTACTTTCTCTGCTTCCCCTACTTCCTCTACTTCCCCTACTTTCTCTACTTCCTCTTCTTTCTCTGCTTCTTCTCCTTTCTCTACTTCCCCTACTTCCTCTACTTCCCCTACTTTCTCTACTTCCTCTTCTTTCCTGCTTCTTCTCCTTTGTCTACTTTCTCTACTTCCCCTACTTGCTCTACTTCCTCTTCTTTTTCTGCTTCTTCTCCTTTCTCTACTTTCTCTACTTCCCCTACCTTCTCTACTTCCCCTACTTTCTCTGCTTCTTCTACTTTCTCTACTTCCTCCATTTTGCGTACCTCCCATCCTTCTGCTCTAAGTGGCAGTTTGTAAGTTTGTGAAATGCCACATGCATCTGATGAGTTCTCTTCCTTTTCTCTCTGCAGGCTCTTCCGTATGTGTGTCTGCTCATTGCCATGCTCTTCTTCATCTATGCCATCATCGGCATGCAGGTGAGGCCAGAATGGTTGAGAGGGTGTTGGAATCTGGGTTTAATTGAGTGTAAATCAAATTGAAATTATTCAGTGTCATACTAAAAGAGATTTTTTTTGGTAAGATTTGAACTCTAAAGCAAATCACACCCAAAGAAGTGTTTGTTTTCCTTTCAATTTGACTTAAAGTTTTGTGCTAGTTAGTTAGGTGTCAAATGTTGGTAAGGTTGGTGGTTTGGCCCATTAATAATGTGAAGAATGTTCTCCATAGGTGTTTGGAAATATCAAACTGAATGATGAGAGCCACATCAACCAGCACAACAACTTCAAGACCTTCTTCAGTGCCCTGATGCTGCTCTTCAGGTGTGTTTCATCACCCCTCAGGCCTGGAATGTTCTCTCTGTTGGCACAGAATTGCTCTGTTCTACAGCTCTCTGTCTCCTTGTCTGTCTCAATAAACAAATTGTGTGTGTGTGTGTGTGTGTGTGTGTGTGTGTGTGCGTGTGTGTGTGTGTGTGCAAGCACTTATGTAGGTTTGGGTGGGTGGATATTGCCTCTGTATTGGTATATTACCAAGTACAATTTGCATATGTGACGCATTACAGTTATGATATGTTCACATTAGAGTTGATATGCAACTAAATGATGGCTGTTTTGCCTTAGCTAGCCCTGATTAGGCATTTGATCCCTGCTGGTGTGTGTAGGAGTGCAACGGGGGAGTCGTGGCAGGAGATAATGCTGTCGTGTCTGGCTGGGCAGGAGTGTGAGCCAGACCCCTCCATCCTCCCCCCCTTCATGTCCCCTGACCACCAGGGTGGATGTGGCACAGACTTCGCCTACTTCTACTTTGTGTCCTTCATCTTCTTCAGCTCCTTCCTGGTGATTGCAGACCCTAAACACAAACCTGCGCATGCACACACACACACACATACACATACATACATATATATACATACATATGTGTATATCTGTCTGTTTATCTTATCTATCTATCTATATCTATCTGTCTATCTCTGTATATATATATATGCAGTTTCTATTAAAAATCTATTTATTGTGCAGCCATAACACACACATACATAAACATGCACTGAGAGAAGCTTCATGTAAGCTGCTCCGATGGCCAGTGTTGACAGAAGCCAACACTGTGCTCTGCAGTGGAAATACTGTGCTGCTCTTGTGCTTTCTCTCTTTCGCTCATCCTCCTGTGAATTCACCTCTTGTTTGTCTCCTGTGCTGCAGATGCTGAATCTCTTTGTGGCTGTGATCATGGATAACTTTGAGTATTTGACGCGGGACTCCTCCATCCTGGGCCCCCACCATCTGGACGAGTTTGTGCGCATCTGGGGGGAGTACGACCGTGCTGCATGGTGAGGAGCAATCACCACCCCACGACCCATCATTCAGTATCAGTAATCTCGTACTACTGTTTGGGAGGGGGCTTCAAGAGATTCAGATTAGACTTTTTTAGTAGTGCAGTAACAAACTATTTAATATTTAGAAATGTTTTTAACATGCCATTCATTATTACCAAATCTGACATTAAGCTGGTATGAGAAGCAGTTATTCAAAAGGGTTGTGTAAGAAGGTGGTTTATTTGACTGTTGTTACGCTCAAAACCCCCAGTAGAGGGCAGTCTTTGATTTCTGATGCATTCTCTGTATAGCCCACACAACTTATGTGGGAATGACATTTCTACCTCTCTGAGAAAGTCAGATCCAGTGTAACCAAATGGTTGCTTTGTTCCATGAGAGGGACCTACTTGACAATGTCAAGACCGACTTGACATTTTTACTCACCTACCCTTCATTTGTTCTTACTGGTGGGCTCAATCATATCATCTGCTTGTTTCCTGTCCCTCCTCAGTGGGCGAATTCACTACACAGCCATGTACGAGATGCTCACCCACATGTGTCCGCCGCTCGGCTTGGGGAAGAAGTGCCCCGCCAAAGTGGCCTACAAGGTAAACGACATAAGGGCCTCTTAATGACTGAGGAGGGGAGCTGTGAAAGGAGTTCGTCATGATTTAGCAGAAGTAAAGCACCTCTGGGTGAATGTGTGGACAGAGCTTTGAGGAGAAAGCTTAGTGAAGACAATGTTGGAAGATGATAATTGCTAGAGTCATAATAGATACTTTCTTATGGAATTCACTGCAACCAACCACGACTGACTGACTGTTAATGAGTCCCAACTGACACATTAACAGCGTGATATTGTATATTTGTACTCAAGAAGGCTTGACTGATCCAGAGCTGTATGAATTGTGTGTCTCCTCATGGTGTGTGTTTGTGTTTGAGCACAGAGGCTTGTCCTGATGAACATGCCCGTGGACGAAGACATGACCGTCCACTTCACCTCCACCCTCATGTCTCTCATTCGCACGGCCCTGGAGATCAAAATAGCCCGAGGTGTGTATGTGTGTGTGTGTCTGTCTGTCTCTGTGTGTGTGTGTATGTGTGTGTGTGCGTGCATAAATCTTTCTAGGATGTGTTTTGGCTCTGTTAATAGAGCCTTTCCTAGTCAGTAGCTGCTGGTGTTGAGGTATCCTGTCTGTGTTGGAGTATAACACATGGGAAATGAGATCAAATAGTAAACATGCCACAGTGATTGAATGCTATGGGCCCGCTGGGCCACATCGGGTGACTATGCCACAGAATGTCAGAATGTGCTCTGGGCCAACAAATGCAGTCTAAGCTTTTCATGCATCATTAGCACACCCACAGGTGTCTGCTTCATTCTGGTGCCTTCCTAATTCTGCCAGCACCCAGGTTTAGCCTTCCTCCCTCCCTCTCTCCCTCTCTCCCTCTCTTCTCTGGGCATGATGCCATGTTACTCCCAGTTAGGCGTTGACATGGTGGCTGGTGTTTTCCCAGAGCTCTGTGTGTGTGTGTCTCCCTACTGCTAAATGTGGGATGGTGGAGTGTGATATACACACACTGCAGTGTGGTGTGGAGAGTTGTGTTGTACTATGTTATGTTGTACCATGTGATGTGATATGGTGTAGTGTGGAGTGGTGAGGTGAAGTTTGTTGTGTGTGGTATGGTGCACTGTGGTCTGCTGCGATGTGATGCGCTGTGTGCGTGTGTGTGTGTTTGCGTATATGTGTATGTGTGTGTGTGGCATCTGCAGGCGGTGAGGACCGAGTGCAGCTGGACACAGAGCTGCAGAAGGAGATCAGCATCATCTGGCCACACCTCTCACAGAAGACACTGGACCTGCTGGTGCCCATCAACAAAGGTGTAAACAGACTCCAGGACACACAAACACAGAAACAAAAGCACTTACATGAGTCTTAGTCTAGTCTAGACCCACAGAAGAATCAAAAAGAAGAGGGCTTCCACACATCGTTTACTTAGCTCCCAAGACTGGGACCTTTCATTGTATGTTTCTTCACCAAACAGAACAAATGAAGAGTGGTAGTAGACATAGACACACAGAAGTCAAAGACAGCCTCGCTCAGACTCTCTTTCTCTCATGCTCATTGCCATAGATACTGACGCTCTCAAAGAAGTTGATTTCAGAGTAAAGAAGCCCATCAGGATGAACTTCTTTAATTGCCAAGTGATCTATTAGGAATTACAAGCCCGTTTGTGGGGTTTGTTTATGCTGTTGTTATTGTGCTTTGATAAATTCATGTAATTGTCTGCTTGACTGCCTTTCTTTAACGGTTGGATGCGCACACAGACACTGACATGACGGTTGGCAAGATCTATGCTTCCATGATGATCATGGACTACTTCAAGCAGAGCAAAGCCAAGAAGCTCCGACGGCAGGTAGAGGAGCAGGTACAGGCATGGTGGGGCTGGGGACCAGTGTCAGTATGTTCAGTGGCTATTAGGAGCAGACATGTTGATAATCCACACCTCACCTTCCTCTCTCTCTCCTGCAGAAGAACAGCCCAAGTCTGCCTCTCATCACACACAGTGCTGGCTCGGCCTTGTGAGTTTGTGTGTGTGTCTGTGTGTATGTGTGTGTAAAGTAGACTTGTAGTCGTTATGTGTTCAGTAACAATTAGATTGTCGTATGTAGTGTAGTCGTATGTGTTTGAAGTAGTTGTCTCTGCATATACCATTTCTCCTGGACTTGTTATTGTGAGCATATCACAGCACGTGTGTGTCTCCCCGCAGGACAAGAGGTGGTTTTGTGGCTCTGAGCCCCATCTCACCACAGGAGCTCTTCATGCAGCCCATGACTCAAAACATGGAAGACAGCCACTCACTGGTAAGAGTCAAGCAGAGAAAGAAAGCATGGCTCAATAAACTGTAGTTACAAAGCTAAATCAATTGAAAATCAGTATATGTACTCTACTTTAATAAAAATAATTTAATAAATGTTATTGTCATTCTTTATCCCATGACCCCTGTAAATATAAGTATGCCATTTTGAATATGAATCATTCATATTCAAAATTTATATTCACCATTTTGAAATGTTCATTGGAGATCAAGTTCATAGTATATTGCATTTGCCTAACCTCTCTCTGTAGGAGCTCATTTGAGCAGTAACTACAGCCCTGTGAGCACGCTCATTAGAAATAATGCAAATGTTGAATCTCTTTGTGGCTGTGAAATAATGTTGATTATGAATTCCTCATGAGTCTTGACACCAATATGATTATAATCTTTTCTAATTCTTAGAGGAAAGCTGAAGTATGCAGCATTGTTTACCTCCATTTTTTTCAATGTTTACTTCTCAGTCTTGATTGCTCGTGGTGTCCCCTTTAAAAATGTGTGTAAAATGTGTGATGTTTGTTTGGAGAAGCACATTTGAAAGCAGCTCCAAGGCTGCAGTCTGTTGTTATTTCTATGGCGTCCTGAGGTCCAGCCGTACCTGCTAGCGGGCGTTGGGTCACTGTCAGTGCTCCCCCCCCGTTGTGAGGCACACTGTCAATGAAAGGGACCTTGAAAGGCACCTGGCTTGCAGGCAGTCGACCCCCGGCTTGTATGGTTTTGCCTGGTGTGTGTGTGTGTGTATGCAGGAGTGATATGTGCATGCATGACTGAATTATGAGATGTTTTCACAATAGGTGGCTCTACTCTGATACATACGGTCTTCTCTTAACCTCCTCTGGCCGCTTGCTAGGCTTGTCTGGCGTTGCATCCTGGTTCTCTTGTGGGGCCAAAACACTGGTGTGCCCTTAGGGGTTCTCTGATGTCTGGGGCAGACAGGGCACGAAGGGTTGGTGGTTAGAAATGGAAATGAGTTGTGGCCTTAACATTACTTATCAGTGATCACCCCACCAGATTTGTTTATGATCCTTATAATCTTATGGTTGTACCCTTGGTTTTATTGTGTTTCTTCATAAGTTGTATTCACATTATGAAGAAATGATACCATACATCATATCACATCCTTACAGTGATGTATTCAGTTCCTTTTGACTTTTGGATTCAATTTTTATTGGCTCAGTTTTTCTAAGTTGAGTCATTGGCTTAAATGATTTCAGTTTTCATGTCTGATTTTTGAATCAGTTCTTCATTTGCTCTTCCTTTTTTTGAGTCTCATTGAAGTAGTTATTTTCTTGTTCTATTTTCTTATGCATTTCCCTGCAACCACCATTCTTTCTTTGCCTTAGAACCCTCAGTGTGAATGCTCTCTCTCTCTCTCTCTCTCTCCCCCTCTCTCCCTCTCTCCCTCTTTTCTCTGTTCTCTGCTGGAATGGCTTGTTTTTCTGACACATTGAATGGCTCAGATTGCTGCTTAGAGATGCCCTACCAAGCCTGTTTGTACCACGCAGGAATTTATGTCTCGTGGCTTCTAGTTTTGGACTCCTGTTCTTCCCCCACGCAGACAACAGAAGTCCGCTCACCACTGTCGTGATTCAGCTCCTGCTCTCTCATGATCCTCTCCCTCCTCTGTCCTTCTTACCCCTTCAGGTGGGGGCGTACAGTGGCCTTGTGTCCCTGGCCCTCCCTGGACGGGGGCTGTTTATGCGGGCGTCCTCCATGCCCCGTCTGGCTGTAGAAGTACAGGTACAGCCTCTGATTCTCCACTCCGCTTCTTCTTCCTCCGGGACCTCCTCCGTTAGGTGCTTTGGCTGGTGGGTTGGGGGTGTGGGTCTTAAGGGCGATGGTCACCTGATGGTGGGTCTTAAGGGCTAGAGGGTCACCTGATGGTGCATGAGTGGACGCTCACGTGTCGGGAGTTGGTGCTCTGTCTCCCGTTAGTGGATGATTTCAGGTGGTGCCTGTTTTCTGTTGCCAAGGGTCACTCTAATCTAATAGCCCATGCATGAAGCAGTTGTTGAGAAGGTAGGTCTATATTAGGCGGGGATTTGTTGGAAATATAAAATCTGAAACTTCCTCAGATGCTGCATCTATTTTGATCCATCTGACTGAGCTGTACGCTGCTTGAATTGTCTGAAAAAGCCTTCCAGCTGACTAAGGGCTTTCTGCTTGTGTTTACCTTTGTCTACTTTTTCATTTCTACTTTTCTCTCTTTCTCCCTCTCTCTCTTTCACTCGACACTTTTCCACCCTTCTCTATCTCTCTCCCTCTATCACTTTCTCTCCCTCTCTCTTTCCCTCCCTCTGTCTTGCTCTCCCTGGCTCAGGTGGACATTGACAGCAGTGCATTGAAGCGCTCCTCCTCTACTGTGGGGGAGCAGGGTGTGAACGGCTTGTGGCGGGAGGCCTCCTCCCCGGAGCGCATCTACCGACCCCGACACAAGAGCTACAAGGCTGCAGGTGGGGGTGGAGTCTGTGAGCTCTGGAGCGCTTATGAGTTAAACAGCACCAGAGAAATGTGGACTCATGCTGCACCAAAACAAACTACAGCTCTCTGCTGAGACCGGCTGACTGCACGTCTTCCGAGTCTTTACCTGATCTGAAGTGATCAAAATGATTGCTTTATACTTTATACTGTTTAGTAAAATGCAGATTGTTCTCAAAAGGTCTAGCTACATTATTTCCATCAGGTAAAGCAAAACTGTGCAATAATTTATGCACTAATTTATTTAGTATGTTTCCAGGATGGTTTTGCTAGCGTCCTCAGATTCACTTTAATGGCATATGGTCATATCGAAAACAGATAAACATCTATATTTTTTTGTACCCAGAAGCCATCTGAACATATGGGTGCTATGTAGCTCCTAGGCCTCAAACACTGAGAAAATGTGAGAAAGGCATTTAAGGAGTGTCATCAGCAAAAACAATGGCAGTTTTTAGTTTTTATGTAGATCTTAGGTAGTTGCCCTGTTTGTTTTTAGTTTTTATGTGGATCTTAGGTAGTTGCCCTGTTTGTTTTTGATCAAAACTCCATATTTTTTCTTTATACCAGATGGCGTAGTGACAGTTTAAGGCAGGATTCATCCCCCAGGCCTTGGCCTGTGGGTACAGATTGTAATATTTCCTTCAGACAGACCTGCTGAGAGTGTGTATGAGTGACTACTGTGATGAAGAGAACTCATGAGGTGTGGATGTCCTTTCTTGTCTGATCACATTGCTTTTCTGTCGTCGCCGCTCCGACCGTGGCGCTCCCGTGTCCCACAGTGTCTCGTTCGGACCCATGGCAGCAGGGTGAGCGGGAAAGGGAGCGTGGGCGATCCAAGGAGCGCCGCCATCTGCTGTCCCCAGACACGTCCCGCTGCAACTCGGAGGAGAGGAGCCCCCAGCCCCGCTCACGTTCCCCCAGCCAGGACACACCACGGCCCACCAACAGACAGGTAGGCATTCACCACAGAATTATGACTGATGGTGCACAGATAAACACTCACACACACACTCACAGTTTGTCATGAATCCTCATATGTATATACTATATTGACAAGTATTGGAACACCTGCATATACACCCACAGGAACTTCATCCATGAATCCATTCATGAATATGGATTCTTCTCATTACAGCTGTAACAGTTTCCACTTTATTGAGAAGGATTCCATTAGAAATCTAGACTCACCCTAGTGGTAGTAAATCGTTTTGTTTAGCAGATACATCTGGCCACACACCATAGGGCCTCAGTAGGTCTTCTACCAACGTGTGGTAGGACCAATCACAACGCTCTTGTTGTTGAGGTTGTTGGGCAGGCTTAGCACAATGACAGGGCTGTGATGGTGCAAAACAACTAAGATGGCTGTGCCTTTGACTCTGGAATTTAGACTTGGGCTTTGCTTTAAAAGTTGAGCAAGGCAAGTTATTTGTTTCAAAGAATGCCTTGTTTACAGTTTTGCCGACGTTGCTCTGATTGGTCTTAGTGCTATTCTGTCACGTGTAGAGGCAGTTTAAAAGACATTCTGCCACAAGAGATTCTGCCCCTAGAATTCAGCCCGGTCTATCGGTCATGTCCAGACTATATAGAATGACTATGACTATAATATACGGAATTTTTGGTTATTCATTCAGAAGTCCATTGCTGATGTTGGATAAGGAGGCCTGGTTTGCAATGTCTGTTCTAGACTATTCTCCTTCCCAAATGAGTAGAACCTGTTACACATTATAGACTATTCTCCTTCCCAAATGAGTAGAACCTGTTGCACATGTGTGGGAGTTTTTGAGCATCACATTGGACAGTTTAGTAGTTTAACCTCACCCTCTAACGTTCTCCTCATCATGAGCTTATAAACTACTAAACTAAAATCACTTTGACACTTTCACTTGCACAGAGCACAGAGCAGATTCATTTGTGTACATTTAGACTGATGCCAAGCTGACTAAACTGTCTTCAACACAATCTACAACAACTAAGTTGTTGGTGCACTTTTGACAAAAAAAATGGTTGAAATTCCAGATACAGGCTTTGTATTTTTTTTAAAATGTGTATTTGTATTGTATTGTATTGTCATATGTTGTTCAAATTGTATTATATTTGTATTATATATATATCATCATATCATATATATATATATATATATATATTTTTTTTTTTTTTTTTTTTTTTTTTTTTTTAATTTTATATATGTATATAGTTTACAGTTGAAGGCTTTGCCAATTGAGTTGTAGTAAGTGGGACAGATATAAGAGGACTTTTTTACCCATAGCAATAGTACTTTATAATGACTCTCCTCTGAGCAGAGAGAAAAGAAGAATCTGTTAATCTTAAATCTTGATGCAATGCACTTTAACTCTCCATGGCTGGGAGGGCTTCATTTCCATACATATGCGAGTTCTGTTTTGTGGACTACTCTATTGCAGTGTGTTGATTCATATCTGACCAGGTAGTCACAGTCTCGCTTGGCACTTTTAGATGATTGGCACGATTAGATGTACGCTATGCCTTGACAGCTACCTCAGGCTATGTCTTGTGGGTGAAGGTATTTTTGTCTGTGTATGTGTAAGTTTGTGCTATGTGTTTCTAAGGCTGATGAAACAATGGAATTTCCCTTTGGGATTGTTCAAGTACATCTATCTATCTATCTATCTATCTATCTTTCTATCTATCTATCTATCTATCTATCTATCTATCTATCTATCTATCTATCTATCTATCTATCTACCTATCTATTATTCAAAGCAAAAAAAAAGAATTTGATGGGACTTGATAATTCTCAGTTGATGTGACATATCAGATTATTCAAAAGAAATTAAGTTCACCAGTGAGATTATTCGGCAAGCACTGTAGGCTATAACTGAACTTGTTACAACTGTAATTTTCTTTCTCTGAGTGGCCTATTTTACTTTGGTGATTTGGTGAACTGTAGCCGCTAATTGTCATTAATTAGCACAGGCTGAAGGGCTAATTGATGGGCCACAGCAGCCAAGTGTAACGTTTATAATATAGAAAGCAGGTAGTGATGAAATCAGATTGGAAGGATTTGTCTGTGTGTGTCCACAGGGCAACAGCTCTGACAGCCCTGTCCCCTCCACATCTGAGTCCAGCACTCCCAGCGGCCGGCGGCCCATGTCCCAGACGCCAACGCGTTCGCGGCCACACATCTCCTACTCGCCCCTGGTGTGCCGTACGCAGGCCTCCTCGCTGGCCGATGGCGACGACGACGACGACGAAGACGACAGGGGCGTACAGCGGCCAGAGGTCCGGCTCAGGGAGCCGTCGTGGGACGCAGGTGGAGATGAGGAGGAGGAAGAGGAAGAGGAGGAGGAGGAGACGGTGATGGGAGGCAGGGGGGACAGGGACACAGACAGGGACAGCGATGACTACCTGTGTTCTGCTGTCCCGCGGCGCTGCCCCTCAGAGCCTTTCCTAGCGCTTCAGGATGATGAGCACAGCCCAGAGCCCTCGGGCCCCATGGAGACGCTCACCTTCGAGGCGGCCGTGGCCACCAGCCTGGGCCGCTCCAACACGGTCAGCGCCTCGGTGCGCACGCGCTCCCGCCTCGGCTGGCAGATCCCCAACGGACACTTCCGCAAGCGGCTGGCCCAGAGCGCCTCCACGGCCAGCTGTGGGCCGCTCAGCGACACGGAGGAGGATGACAAGTGCTAGAGAGGGAAAGAAGGGATGAATGGGGGGGTGACAGGGAAGGAGAGAGTTAAAAGGGAGACAGAGATGGAGAGAAAAGCACAGCACACTTGTGAAATCAAACGTGCAGTCGGACTCCACCCAGAGCAGGTGTATCTATAGCATATTAACTCATAAACAAACACTTAAAGCTATAAGTTCAAGAGGAGATGTATATGGCACGCAGGTATTCACACAAATCCTAATTGCAAGACCCATATTTGGTCTGGAGAGAGACTGGAGAAAAGGGGCAATAGATGCTGTTGGCATGAGATGTGTAAGTGTATGAGTGACGTTCTGTGCAATATTGCTGTTGTTTGCGCTCGAAGGCTGCTGCCTTGGGTCTTAGTGTTGAAAGCTGTCTGAGAGTTATGTTGCCAAGCACAAGGACTCATGGCATTTGGAACATGGCATTGCACAAAAAGCGCATGCCCTTTAAATGAATAGTTTCAGAAGATGATATCTTAGATGTAGATGTTGGATAGATTGAAGTACAATATTGCATTAAATCAAGTTTATTTATTATCATAAATTGCAATTCAACTCTGAGGAAATCCATGTAATATATTGCTTCAGGGTTTATGTGCAGACATTATGAGAGACTGTGTGTATGTGAATGAGTGTCTGTGAAGTTCAGAGAGAAAGAAAGGAAGATACGAGTTTACATTGTGTTGTTCATCACTTAAAGGGAGGTAAAAACTTAAAGCCATTATTATGAATAGCCTATAAATTTGCAAGCCATTTAAATTATTCGATCAGCAATCTCCATAAAAAGCTCAAGTCAGGGCCGGGCCACATCTGCACACAGGTTCCATTTTGATTCGACATTTAGATGTGATGAGAAATTAACTGCCAAAGCACTGCCACAGAGATTTTCTCTTTTTTCTATTTAAAAATCTGGAGTAATAATACTGAATTCTGTATGTATAGATCAAAGATGAAACTCTAAACGAATGAGTCTTGGTTTTAACTTTGGTTGTGTCCAGTGGTAAAATGGGGCCAAACATGCAATAGCCTTGTTCTGCTCGTGTTTCAGAGAGAACGTGTACATACATGCTTTAATTCCACAATGTTCATATTTCCTTATCGTTTAATAATGAAGCGATATTGCCATCCGCTGGCCTCTTATAAACCCATATGTACAGTATCATTTTATGTGTGATGAAATTTATCAACAAATTCATACACTTGTATGTATAAAAGCTAAGTGATTTTTTTTGCCATTTCCTTATTATAACATTTTGGATATCTACTGTACAGTCTTGCACAGTCAGCAACATCCTGTGGCCTGGTTGCGCAACCAGGGTTTCAGAGCTTATGTCTGAGGTGTCGGTCTGAAACACAGGGCTCAAAAGGGACAACCCTCACCTCGCTCTATATAGAGATGTTACATGCTTGTTTCTAATCTGTGACACGGACAGCTGATGCTCCAACTCCAGCTGTTCAAGAATGCAGTTCCTTGCTTATATTTTTTTTCTGATGGCCATTCACAGGAAGCATGGAAGAATAATCCAGTTCTGTTATTTGACTGACGTGCTGATGTTGGAATGGTCTACCAGGTGCACTGGCACATACAAAAGCTAGAAGACACTGTGACCTCGAAAGAAAGGGATTGTGCACTGCGAATTTACAATATGTTTTTTGTGGTGATTCTGTGTTTCAGTTTTCAATGTAAAGGACCAACTAAGTGAATTGATGCCCAGTAATAAAGTGAAAGCCCAGCCTGTTATAGAGACTGTGCTTTATTGACTGAAGGTATTATTGTAAGAACGTGTAAAATGATTAAAAGGTTTAAGTAGAGCAAGCTAAAACAAAGTAAGGTACAGACTTTACGAACTGACCCCTTTTCAGCAATCTAGAATGGCATACATTTGTGTGTGTACAAGATAAAGACTTCTCAGGCAGTGATCCTGAACTGCTACGGGTCCCAGACTACATGGCATCATGAACATGAACCCAGACGCTATTTAAATTTGCTCTCCAGGTCTGCCTGGTGACCAGATCATTGCAGCTCATTAGCAATTCACCAAAAATCCAGGAACCAATCACAACCATTTATCCAACATGAGGTGGGCTTTTATATGATTCACAACCAATGAAGGCATCTGTATCACTGTCTATGGTTAAGGACAATTAAACGCATATGGTTAAGATCTATGGTTAAGGTAATTAAACGCATTGTTTAAATGATGCATTTGCTGCACTCCAAAGTTTTGATTGGAGTTTAATGCTTCTCACGTTGGTTATTCCATGTAAAACGGGAGGTCAATCTCTATTGTGACCCTAGTAGTCAACTGCAATTGAGCATGATGTAGTAACCATCACATCTTGCTGAACACTGGCTTGTGAGTTAAGTCTAATATATCTGCAATGCAGAGAAACACTAGCACCTCCCCATTGCCTTGGTGCTTCAGTCAGGCTGTTTCACCTCCCACCAGTGGCCACTAACCCATGCCCTCCCTGTGTGAACCAGAGAAGTCTCCAGCACCAGCTGCTGCCTGTCATCCAGCCAATGCCCAAGGCAACAGACAGCAACAACCGGGAGGTTCCAAGATGGACACCCGTCAGTCAAGGGAGAGAAACTCGTGGTCACTGCACAGTTTTTAAAATAAACTCCTTTTAAATAGACCTGGTCTCACCTGAGGGTTTATCAGGAGAACAACTGAGGACAAATATCATGTCTAGGACCTGAAATAGTTCTGTTGTTCTGTTCCTGTCCAATGAGATTTAGACTGAAGCTTGTAGGAAGACGAGAACAGACAGGACAGGAGAACATAACAGTCGTACATTTCAAGCATTCCCAACAAGCAGACACAAAATTGAACACCACAATACAAGGTTTATATAATTAACAAAAGTGTGTGAAATGTAATTGTAACATTGTCATTTAATAGAAGTAATATGAACATGTCAGATGCTTCAGCACAGTAGAAAAGCCATCTATTTCTAATGAAATATCAAGGTGTCTATTGAAATGACAAACTTATATTTAATCCTGTCCCTTGAGAACTGTCGGAAATGCCCATGTATCATTTCAGGGAGAGAATATTTGTCCTGGCCTGAAACAAATCCTATCCCGCAGACTGAAGCAGCACGCTGCCATTACTAATGACTGATTAGATATCGCAGAGGAGAAGGTTGGCCATCATTTACAGAGCGCTCATTTTGACAGAGACCTGGCCATGGGGACCACTGTGTGGAAAAGTCATCTTTTTGTCTCCCATTCTCACTGTGATAGGCTTACTCTTTAGTCTTGCTCAAAACATTTTCAAAACATTTCCCAGTGACTGATTAACACATAAGGCAAATGAGACTCCCAGGGCAAAGTCCAGCTGTGCTCAAATGCATAAATGTATAATCGCAAGAGTCCAGAGGTACTGGAGTAAAGTACACTTAAACCTTAAACACCTACAAAGAGATTTTGTATCTTGTTTGGTTTGTGGTGGCATGTTGGTGGCATGTTGAAGAGGTTTTGTAAACAATAAAATTAGTTGGTTTCCCAGGTCATCAAGCTGAGCTACAACAGTGCCTACAAAGACAAATAGGCGCTGTGGAAAATACACATATTGCTTTCATATCAAACCATAAACATGGACAATTTCTACCAAGGACCAATGACATTCACAGCTTGAGGACAATGGGTCCATAATTGAAACAGCACTATTTAACTTTTTGCCACTATCTGAAGTATGCCTTTTATCAGACAATTCTTTTTTGTACCGTCTCCAAATGAATTAGCATGGCATATAGTCATACGAAGGGTGAATAAAACTATTCCCACCAGCCATCCAGAACATACAGTGTGCAGTTTGGGGTGAAGGGTAGGAAAACAGCACTAAATCAAAGAAACCCCAGTTACAGCATGGCATTGCAGACTGCCTTGCCATCAAGTAAGGGATAATGTTCTGCGAGGCAGTCATTATCATGGAATAAGCCTCAACAGAGTGATGCAGGACCTTGAATCACTCAGCCTTAACTGGAAAATGATGGGAAGGTTTTGTGAGCCTTGTAGGCAGCTAATTCACTAGTTTTATACCGAAAACTCAATATAGGCCGCAGGCCAAATAGGGTCAAAGTCACCACTGAGACTTGTCCCAACTTCCTCCATCCATTGGAATTAAACGGCTCTGAAAACAACGCTTTTCAATTGGCATGGCTAAAAAAGTGCATCCCAAAATTTTCACTGTTAACATTCAAATTCACATTCAGCATGGCCAGAGCATGCAAAACAGTTGGTTTTATCAAGAGGTGGAGGGGGGCAGTCTGACTTTATTTGGCCCGCAGCCTAATAGAGTTGCTTTAAAACAGATATTTTCATGATTGGGGAGAAGTAGAGTTGAGGTACAGCAATTCTTGGTTAAATTTTCCCATGGCAGAGTGCAGAATAAAAGGTCTCACATTACTTGGATGGTCTTTACAGATGCTTAATTTGTATGCAATGATTGAAGTTATGGTTAGGAAGGGATTGGCTTTGGTTAACATAAGTGTTGCCCCAAATTAGGCTACGATAGGCTAAGATACATACTCTAGGCGCCTCTAGTTGTGGATCAGTATCAGTGTGCATGTAGCCTCCTGACAGCAGTGATGGTGAACGGCGGGAGTACAGAAGGGACAGGGAAAAGGTCAACATGGTGTCACTCTCCGTCCGTGCACAGTGGCAGCCATCTTGAGTTTATCTGTATCCATCTGTGACGCCAAATGCTTTCAGGACAGTAGACTGAGCAACAGCCGGAGATCCATCGTCACAAACGAAAAACAAAACTCCTCTTTTCCTCAGGCACTTTAGCATACTTATATAACCACACTAATAAGAACTGGGCAGTGGCAGCATAATGGTTAAAGAATCTAGCCAGCAGGGTAGCATCGAATCCCAGCTACCTCCGTTGTGGCCTTGAGCCCTAGGAGAGACTGGCCCTGAACTAAGTGATGTAATTCGCACATAAATTTTAAATAAGGCCACAATAATGTTATAGATTAATTACCTTACACAAGGCTACATACGTTACAAATGTTATGACTTTGCTAAATAAAAATGTGCCAAATACATGTTACATTCCAGTACCAATAGGCCTACCACAGGCGCCCATTGTTCTGAAGGCACAACGTGATACACCCAGTGGCCGCTTGGGGAGTCAAAAAACCCGATATCGGCTGCAGGATATTCTCGCGATATTTCAGGTAGCAGTTCTGTCCTGCTCAGAAACTTGTTGCTTCTGCTACAGTAAGCGACAGTGGTGATCGAAAGGATTTCTTGCAGGTTGGGTCTGTTGTGTTTGGTCCATCGTGGTTAGTTTTACAGGTTTGTTTTCAAATGTAATTCTTGAAGTTAGTTGCACGATCAATGGCCTAGACCTACCTCACAGTGTCAAATTTAGTCTTTAACCCACGGCCTCTTCACCGCTACTACTTTGAATGGTTATAGCCTACAAGCATTAAATCCGATATGTCGATAGGCTGGTTGGACTGAAACTATTCTTTACTGCTCAGTTGCAAAAAGGAAAAACTCTTAGACTTTGCTTGTTTGTACGCAGAATTAGAGCGTGCATCAAACTATTTAATAAAACTGCGTTTGATTCTACACCGACCCAAACGCACTAAGCAGCGACGTCCACTTCGTGCTTGACATTGCATGAAGGCTGCTAAATTCTAATAGTGGAGATTGGTTAACATACAGTTCACATCTATTCTTTTAATTAGGATATATAGATTAGCCTTTGCTTTCCCCCTGCATGCTCTGTAATGTCATGAATTGTGATTGCTTACACAGCTAATTTTTGTTACCAATGAAACTGCAGCCGACAAATTCAGATTGCAAAGCTCTCTCTTTTACTAGACAAGATGACAGCTTTAAGTGGCAAGGTCCAAACAGTGTTGGGGATGTTGGATCCATCCCAGCTGGGTCGCACCATGACCCACGAACACCTGACTATGACCTTCGAGTGCTGCTACGTCTCACCAGCGCCTGGCGAAGAGGCAGTGTCGGAGGCGCCGTTTGAGATGCGTAATCTGCACTGGCTCCGGCAGAACCCATACAGCAGCCACGAGAACCTCTTGCTCTGTCAGGAAATCGAGGCAGTCCGAGAAGAGTTGCACTACTACCGCAAGGCAGGAGGGGGCACCATTGTGGAAAACACGACCACAGGCATTACGCGCAACCTTCCCGCTTTGAAGCAGCTGGCCAAAGACACCGGCGTTCACATCATAGCAGGGGCTGGGTACTATGTGGACGCGACTCATTCGGACCAGATGAGGAAAATGACCGTGGAGAAGGTGTGTGTGGTGAATGTCATCATAAAGTGAAGAATTCAGTTCTCATCAGCATTCAGACTTAAGAAGGCCCCTGTATGTCATCTGAGATGTCATTCTTACATTTGTTTAGTGTCACCAGAGCTAAGATCATCCCTACCTTAATTCCAATTAGTAATTCTCACTCCAATCTGTATCCTCAGTAGATAATTGTTCTCAGCCACTTTAAGGCCTTTTAATGCCCAATTTGGTTTCATTGTTCAGGAGAGTGTAATGGTGTTAAAGTCAGTCATGAATTGTCTGTCAGCTAACTAACTAGGTAATCTGTATTCAATCATTCCCCTGAAAAAGCTAACAGACATCATTGTGAGTGAAGTGCTTCATGGCGCAGATGGCACAGACATTCGCTGCGGTGTCATCGGTGAGATAGGTACCAGCTGGCCAATCACAGACAGCGAGAAGAAGGTGCTGCAGGCTACTGCACATGCTCAGTCCCAGCTTGGCTGCCCCGTCATCATCCACCCAGGCCGCCACACCACTGCCCCCACAGAGGTGGTGCGCATTCTACAGGAGGCTGGTGGAGACATCTCCAAAACAGTAATGTCACACCTGGACAGGTAAGCCCCTCACTTAAGGACAGTGAGGTTGGTAGGTTTGAAAACTGTATGAGATGATGATTTGTTTCCTATGAACTTGACTTTGAAGTTCCCTCGATTTTACACCACTTTAGTATGCATAGAAAAGTAAGCCTTTATGGTTTGTAACCATGGGTTTGCACTGAAAATGTCTGTGACCATGGACAGGCAGTGGATCAGAGAAGTGTGCATAGAAAAGTAAACCTTTATGGTTTGTAACCATTGGGTTTGCACTGAAAACCTTTATGACTATGGACAGACAGTCGATAAGAGAAGAGTGGGGATGTGATCAGATATTAGTGGAAAAATACCCTTAACTAACAGCTTTGAACAGAAGGTCATTATCACTCTGGTCTACATCTCTACAGTATGTTAATAGCAATTCAGTGAAATCTGTGAGGTTTTCATAAAGTGTTAATTGGAACCCAACCAAGGTAGTGAATTCTGCCTGTAGGCAACCCAGGGTAATCTTTAACGGTGTTACTGTTTTTCTCAGGACCATCTTTGACTATAGTGAGCTGCTGGAATTTGCTAAGCTGGGCAGCTATCTGGAGTATGACTTATTTGGAACAGAGATGTTAGACTACCCGTTTAACCTGGACATTGACATGCCCAGTGATAGTCAGAGGGTGCAGGGGTAAGTAATCCTCTGTGTTGGGTGGATGGTTTGGGTGGAGGGTGTGTGGAGGGGTGGGGGTGGGTGTTGGGGGTGGGATGCTGCTAAACATAGAAACATATATATACAGCATATACATATACATAAATGAGCAGTCCCACAGTCTACATCTGGTATTTTTTTCCATTGTATTAATATACCAACATTCTTTGCATTAACCTAAACAGCTGTTACTCAACATGTAATGTCATTGTCCTATATACCATACAGTAGTGGAGATACACATTAAGGAAATCAATATGATGTGTAACATAATGAAGTTGCCAGCCAGTAAATGTATTGTATTTGCTGTTGTAGGTTATCCTTCCTTGTGAAAGAGGGATACGAGGACCGCATTGTGATAGCACATGACATTCACACCAAGAACCGCCTGACCAAATATGGCGGCCATGGCTACTCTCACATTCTGAAAAACATTGTGCCCAAGATGCTGTCCAGAGGCATTTCTCAGAACCAGGTGGATAAGATCCTGATTGATAACCCAAAGCAGTGGCTGACATTCAAATGAACCCCTTTTGACATTAATTGCTATACATACACTGCATGAATGGATGAAATCCTATCACTACAGAGTGATTTTTGGTGCTCAAAAAAAAGAATGCCTTAAGTAAAATTTTTGACCAGGGTCTAAAAGCTAAGGGACCATGTGATCCACCAGCATACCGAGTCACCAAACGTCTCATGTATTCAGTTGTCATTTAATGGCAGGAACTGACTGAAAAAAGTACTGTGGATGGAATTGAGGGTGCTCACCAAAGTTTAAGTCTCCAGTTTAAATGAAAAATCACTGAGTCTTATTAAAAAGTTTATATGAATAAGGGGCAGATTATTAAAGCAGTTAAAGCTAAACATAATTGCAAAAGGGAAAAAGTAGCCATTCAACTCTTAGACAATGCTGTTCCCTTGCACGTCTTCCAAATCCAATTTTCAGGTATACAAAGCCGTAATTAAACTGGCTATAACTGCAGATTTCGAATGGTGCTTTAAAAATGTGGAGCACTGACTTTTTTTCAGCTTTGTATATTTGTTATAGTATGAATTATTGTGTCAAGAGCTGCAGACTTTTCCAATCAGCAAATGGAAATTAATGGTGAATGTCATGCTATCGGGATAAACAACATAAAAAATAATTCCTGTTATTAATCATCTATTTTTGTTTGTGTATTTATTGTGCATTGAGTCTTACATAACATCATTCATGGACAACCATCTCATCAGTGAGTCCTCAGTATTAGCGTATTGGAGAACTTGGTCATAGTTTGGCAGCACAGTCCACAACGCCTGATGATGAAGGCAACAAACAGTGTCTCTGCCAGCTCCAAAGAAAGCATTTGTGGTTGTCCTATTAAAACCGGTAGAAGAATTACAGGGATGAAATTGTTCTCAAAACATCTGATGGTTGTGAATTACGTACTACGTTTTGAACGATGTGCACCCCACAAGCAGAACCAAAGACTTGTTTCAGAGAAGGCTTACGGGAATTTATTAAAGTGAAAACGTAAACTGTAGTAAGCCACCTGTTTTAATAGGATCACCACAGCCTTATGCATAGGAAAGAAAAAACTACACATGAACCATCCACAGTTGCACACTCACTATTCAATTCAATCAATTTAGCTACATTTCATGACATGTAATACAAAACAAAGGATTGTCAAATTGGATGACATTTCATCTTTGCACTCCTATCATTATTCATGGTGAAACTCAATGGTTGATCCCTAGACATTTCTGGAGATGTTTATTACCAATTCTGCTGTACCAACAAGCCTACCCAGCTCTGTGCTACACAAGGAATTCTTCATTATCGTTAGAAGTCAGTAAATGGGTCTATGTCTTTGTCTAGTTGCTTAAGTGTGATGACAAGCTCTTCCTGGACCAGTGATGGGCCAAAGTAGGATAGTATATTCTTCATTTTTACATATAATGAGAAATTGATAGCTTTTATATCACAAAAATAATTCCTTATACAGAGGTCAATAATGTGTATATTCATGACATAGAATATTCTGCACACTGTTTTAAATAGTTTGATTACAGAACAGAAAACTGCTCCCAAGTCATTCATTTGTGAGCTCTGGGATACCAAACCTTTCTGATGTTTCAGAATATTTGCATTTGATAGGGTAAGTTGATACAGCTGTTGGCCATACAGTGTGTGTTTCCGGTTGTTACCTTACAAGGTAAAACCATCTGAATGGATGTGAAAGACCTTAGTCGGCATATATCATGAAGCCAGAGAAGGTGCTGTACTTGTTGTTATTCCCACCGTGAGCCTTTCCGCCGTCCAGCTTGATGTAAATCTCGTCACCGGGTTCGAGGTGAAGTATAACACTATTGCTGGCATAGTCGTAATTCTGGTCAGCATCTTGTGCTATTGCGCTTGCCCGAACCTAAGGAAAAAACAAAGTTTAATGTTCTTTCTGTTCTGCGTCACCCAAAATTTCGTCAATTTTAGTCTACATTCGGTATCTCACTTTATGTATGAAACAATATGACAAGATTAAATGCCAATAGATTATCTCTGATGTTAGTTTGATTTTGCGTAAAAACTGTCTGATTCTGTTTTGCGATAAACTATATGGCCATACCCCTCTGAAATCCCATATCCCTACCTGATTGTTTTTGCAAAGATCAGCCCACATGCTGGTCCCGTCACCTCCGCGCATCAGTACGTGGTACACGAAGAAGTAGATTCCTGGAATTGAACAGGTGAATTTGCCTGTGGTGGGATCATAGTGATTACCAAGATTGGTGACCACATCGTCAAATTTTAACACCTCGTAGCCCTCGTGTTGTTTTTTAAGCCCCGCGTAAAAAGCGATTTTGGGCACGGTGTTATACGTTGCCGCACTAATGCCATTGGTTGCTGCGCTTTCTCCCGGTGGCCCAGGTAATCCAGGGGGTCCCGGTTCTCCCATTTCCCCTGGTGGCCCTGGTGGACCCGGCGGTCCCGGTTGACCTCTGGGGCCAATTCTTCCTATGCGCCCTGAGTCACCCTTGGGGCCCCGAACATAAGGCGGTGGAGACTGGATCAAGTGATTGTCACGGGCAGTGTTGGCTGAGGCAGGTGCTGGAGATTTGGTTCCATACGGATCACATACCATCCTACAGGCGCCGAGCATCTCGTAACTCGCAGAAGTGCCAGCTGAGTTGACCAGGAAGGGTATTAAAATCACCAGCACCAGTACCATGACAACACCGAAGACACCGGTTGTGATCATTCGCGCCCTGCTGGCCAGTCTCGTCAGGGCTGGGCGCTCCCCCTGAATGGTTTTGCGCGAAATCTTGCTTTTTTGGTGAGCCTCAGAATGTAAGAAAATTGATGCCGTGAGCGTCAAAGAGATTCAAAGGTTTTAACCAACCACTTAAACATGTATTTAGTCGATATTAACTAAGTTTAAATCACACTAGTAGCCTCTCTAAAACGATTCCGTACCGCACAGAGCAGTTTTCAGAAATTAAAGACCGTATGCAAGAGAGGTGTGATCGTGTGGATTAAATATTTCTAGAAAAAAAGTTGATCACATTGCCTCTGACTCTGACTCAGAGCGTCAGGCAGCGGGAGAGAGGGAGGGGCAGAAGAAAGAGTGACGAGGTTCAGGCAATTAAGACTCTATTGTCCATAGTAATCTCAGTCAGGTTTGTATTAACATGAATTTATTTCTCTTTGAAAATGTTGATGTTGAAGGGTGCGTGCCAGATCCATATGCATTCACTAAGCATTTATTACTTGTATCCACACATAAGCAGAGCTGTGGTTGCTTGAATTGATTGAAGTTTCATATTTTTTTTGTGTCAGGTGTGGACGGCTTAGCACAATCAGGGCGACCTCAACAGTGTATTCTGTATGAGAGTTTGTAGCGTTTGGTATCCTGAAACTATGTTCCACTGTGTGATGTACTGCTCTCTTACCTGTGATACCAGAGATCATTAAATACTGACCTCTCTGCTTTTACCCTCTCTGGTAATACAGATAGGGACAGAGAGAAGCTGTGAAAGCAAACTGATGTCTGATGATCTTTAGCAAATTTGCTGTTTATCCACATCAAGCGTTCCAAAAGGTGTGTTATGTACTTGTGACTCTGGATTAGAAACTACTGCATGGTCCATCTGTGTGACTCACTGTACTGGACCAGTTCATTTGGCACAGTCCAATGCTGAGTCAACACTATTGGCTAATCTGTCTGATAGTGAGTCACATGGGCCGCGCTCAGCACAATAGAGCTGAAGCCGACAGCACAGACAGCTCTCAGTGCACAAGAGAATGTGTTTTTATGCACATTATAAAGCCCTCCTTCAGGTTTGGTTGGGACACACCTAACAGTGAAGTGGCAGGTGGTGTCTGGAGGCGCTTTTGACTGATGTTTGATTGACACTTGATCTGTCACATCACATTTGGATGTCTTTGTTGTCAGCTCATAGTTTGCGCAGAACATCAAATCATTGGACCCAGACTCACCTCGGGGAACTTAGTGACTGTATCACTTTTCTGCACTCTTCTGTCAAGTCCATTACTTTCAAAGAGCCATTGATATGTTTATTTAATTAAAAGTCAAGACAGGAGGGTCAAGTGTGAGGTAAATTATTTTGGCTCCTGTGTCACTTCTTTTAAATCATCCGTGGGTAGAACTGAAAGCTCTTGCTCTGTTTTGACAAGTGGGTGAGCAAACCAGAGAAAGCATGAATTATGTATCCATGCCAGGGAGGCCAGTGACTGGCGTCCTCCTCCTCCAGATGTTAGTATGCTAAACAGTGCTACATTAATCAGTTCCCAATCTTGCTGTCTGCTTTAAGAGTCGGTCTATGAAATATGCATGACAGGACCTCAAACACTGAATGGTGGTCTGCTCTGCGATATCAGGATAACAGAGAGCAAGACAATTTGGGAAACAGTGGCAAAGGAGCCAGTTTACTGTACCTCTTCCATTCATTTGACCCTTGTCAGTAAACCTCAGTCCTGTTATTGTGGATTGCCATTTGTAATGTAGTTCATTTAACTAGTTGCTGTTTTTGTGTAACATAGAGACCTAACACGTTTTAAACCCCTTATCCCTAAACTTTTATTTTGTGTAATACTTTAATTCTACAGATCTGAGTTGATTGTTGTTGTTGTTGCTGTGTGTTACTCATTCCTCCTATTAATAATCTGAAGGCCTGGTTGTGTCTGACTAAGATACCAGTGCTTCCTCTCACACAGTATTGATATGATAAATAACTCATTATAAACAATGGGCTCTTTGAGTTTGAATGGGCACATTCAAACATTGTGACATTTTTTTGTGTGTGCCTGCTGGTCCCGTTGTGAATGCATTTCTGTAGCGGCCCTTTTGTACATTTTCTCACTCTGCAGGAGAGCGGCAGAGGGCTGTGCCAGAATAGCACGCCGGCAGATGAGCGCACCAGTAAGGAAGAGAAGGTGCAAGCACACCTCCCCCTCAAAGCATGGCCTGCAGAGTCATGACTTACAAACACTTAGCCAACTTTCTCGATCCAAGAAAAGAGCCTCGCTTCACGGCTCGGGAGATATTTGTCACAGTGCTCGCTTTGAGAAGGCCAAATCTATCTCACTTCTGTGAACTGACTGACTGCTGGGGGAATGATCAATGACCAAATGAATGACAGAAAGTTCAATTCACTGTAGTGTGTGCAGGAATTATCTCAGCAGAACCGAACCTGTATAGATACTGTAATTCATCAAAAGCAAACACTATAATAAGAATGATTGCTATGGATGTTTTCTGTAAATAATCAACGTGACAGATGGTTACAAATCTTTAAACATTGCCTCATTTAACATTTTATCCACTGTTTAATATTGGCCTACATATTGCCATGATCACTGATACAAGAAGCTCAGTAAGGTGACGGCTCTTCCCTAACTCTTAGGGCCATGGCATACTTCCTCAAACATGACGTGCGCACCAAGTATGCACTGAACACATGACGAGAATTTTGTCATCGTTGCGGCATGCGCAGGTTTTTGTGTGCCTCCCAAATTTTGTTACCATGCACAAACAGCACATTTGGTGCACCTTTTAGTGCTGGAAAATGCACTATAGCATGTTCCCATCACCGGGAGCATGTCAGGAACAGGTTGATGAGAGAACAGGAGGAGTATTAACCTTCCAGTTTTAATTACCGCTCTATGCTATCACCTCACCTTCTTAAACACCTGGGCAGCCAGGGCATCGCCGGGCACCTCGCTGTGCCATTCTGTCCTGGCCGTTATGTAACGTATGAAGAGGATCTGGAGCCCCATGGAGCAAAAGCACTCTAGGCCTGGCAGGCTCGCACGGCATGTCTCACTCCTTCTGGAGAGCCACCAGTCACTGCCAGAGGGGCAGCATTACTAATCCACCACTAGCCGCATGCTGCAGGGCCCGTTTGTGTGATAAATAGAAAGAAAGAGAGTGGTGGAGTGAGTGGGGTGGTTGATGGTACAGGAGAGGGAGAAGGAGAGGGGGCATGATGGATCACCACTGGAGGATGAGCTTGTTTGAGTGATGATCCACATCTGATCCAATACTGAAGGACGGTGTGCTGCAAAGGGCAACAGACAATTTTGTTGAATTGAAAGGGTATTGGGCCTCATTCACCAGTGTCCTCCTACAGATTTTCTTACATTTGTTCTCAAGGTCCTATTTCAAAGATTTCAATTCTCTAATATTTTACAGTTGCAGAACTGATAAAAATGTGATTATTTTGCGCAAAAACTACTCACTGCAAAGGTTTGACAGCTCTTGAATGTGCATACCAGATAAGACAACATTGGTGAGTTCAAAACCTTCCTGAAAACTGTTTAAATAGGGTTTAAAGCGTGAATGAATTAATGGCATGACTGCTCTCGACATTTAGGAACTTTTTCTCATGTTTTGTGGTGTGATAAACATGGGATGGCCAGACTTACTTCTTTACTCTCAGCAGAGCAGGACCCTTATATAGGCTCTTCATTCAAGTCCCTGTAAATGGTTTTGCATGTATACACATTTCTTGCAAACTGTTCAATGGAAACACTCTTAAAGAATCTTCTGGTAACAACAAAGTCACACAGAGAGGGTCACAGACAAGTGGGTGTTGTGAGCAATGCAATCAAGGAGAAACAAGACTGAATTGCATCATTGCTTTATATTCCCTAAGCACATGTTTAAATTGCAGCTCACAACTGGGTTGAAAACACATATCTGACACCGTGACAAAACACAGCCAGACAAAGCGTTTGTATCAGAAACACAAAATGCACTGAGAACAATGGACCGGCTGATTGTTCCAAAGGATATGTTGCTGAAAAGCAAGGCTTTTGGATGGCTTGGCTTAATTGTAGAGAGATTGGGCAATATAGTGACTTTGTGTGTGTGTGTGTGTGTGTGTGTGTTTGTGTGTGTCTGTGTGTGTGTGTGAGATAGGGGTGGGGGGTGATTCAGACAAAACAGAGGCTTTAGTTTAGTCTCTAACAAAATTTCATTTTAACATCTTTAAGAAATTCCACTCAGTCCTAGTGCACACATGCTTATATTTAAGCAACACTCAGATGTTTGGGTGTAAAAAAACTCCTTTGGAGTTACATCTAATAAAACCATCCGAATACTTCCCACAGCCTGCTAGAACATGCTAATTGGTGTTTGATGACAATACAGTCAGCAGTGTCATGCTGTAATTGGTTTTCTTTTACTGAGTGGTTGTTTCCTACTCAGCTCCTGGAACCACACAGCATATCCTGGATTGCCGGTGGGAATAATAAACTTATGTTTATCTGTTCTTATGTGACCAGATGCTATCCAAATGTATTCGAAGAGTGGCAAATTGTGAAAAAATTGTTACACAGTGTTGGTTTTTTTTCCCAGCTTATTAATTTCACGTATCTTCCAGGATCCTGTAGCAATGTGTTGATTGCCTTTTGTCTTCTTGTTTGTTTTTCATTTTGGCTGGTTGTTTTTAAGTGAACAATGAACACAGTCAAGGAAAGATCAGAATCATTTGAATTAACTTAAAACATGTGTATGATATCATTACCAAGAACTGAAGTACTTTAGCTCAAAAAAATGACTCCTTTACCTTTTCACCCTGTTGTTAGTGCCTTTTGCGTATCTCAGGGAATCTGGTACAAATAACTCATGAAAACAATATACACAGATTTGCTTCCACTGAATCTCAGTTACTTTACATTGGTTGTCACATTTATGCATTTAGCAGACGTCTTTATCCAAAGCGACTTACATTTGTCAACTATCAATTACATCAGGGCCAGTTTCCCCTAGAGCGACTTAGGGTTATGTGCCTTGGTGAAGGACACAACAGTGGCAGCTGAGATTTGAACCCACAATTTCCAGGCAACTAGCATGCTAGCCACGTTCCTTAAAATATAAGTACACAATGATTTCCGATGAGTATTCACTAATAGAATTTCATCTGATAAACACTAATTGGTTTATTCTTATTGGTTCTGTCTAGCAAATGGGTTCACATAGGCTAACCATGTTTTTCCCATAAATAAAAAGTACTGACTTGGGCAGTCAGAGAAGGTGAATTATTAATTAAGTGCAAACGTTCAAGCAGGGAATAAGACTGCCACAGCTTTCCTGAGGAGGGTGAAGCACTTGTCCTCCGTTTGACATGACTAACACAATCAGTTTGAGAGATTTTCTTTTGACAAGAAAAATACATTCCATTTTTAATGCAGAGCACAGAAGTGTGTGCAGTGGGTGGCAAGAACAAGCTGCTGCTTAATTAAAGTGATGGTTTCTGCTCCGGCAACACTAATCAACGCTGACAGAGGTCAGAGATGTGTGTGTCTAAACGCACCATGTGATAGTCTTTAACTCGCTATGCCTCTGCCAAAATACTACTTTACCAACGTGATACCTAAGCTACAGTGCCATAGTTCCTTTCTTTATAAGCCTTGAGTTGCAGCTGTGTGTGATTTAAGTTTTTTTGTTATTTAGGTGTGGGATGTTTTGATGCACTAAAATAAAGGAAAAAGTGTTATCAATGAAAAAAGGGCAAAAATATATACTCCAGATATACTCCATTCTATGTCCCCTGATCAACACATCATTTCACACAAATTGTTTCACTAATGATATGCATAATGCATAGAATAACTATTATTATATATATATTATAAAATTGTACCTTTTATTATTAAATGATAAATACTATTGCATACATATATTTGTTATTAAATATATTTGTCTTCTTTGCATCTTAGTTTGTAGCTAGGCTCCCATGTGTGATTAAATATGAAAAGAGGCCAGTTAGAAAAAGGTCCTTTCTCCTGTGATGTTTAAAAGGGTGGGGAGGCATCATCTTGAGAAATGTCTACTACAGTAAAAGTGTCCATTCAAGCAGAGTGTACTGCTCTGTTGGGCTAAAAGACTGTGGCTAGTCTGACTCCCAGTGGTAAAAAGACATAACAGCTTCTTACTAGCCAGGTGGAAAAGAAGAAAGGACAAATTTCAAAAGTGCACTTAGGGTCCAGAAATATGCCTCTTAAAGTTATTCTGTATGTTACATTTTGGAACAACTTAACGCATGTATAGCAGAGATGGAAAGTAATGAAATATAAATACTTAAGCAGCAACAGCATTTTCAGGTATCTGTGTACTGAAGTATTTATTTTTCTAAAAACTTTGACTTTTACCCTCCTACATTTTAACAGAAATATATTTACATTCTATAAACAGGTTTGTTACTTTTGTCTTAATGCATTTGAGGGCAGTTATCAATATTTTTGATACACAGCAATGGTGTGCCTTCCTAATATCAAGGCTGATTCAAACCTGAATGAGACAATAATGGTGGGCCTGCCTTTGCAATGTTAACTGAAGGTTTATATAGAAAAATTTTGAATCCAGTGCTCTGACGACAAAATTTGTCTTCCCACTTGCTTTTCCACATTTAAAAATTGTAAACAATTCATACATTTTGATATTAGGCCTAATCTTCCATAGCCTAGAAATCTAGACGTACCCTACCAGTAGCAAATAGTTTTCTCAGCAGGTACGTCTAGCCACACACCATAGGGCTTCTCGGTGGATCTTCTACCAAGGCTTGGTAGGACCAGGTAGGACATTTGTAGAGAGTCATTGGGTAGGCTTAGTGCGTTGACGACAGGGCTGTGTTGGTGCAAAACAAATAAGATGGCTGTGGCCAATAAACTGTTGTTTGAATCGGCTTTAGCATTGACTTTGGAAGAATTAGACTTGGGCTTCTCTTTGAAAGTTGAGCAGAAAAAGGCAAGTTATTCATTACAAAGAATAACGTATTTGCTGTTTTGCTGACATTGCTCTGATTGTTCTTAGCACTATCCTATTGCATGCAGAGGCAGTTTGAAAGACTACTGCTGATTCCACCCCGAGGATTGAGCTCGGCTCAATCGGTTGTGCCCAGACTATACGTTTTGATGTTATGGTCTGGCTTGTCACTCTCCCAGCAACCCTACCTTAAACAAATGTATTTTCCATTTTGTTTCTAGAAATAATTGCTCTTTTTCTGATTTTTTTTTATAAAACTTGTTTAGGATAGTGAGATAGCCTAATGGTTAAGGATTGTTACCATTATTCATTTGAAATATCATAGGCTAGTTGGCTTTCTTTATTGAAAACAGTCATTAAAAATGTATACTTTAAGTACATTTCAAGGCCATACTTGGCCACTTTTTTTGACTCATACTTTACCATACAGTACTCATACTTTACCAGTCTTATTTTACATAAGAACCTATACCTCCACTTGAGTATGGAAAGTGTGTACTTTTAAGTGTGTACCATCTCTGGTATTAAGTGCACTCAAAAAGCTTAACCATATTCTTAATGGCAGCTCAAAGTACTTTCTGGGGCACTTTAGTTGCATTGCCAAAGTCCTCAAAAAAGTGCAACGCTAGTGTGTTGACCTTGTATTCAAAATATATCTGGACACACAGTTTGCTTCAAGTGCATGTAAGAAAAGCTCATTATAGGACAAATATATACTTTCCTTATATGCTTTTAATGTGCTACAGATGTATTAAAGCAGTACCAGGCAAGCCTGTGATTTCTTACCTCCCCACTACAGATGCTGATTTTAAAAAAAAATAGCAACAACATTTCACATTCTCACCAATCCATGTGTATTTGCTTGCAAACTAAAGAATAGGAACCAGCGATGATCATTTTGGAAGAGTTATGTTGACTGACAAAATAATAATCCTGATTTCAGGACACACATAGAATTCATACATTTTTAATAATAAAAATGTACAAAATATGTATACACTGGCTTACACAAAGAAGGCACAATTGCACAACAATGTAATACATTTCCATTTCTTCACATTGATTTGATTTCCTTCGTATTGATCACAGTCATACCATTAATCTCTTTCTGGAACATGCTCTTGATGCCAAAAGAGTGACACTGGAGATGTGCACTTTTTCACTCTCTCTTTCTCTCTCTCTCTCTGTCTCTCTCTCTCTTTCTCTCTCTCTCACACACACACAAACACACTTTACTGGTCAGTTGTTATACCTGGTTTGCTATGTGAAAACTTGACCCGTCACACTGGAAGCGTTGTGTAGCATGTTGGCTGTGCAACATATTGATTTCACCCCTTTTTCACAGGTTAGAGCATTCACATGCATCTTAGGCACAGATGAGGTTAGTAATGGAAACATTCCACAGTCATCATGCAAACACAACACGTCCAATGTCAAACAGGCTTTAGTGTAGCCTAATCAATAACTTTAGACTAATTGATATGTTAATCTGAGATAGGTTTAACTTTCTTTGACTGCCTCCTGTCCATGCTAACAGGAGGGCCAAAGGATGGTTACAGCTAAGCTATTTTGATTTCTGTGTGATAGCCAACATATGCCTTATATCTGGAGGATGGGGGGAATAGTCCTGATTAAAGAAAAGGATCGGGGGAAATCAACTCATAGCCCAATGCAGTTAGTAGGAATAAAGACAAGAAAATTCAGTCCAACTTTGACCAAATTTGCAACTAACAGCTAATGAAATTTCCTTGCCCTTATCAGTTAGCTTTAGCTGCCATTTCACTATTTGGCCTGTTATACCCAATGTTCTCGTTCTTCTAACCAACAACACTCGGTAACCTCAAACAACAGGACTTTGGGTTGATTTATCCTGGGCTTTTCCTTTAGGGCACCTGGTGAGAAAATGGCACCTGGTTTCTCAATGTCAAGAATGCTTCCTTGTTAGAACTCTTACTTGCGAGTCTGTTACTAAAGTGGCAAGGTTTGGAACCTTTCTAGATAAACCTGTTCTGCCTCAGTAACATTGGTGTTGGTACCATTGGCATTAATGCATCCTCAAAAAATCTAAGAAAGAAGGACCCAAGACTTGGTATCATTCTGGAGGATCCCTGACTTTGGAATAGTGTTTGCTGGCATTTGACATACCAAGCAGCAATTAAGTATCCTTACTGGACTGGACTGAAAATCTCAGTATATGTACATGCACATCTAAACCGAGCTATTGGCAGTAACCGAGCTAATGATTTAACTAGAGTATCCAAGTAATCTGAGTATATATGCGTGGAAAGAAAATCGAATTACTGAGTAAGAGTACTAAGGCCATGCTGCAGCACTGTAGGTACATTTTGTACACTTTACTTATGATTGTTTTGCACGTGAGACACACACTGTAAGTGCTGCAAAGGCCAGCAGTTGTTGCCAGGAGCTATTGTTACAAGAGCCTGTTTACCAACCTCTGTTTTTATCATTAGAGGGGGGTGTGTCAGACCGATCTTAGCTGCGGCCTGCCAGCCTGTCGAGAGAAATGCTATTCCATTTGTATTATCTGGGTGCCTTAGCTCAATTATAACTAGGCTGGTTTGGTTTGATTTCAGCCTGACTAAGGTGTATACATACATTTTAAAAGTTTGATTTTAGCCGGACTGAGGTAATAACTCGATTTTCTCTTAGTACATGTAAACGTACTGACTGAGTGATTGTGGCACTTTGGTGGGTCAAGTCTGTTAAAAAAGCTGTCCCTGATTGGTCAACTGAGTTAAAATGAATCTCTTTTTGGTCTATGAGTACTGCTGGGTGAATTTCAGGTGAAAGTCCTTCAGTTTGCTGAGAAGAATCTTCAGCTTGTCAGTTGGAGGTAAAATGGTCATCCTACATATACCGGACAGAACACACAGACAAAGAGGGAGAGAAAAAGAGTAAGGGAAATGAAGTTACTAAGATGACAACACAACAGGCTATAAATATTTCAAGGTCTTTTTAATGACCCTGATAACAATACACTTAGTAGTGTATATCTCTGCCCCTCAGCACCCATGGCTCGGTGAGGAAAGATTCAGAGTTCAGCACTGAGACTCACCTGAAATGGTAGGTGCCATCTCTCTGGCCAAAGCCACTGCCTGGAACCAGACAGATTCCAGTCTCTTCCAGCAACTTCATGCAGTATGCCATGTCTGGAGCCTGCCCTTTCTCCTGCATGTGGAAACGCACACACAGACACACACACACACACACACACACACACACACATGCACACACACACACAAACAAACAAACAAAAAAACAATCAAATGATGAAAAACAACACTGCAGGAGCAGCACCCACCACTGTCCAGAATTCACAGTGGCTCCCAGAGGGTAGGAGTTAGAGAGGAAGGTCCTGTTATGCCCACACTGACCTTTGCCTCCTTGATGGCGCGTTCTGGCAGGGTGATGCAGGGGAAGGAGTACATGGCACCCTGCACCGGGTTACACTTAATGCCTGGCACACTGTTCAGGATCTGCTCTGTCAGTTTGGCCTTCTCTGCAAGGGCACCCAGTACGGCACTGCGCTCCTAAACACACACAGCACGCTGAAACATCACTGCATACCCTGGGCAGGCATCTATCTTTCCTCTGTTAATCCAGATTACATCGACTCCTAATGACAAAGACCTAATACCTAATAACTAATACCTAATTCCCAACACATTCAGACAACAATTACACTTGGATGTGAGGAATTGACAAGGCAAAATAACTGAACGGGAGAAAAGAAGCTGAGAAGCAAAGATAGATGTGAGACATATAGACAGACTGAGACAGACAGAGGGCAGTAGCGAGCCTAGTTGTGGTTCTTACCTTCATGAAGGTGCTGTGGGAGGGTTCCCCTGGCTGGGGTGAGTTCACCACCAGGTCCATGAGAGCCTGGCCAGGCACAGGTGGGCACAGGCGCACCGACACCAGCTTGGTCAGTTGGGCCTTCACCTCGGGGTCCATGTTGATCACCTCCATGTAGCCCCCTCGGAAACCACACCTGTGTGACATCAAACCAGCAGGACCGGGAGTTGGAGATTACATGATCAAATAGATATTTGAAATATAACAGTGTTTTTTTGCTTTGATTTTTACATATAAAAAAACATATATAATTGTGGCTTCTCTATCTCTTTCTCTGTCTGTATGTGTGTGTCTGGGGTATGTGGAGAAAACTCTGTGTGTGTGTGTGTGTGTGTGTGTGTCTGTGTGTGTCTGTGTGTGTATGTGTGTCTTGGAGTCGTCTAACTGCTTACTCTCCCATGTAGCATTTAGAAGTAGAGTGGAAGGAGGCCAACTCCACAGTGTTAGAGTACTCTGGACCCATTTCAAACAGAACCTTCTTAAAGGAGTGGAACTTGCAACCATCAGCATACACATTATCCTGATACACCTTTGGAAGAGAGAGAGGAAGGGGGGGGGGGTGTTACACATTATCCTGTTACAGCATTGAGAGAGAAGCAGAGGTGGGGTAGGGTTTTGAGGAGGAGACACAACTGGGTGCAGAAGGACAAAAAGGAAAACATTAAATCTCATGTAATGTATGTCAGAGAGGCTATTTCCTATCCTACCTCATCAGCCATAAGGAAGAGAGACTCTTTGGCAGCAAATCGTATCACATCTTCGATACACTGCCTGCTTTGAACCTGCCCTGAGAAAATATATATTAATCATGGATTTAACTCTTCCTGTATTATAAGCCACAAAACATAAATTGCAAGAAGATAAAGATAGTCAATAAAATGAGATGGTCAATATGTCCTCAACTCAATGAATTACCAGTCATGAAATGCCATAATGGCTCAGTAAAAGTTGCTTTGCTCCATCGTTAGTTTTCTAAGTGCCTCACTTTGATTTCTGTCAGTAAAGAGAATGCTACAGCAGTGTTCCTGCTCTGGCAACAGGAGTGACGTGAGCGCAGTACCTGTTGGGTTGCCGGGGTTGATGATGCAGAGAGCACGGGGGTTGCAATGCTGTCTGGCGGCCTCTAGAGAGCGCTGCAGCTCACTGATGTCCAGACTCCAGCATTTGTCCTCGTTCAGGTAGTAGTTGACCTGCACGGCGCCCAGCTCAGCCAGGGCAGCGGAGTAGAGGGGGTACTGGGGGATGGAGATCATGATGCCGGTGCGACTCTTGCCCTCACCTGACACCAGCAGCTTTAGCATGGTCTGTTTCAGAGGAGCACCAGAAAATGAGGGTTACTAGCACAGAGACAAAAGGGTAGCTTAAGGAAAGGCATACCACTGTTTACTAGTTACTGCATACAAGCTGTACAAGGCCTATAGGGCTTGCTATCAGCTAGAAGAGATTTTTTTCTCTAAGTCAAAAGAATATGCACACATTTCACAATACCAGTAGTGTGCTCATTTTACAAGCAGAGTAAGTAAAGTAAGCACAAAATTCTGTCGAAAGAGCAGGCACCTTCCAGGTTTCATACTTATCACATGCAGGAAGTAGTAGGCCACAGCAGTATGCCATTTTGGAAAAGTTCCTCTTTAGGCACAATAACCAGCGTGACTCATACTGTCTAAATGCAAGTGAACTAAGGTAAGATTACTTGCTTACTTAAGGACACAACCGAAGACTGAGTTGCAAGGTCATGAGCATTGTGAGTTAAGATACTGGAAAAGTAGTTGAACTGACCTTACCAAAATATCTTGTTTTAACAACCTGGTCTTTGGAGTTCTATTCTATTGTTAATGTAATATATTTTTTTGGTTTTATTTCATTCTGCTTTATTCATTTCATTTCACCTGTTGAGTCCCATTGAGTTCTATCACCCTTTTGTAAGGGTGCCTTGGGACAGGTAATGCATTTCAATGAATGCACAGTAAGTTTAAAGTGTGTGAAAATTGGGATGTCTGCTGGAACGTGTGTGCTACATTACTGTCTAACAGCTGACTTTTCTTGATGTTCTTGACTTTCATTTTGACTTGATTACTAAGAGGAGCGTGTGAGACTGTTGCACCATAACACACAATCCGCAGAAATTTCATCATTTACTGGCAGACTGAGACCATCTAAGCACATGACATGTAACAGCAACACATTTCAAATGACAGAGCAGACAGACATGCCTTTAACCTGCCCAGTCAGCCTAAAAAAAGCCAAGCATGGCTCATAGGAGCTATTCCAAGCAATGCTACTTGTGCCCTTCAATTGTTCTGTCAGTCTATGTGCTAAGGCCCCAGACCAGCACAGAGACAAAAGAGAAGCTTCCGGAATGGCAGCTCACTGTTTACTAGTTACTGCATATAAGCTGTACTGGGCCTATAGGGCTTGCTATCAGCTAGAAGAGATTTTTTCTCGAAGTCAAAGGAATATGCACACATTTTACTAAATTACAGTCTATGTGCTAAGGCCCGGACTTAGAGGATGTGGCTTTGTTCGTCTGCCCAATGATCTTGTGTTATTATGCTGGGGTATGTAGTCTTTGTGCAGCTTTTTTGCCAACTCTGTCTTTCTGGTGTCGTGAAAACAGGACAGGGGAAAACAGGACAGGGGGACGTCAGGGTGGAGGTTGGGATCGTACCACAATGCCATCGCTGGCCCCAGTGGTGAGATAGACGTTGTCCGGGTCACAGGGCACCGCGCCGTCCCGCTGCTCGATGTAGCGGGCCACATCCTGCCTTATGCACTCGATGCCTTGACTGGCACTGTACGCACCTGTGTGTGTGTGTGTGTGTGTAGAGAGGGTGGGAGAGAAAAATGGGGAGGGAGAGAGAGTGTGTGTCAGTGAAAGAGATAGGGTTCAGAGAACAGCAGAAATTGAGAAGGACAAACAAAGGCAAACATTTTGACAGCTGTCCAGGCATAGTAGGGCATACAAGTGCACTTCAAGGACAAGGAAAGAATGAAAATTAAAAAAAAAACAACACATAGGTCTATTATAATCTAGGGTCTACTAACCATAGGTCTACTATAATCTTTTGGGTCATTTTTTCAGACCAAAAACTGTAACAAAAGAGAATACATACCAATGCTTGTTCCTCCACATCCCTGCAGAATGCGACGGGCTCTGCTTTTAGCGTCCTCTGGGAAGCTGTTATCATTCAGCAGTTCTGGATAAGAACACAAAGCCAGGACCTAGGAAAGCACACACCATAGCAGCAAGTGCTTACATGCACTAGAACGCTTTACAACAACAAGAAAGCTCAGCCAGATCACTCAGCTTAGACCACCAATCAAGGTCACAAGCAGTGTGAGATAGTTGCACTTCATGTACTTCTGGACTTTGATGCAACAAAGTGAATCATTAAAAACTAGTTCAGGTTAAGGAAGAGGCAGTGTGTAAGACTTGGGACACAAGTGTGTGGAGAACAGGTGTGTAACTCAGACTGAAGCACGTATCTGTATGGTGTGCTAATGAGTGGCATGACATAAAGTATGTGGGTGCATATCTAATGACCAGGCATTGCTAAGAATGTGAGTCATATGGTGTGGCACTCACCTGTCTAAAGAAGGTGATAGGCTGTTGACCCATTGCATGGGCATCACCAATGTTGGCTTTGATGACCTCAGTGAATGGCTTTTTAGCACCCTAAAAAACAAAATGTGGTATATATGAGACCGGAAAGAAAAAGAGTCAGTAAGGACCTAGAGAGAGACAATTTTGTGAACCAGATACACATCTCACTCATTCACAATCTCAAAACTATATAGATAGATAGATAGATAGATAGATAGATAGATAGATAGATAGATAGATAGATAGATAGATAGATAGACACACTTAGTTATTTAGCTTTATTTACTTTATCTTAGTTTTAGGTTAATATAAAAAGTTGGTTCATTTCTTCAGAAAGTTAAGAGAGAGATAGAGAGAGATAGAGAGAGTTCAGTATCATAACCTTCTCACTGTGATTTACGTGTCTATGACATCAATGCAGGCTACAGGCCCCATACATTCAGTCTTTCATGGGTGCCACCACCGCTTAGCCTATCAGGTTGTGCAAACAAGCAAATAGCAACCACAAGCAGTTTGACTCATATCTAACAGTTTGCTTTCAACAGTTTGCTTTCTTTTTTTCCTTGCCTCTTTTGATATCTGCCTTACTTTCCCTGAAAGCGGTACCAGGCAAGCCTGACATTTTTTTTTACCTTTGGAGCTCCCCCTACAGGTGCCGATTAAAGAAAAATAGCTAGAGCATTGTACATTCTCACTATCTCATCATTTGTTTGCCAACCAAAGCATAAGAACCTGCGATGACCATTTTTGTGGAGTTATGTTGACTGACAACGTAATAAACATGATTTCAGTTTCATTCAGTTGAGGTTTTGTTTAACTTGACATGCGTTTTCAAACTGCAAGTCCTTGTAACTGCTCGATTAAGTGATAGAGGGTGCTGAAAGAGCCTTCATTCACCCCGTAATGAGCCACTTAACAATCAAGATGACTACAAAGCAGGTAAATAACCTAAAATGGTTGCCTGGTATGCCTTTAACCACTAAGTCCATCATTTCCGCTCTGTCACTATTGCAAGACAGCCTAGATATCTAGATGTACCGTAGCGGTAGCAAATAGTTTTGCTTAGCCAGTACGTCTAGCCACGAGCCACAGGGTCTTAGTAGGTCTTCTTCCAAGGTATGGTTGGACCAATCAAATTGCTCTGTCCTTATAGAGAGATGCCTAGACGTACCCTAACGGTAGCTTATCAGCGTGCAGAAGCAGTTTGAAAGACAACCACTGATTCTGCCCTTTGGATTGAGCCCGGTCTATCGATCATGGCCAGACTATATGTTTTGATGTCATCATCTGACTTATCTGACACTTCAGAGGATTATTTGCCACCAGAAAATATACCAAATCATCGCTGCCTGACTTTTTTTTAAGACAGGGCTAAAGTTTTGTCCACTAAATATTCAACAGCACATTTTTTGCATTTTCACTTCCTACATAGAACCACATTACAACTTATTTACTTGCACAAGTTTGATTCTTTACTAGGTCCAGAGGTTTCAAAAACAACTCCTCTCTGTAAAGAATGCACTGTCAGTTTGTCCAACTCCTCCAAAGATACTGTGGGCACAAGCCATGGCTGCAGCTGGAACTCATTGATGTTGTTGGGGAAAACGCTGTGAGGCGGCCAGGCCTGCTCCACTGGGTGTGCACGCACGCTATCCAATAGAAGCAGCTGTAAAAGCAGGGCCAAAACGCCCCACATTCAAAAATGAAATAAATAAATAAAGTCCCTCTGCCACGCTTCCCTCAACTCCCCACACCACCAGTCTGCCTTTGGCCTACTGGACGAGAGGCAGGGACACCTCTTGCTCCCAGCCAATGAAACGACTGCGAGTATGCGACACCCCCTCTGAGCGGTTTTTCTGCTGCCGCTCTGGTCTGCATAGTATAATTTCATCTGAGGGGAATCCAGCACACAAAGTGCTTATAAGAAGCAGACTTACACACGTTTTCACCTCTCCGCCTTCAAGAAATTCTTGAAGACCCAGCTTTTCCAAATATATCTAATGACTTAAATTTCTGAATACCAGGAATGCACTTACAATGCACCTTCCACTTTCTGCACTTTTTTATTATTGCACTTTGATTTCAAAATACTGCAAATTTCATGTTAGCAATATGCACTCTTAGTTTGTTTTCATTGCACTGTAGCTGTAGTGCTTTACACGACTAGAGGTAAAAGGGAAGTGTCTTTCACATTTCAGCAAATCAGCAGTGGAAATATTTCTTTCTTGACGTATAATAACTGGGTGTAAATGAATCCCTTCTGATGCAACACCCTTGTGACATTTTGACATTGTCTGAGTTTATAGAACCACTGAAAGTGTTTCATGCTTGAGGTCTGGCCCTTGTTCTGGCAGAGCAGGGAAGTAAACACCCTAAAAGCAGCATGGTTGAGCAAATGGTCACCAAGGAGACACATAAGGCTAAGGCATACATCCCCCCAACAACACATATAAATCATCCAGGAGTTAAAGGCTGAAAATAATGTTTTGTTCAGTTGAAGCTATGTTTTTAAGTTCTGTTTGTTGTGTTGTTTCTCTTCCAGGGATTTCTCGAGTGTCAAGTGTACATTTAATCGCTTACAGCACTGAGTATGATCCAAAAGCTGGGTGTTTTCTTACATTCTTTTATTCACTTTTGAGAGAGGGAGAGAGAGAGAGAGAGAGAGAGAAAGAGAAAAGTGGGTGTTTTGTACAGATCACAACAATAAGCCAGAGCCACAGGTATTTATAGTCCATCCCCAAGAATGACAAGCAGCCAACTCAGATTCTTTAAAAAACTTTACCATCATTCCACCCCTGCTATCATTATGATCACCAAAGCTATTGCTGGCAGCTATTGGCTGTGATAATGTCTCAAATAATGGGACGAGATGATGCTGTTCAGTCATGCAGACGGTAGTGTCAGGTCCACTGTACCATAAACTGAAAGTGCCCTTGCTAGAAGCTTCACTCCCTTCCTGCAGGCTGATTTCTAAGCCTGAATCTTGCTCACATAATCAGCTCCTCCTGGTCACTGCTCTCAGAGACAGTGGCTATTAACAAACGGCAGAACTAGGCAAACAATGACACTCTCTGTTCCCATGGTAATCTAAGTCCCGGCTAAATTTGAGCGAAGCTATCCTATTTTCCCTCCTGGGGTTTCTCAGGCTCATAGTTAGAGTGGTGTCATGATCAGGATGAAGATATGTGCAAAGTGACAACCAATGTACACAAAGTTTCAAGAGAATTCTTGATGAAGAAAAATGTCTGTTTCTTCAAAAAAGTTTATAGATCATCCTTGCTGAAGAAAGCGCTTCTTTCTAAAATCTCTTTTTTTCTATTACAGAATCTGACTACAGAAGGAAAAATTACATAAAGCAATTTGAGGAATTAAACTTCAGGTCGTAGATGTTTCAAAATGCCAAGTCATTAAACAGCTCTGGAGCAAGCATGGAAGGACGGTAGCCTATGTCTGCAATGACAGTGTGGACTTTATCCCACATACACACCCTGTCTCTCTGTGGCGACAGGAGACTGCTTTGTCAAAAAAAAAAGTGGTAGAGGGTAGAGGGAAGTGTGTGTGTGTGAGAGAGAGAGAGAATGAGAGAGAGTGACTGAGCCAAAAATTATATTACAATATAATGGTATCACTGTTGAGAAAACAGAAGTCAGATTTGACAAAATGTGGCATCATTTGTCTGATATTTAAGAGACATCTGACTATAGACTTTGAAACATGGGTGGATGTGTGACTGCATGCACGGATAGGCAGTCACGATACCTGCCCATTACAGCAAGCTCTTCAGAGTGATCCAGATGGCCTGACATGATTTGAGCTTGCTCACCAAACAGCTGTGTAACATTATTACCACCACTCCCCTAGTTAATTCTGAATAAGCTCCCTGAGCTCAGGACCTAAGAAAGACATAAATGGGAAACCTTGGGTGACCTACTTGGTTTCCTTTGATTTGATTTTGTCTATTAAGCAATATAGCAAAGACCTCAAAGACCCTTTATTGCACTAACTCTGTTCTTGGACTCACGAGATCCTATAGGCTGCCACCTAAAGTTACAAACCACTCAGACAGTTTTCAATAAGCAATCTTTACATGTGCATGTATACTTTTGCCACAACATATACGTGATTATATGACAGAGGACAGAGAGAACTGCATTACATACCTCTTTGAGCTCCTTCTCTAATTGCACAGCGCGTTGTACAATCGGTCCCCTGACGGCATACTCGACTTTCTTCACGGCTGCATTCATTGTATCGATAGTTAACACCTTGCTCCTCCGCACCGTTACCCCATTCTCGGACATTTTGCGTTGTATGAGTCCCCGGCGAGCTGCTGAGAGTCCGGACAGCGATTTGCTGAGGGGAAGTGAGGAGAGCGGAGAGGTCATTATAGGAGAGTCACTGGACTTCAGAAGTCTGGCAAGTTGCTGGCTGCTGCGTTGGCATATGTGCTTCTTCTCTCCTTGAATTAAACCCCAAACACTTCTGGATTGTAACATTTTAATGCAGACTACGTTTTCTGTATGCAAGGAGCGGAGGCAAAGTCGCCAAAGTAAACCCGGGCTCTACGGGGTACCTGTCCCTGATGGACACTCCAAAATGACTAACCCGACTGAACCTTTGAACTCTACAGCTGAGATAACATGTATTGTTTCACAGACTGTTTTGCTCTCTACGAGCAGACAGTAACATATACCAGTGACAATCCAATCAAGATTATCTCCTTCCCAGAACACCCCGAACCAAATACAAACTATTTATCAACCTCGCCTGGATTTATTCAGGGTCTCACACCTCCCGCTTATCCCCCACCCATTTGCCTTACGCACCACCGTGATTGGAGAGGCTTCTCCGGTTACCGAGACGACAGACAGAACCGATGAGCCTATGCAAACCAGAGGGAGCACAGAAAACTTTAATATTAGCTGTTGTGACTGTTGTGATCTTGTATTAGTCAAGTGGAACTCCCTTTCATAAGATTTTGGGAGGAGACTTGAGAAAAAAAAACGCGAAAAATGAAAAGCTCAACTCCTCCCATTGTCAAGGTCCTGGCTGACCTCTCAGAACACACAACAACCGGTGTAAACTTGTAGGCCTCTGCCGACAGATTCACTTTAAAGTTGTCCTATGTATATATAGGTAATTGAATGCTGTGATGTAAGTATAAATAATTATATATAAATCAGGATCTTGTCAGTAAAACTAGCCATTCTGGATGTCAGGCATTTCCAGAATTTAACTGTCTCTTCAGGCATGCACTGATTCATGATAGCTCCACTACGGGCACTGTTCTCTGACAAGACATCAAGCGGTGATATTGGGGCATGAGGTCAGTCAGCTGTGGAGAGTCACATAGTGTCTGTCAAATTATTTGTTGAGAGGAGAGGCCACTTGTGCCCCTTGACCATGGCATGAATGTGCCTACAGCTGAGAGTTATCTTTACCCGCAACTGAATACACACGCAATGACGGAATCAACAAGCAATGACATAAGCAAACCGTCATGAGACTGACTTGTTAACTGTTTCTTTATCGGTTGCATAATTTTCAGTTCCTTATCCATGGACAGTTCAGAATCAGAATCAAAGGATATAGAGGCATATAGATATAGGCATTGAGGATATAGAGGCATACAGGAGTTTAGTTAAACATGGCGGTGTACAAATATCTGTCCACTAAAAATTATAATATCAGATTATAATAGTAATTTTTAGCTTTTTTCCAGACACATGGGCAAAACAAAGTATAGCATGTTTATTTATTGATATAACACACTTACACTTGTTCAGTTGGCAGAAAGCATATGAGAACAATTTAGTCTTAAGTCAAAACTGGCAACATTTGGGACATATTATTGATGCTACACATTGGTGGTGGTAAGTGAGGCCCCCCTTCCACTGTAAAGCACTTTGGGTGTCTTGAAAAGCGCAATAGAAATGTAGGTATTAGTAATAGTAGTAACAGGATAAAAACTAAAAGCACTATGGCGAGTACTGGAAAATGTGGTCAGTTCTTCTTAAGATGAAGATAAAGGTAAATGCATATGATTTGTTTAACTCATGTTTTGACATGGCCTCTAGTTCAACAAATGATGCAAAGTAGCCTAACATTGTCATAGAACGCCTGACATTTTGCTTTGACTGACTGGGTGGCTCACGTTAGGCTGCTTAAGAGGGCTAGTTAATAGGATACTCTTATAGCTTATTAACTAATTTTGATGGAATGCAAGCCAGAAAGTTTAAAATAAACTGCTGTAGTAGGCATGTTTTGGCTGGTAGCCTAGTGTGAATAGCCATGTGTGATGTTTGTCATCTCTGACTAGACAAAGCACTGATCTAACTTAAATATGGTAGATCAAAAGGCGGGAGTCTGTCCACAGACACTAGATGTGTGAAAGTGGGCATGACCTACCTGGAGGTCAGCCATTTGGTTAATGGCTCAGGGCCCCATTTTATCACTAGGCAGACTAATTTAACTGCCTCACGATAATTAGAAGACAGGAAGTACTGGGATCATCGTTTACATACACCAGGCATCCATGGAGAGTTCACACCCTTCACGTGAGGGGTGGCTGGCACCCATTGACTCCAATGTCTAGCTACAGAATCAACAATATATATAAGCCATTACAGAATAAGTATAAAACATACAGAACTGATTCTGATTATCAACTATTTCAAGGTAAAACTCAATTGTTTAACTCAAGGGAGGTGGAAAATGGGTATATTTCCCCAAAAAATACAACTGTAAACAAAGGCACCACAGCATCCTTTGCTTTAATGTGTCAAGAAGAGTAGTCAATCATATGCATTTACTCCTTTTAACCTTTAATAATTACTTCAGTTTTTGTCTGGTTCGTACAACTGAAGAAGGCTGGACATCCTGTTGTTAATTGAGCCACTGAGAGAAGACCACATTTAAGGGAATTATAACAGGACTACGTACAGCTAGTGCATCAACTATGAGTGGAACACCCGGTCAAGAGGCTTGTCATATAAAGTCTTAATAAGAGCTGTAATCGAAAAATGCAAATCTATTCCACAGTTATCAGCTAACTGTAAAAAATCTCATTTGGCAATCAATTTACAACTGGCATAAAATCTGCTAAATGCTTAAATGTAAATGTAATGTAATGTAAATGTAAAATTGCACCCTGTATCCAGATTTCCCCTGTGAATAATTTATCATTTAGACACACTAGAGTCTATTAAGAGCATTGGCAAACTCCAAGCCTAACTGAATTCTTAGCTGTTAGAGTATGTTTAAAAGTAGAAACTAGTATCTGTTCGCCTAACCATATGCAAGAAACATTCATTTCAAACAAAGATGTATTTGTTGCCAACCTTTAGCACCTTTACATGGTTGAATGTGTTTACAATGATAAAACAAATAACCCATTGTTATCCGTGATTGTGAACATGCATTGTTGTTATGAGATGCCAGAAAAGTGGCAGAGATTGTCTTAACATTTGGAATCACTCTAAGCCTTAATAAGGTCTGTTGCAGATCTGGCAACCCAGAAACTTTTTTGTGTAGCACCTTGTTGGCCGAAAACCTTTGTTAATAACTATTTTTTTTAATATAGTAATATCGTCATTATTATATATTTCTAAGCTCTCAATTTGTCAGAAATCTCTTCACATATGCCTACAGCAAGTAACCTGTTGACATTTTTGTTGCGGTCCCTTTTAATTTACACGTAAAGGCTACACGAGGATTGATCTGACATTCCGAATGCTAAAATTAGTTATTACATGGTGCAGTAATCTATCTACATCAAGGATATTAGAGTTTTGTCTAAAGCGGCATATTACTGAATTACTTGTAATTTAGTTTTACTTTCGTTGACTTTGCATGACTTTGCCAACTTAAAGGACATGACTAAACACGATCTAGCTTGCGAATACACTGAAAGGGTAACTTTTAGCCACAAACACTATGACTACCTTAATTCATAATTTCAGTTGTCCTATCCCTCACAGACTGTTTACCTTTGGAAAGAAGCTCATAACCTAACGCGGGGAAGAAGAGGGCTCGGGGGCTCGAGAGGTTGGCGCCGATGCTGCCACTGCGCTTCTGTATATGCGTAAGTGACAAAGCGTATCCGCGTATTTTGATGTCAAAACGCGTAGCTTCTACGCAAAATGCGTAGAGTTTGGCTGGTCTGCTGTTGTGCGTTTGTGATGAATGCAGTGTGTTAAGCTGTTTCCATGTTTCTAAATTGTAAAAATATACAGAATATGCTTGCCACCTTGCTATGTAACTGGACAGACATAAAATGTGCAATCGGCTTTCTCAAGTGCTGATTAAATGTCTGAGTGACTTAATAAAAGAATAATTAACCAACATATGCACTAGATTATAGAGCAAGTCAGAACATATTTAGTTGATGTTGGGCATCAGGGGACTAATGAACAAGTGACATGTTTAGATTTTATAGAAATGTAACTTCTTCAAAAGAAAATAAAAACAAAAAACACGTTTTAAATTAAGTGATTTAAACGACACCATAGAGAGTGATTCTCTTTTTCAAAACTGTATCTAATCTATATATACTGTTCACAAGGACATCAATGCCACTTCAAGCAATTCTCAACAAAATCCTCTTTGCGCCTTCATTCACAGTAGACACACTGTAAAAAAGATGGTTGATCTCCAACATTACATACTGTACATTAAACAAGAAATAAAAAAAAAAAAGAATTGGTGTTTGGAGTTATTGTGAATCCAAAAATGTCAGATGACCGAAATTGATCTGAAGTATTTAGATAAAGAGGAGAAGGCCAAGGTTCTCCTTTTATCCAATATGCTTTTGAAAATATTTTTAGATAAGAAGAGTGCCTTGGATTTCTCCCCTTGTTTATAACTGTTTTTGCCTTCCCTAACACCAAAGAGCACCTTCAACACATCTTCACTTGAGATTCCAGAGCACTTTGAATTTTATAAAAGTATATTCAATGTTTGAACAGACAAAAAGGAATATTTATGGACCCTGGAGATGTTAGTAATCCACCTAAAGAGGGTTAGATGAGTTCAGTCAGATGAGCCAGTGGACCAGTGCGCAACAAGTGAAGTGAGTAGATTCTCCGAAGTGCTATATTCCCAACCTATGGTCTGTATAATATCCCTAAGGGGGGCGCTAAAGATCACAGCAGTCCTCTGTTGGATTGTTTTGTCTCTTTGGTGATCAAACTGCTACTTTCTCTGTGTGAAAGACCTAATCTCTGAACTCTGGTGTTATGTTAAGTAGGATTACAATGTTAGTGTTTCTGACATAAAATAACATGACACTATATCTCCATAGAACAGTTTATTTATTCATAAACTGAATTATTTTTTCTTTGAGGTACCCTTATACATTCAATTACACAACCTAAATCTTAAAACTTTAGTAAATCAAAATAAGGTTTGAATGCTCAAAAGCAAATATTTTTCAGCATTAAAAGTGCATCAGGCATTCACTTCATTCAACAGATATGCCCGTGTCAGGCCGAATCTGTCTAGCCTTACAGTTTCTATTTACTTAAACAGAGGTGTGTCTATCACTGACATCGATCCAACAATCCATCAAAATGACTCAAAGCAGAGGTGTCCTGGGCAATAAACCAACAGTACACACCCATGATTTTAATACTAATGGTGGTACATTTGCATGCTTGACTGATGTCCTTATAGTTCCCTGTGTGTCATGATGATGAAGCTAAAAAAAAGTCTGATGGCCACTTTAAACTGTAAATCACAATACACCATGAATGAAAGGAGAAATCCGGTGTGAATCAATTCTTAGCCCTGTTGTTTGAGATCACCAAATGCTGTTGGTAGAAAAAAGAATGAGAAAATTTGACACAGCATAGACCAAATATTGAAATGACAGCTAACACTAATTTGAAGGGAGCACAGTAACTCAACTTCAGTTTCATTTTCCTATGCCCCATTCAGCCAATGTTAGTGGCTAATTTGCTATTTTCTGGTTCTTACTCCTACAGACAGTATTTGGTGATCTTGAACAACAAGGATATGGAATGATTCACACCAGATTTCTCCTTTAAAACATGGCAATAGCAGCAAAACCTTAGCATTTAAGGCCCTGTCCAGTGTTAAATATTAGTGATCACCCTACATTTTGAGGTCTTAAGACTGCATTTTAACAATCCATTGTGCAGCTAAACAGACAGTCCTTAAGCTTACTAGCTTGAGTGTGGATGCAGTCAGTGTAGAAGAGAAGACAGAAAACAGCACATGGTAACCTGAGAGGCACCAGAAAATCTGTCCACCCAGAGCATTATTAGCTAGTCAGAAGCCTGTGGCTGCTGTTATTGAGGTGAGAGTCTGTGTGGCTACGGAGCGCAGTCCAAAGGTAGGCATGGCGAGCGATGTCAGCAAAAACAGCTGATGCTGGGGCGTCTGGATCCCATAACACTTGCATTCCTCCGTCACCAGGTAGCAGTGCAGGGGCATGTGGCAGAAACCCTGGAAGAAGTCCTCCTGCAGGGGCTCGGCTGGCGTTGCGGACACCTCTCCGGAGGTGAAGTACCTTGTGACAGCAAATGTGTAGAAGAGCCGCAGCAGCTCCCAGCGCCGTGAGGCTGAGGGCACAGGGGAGCCGTCCTGGGAGGTCACAGTGGGGAGACGGCCAGGGATGGACAAAGACCGGCTGGTCTCACGGTTGATCAGCAACAGTGCCAGGATGTCTGGATGAAGGGAAACCATTGGGACAGGACTGTGCTGGGTTTGCTCCAGGCAGCCATGGAGTGTCTCGAGCAATGGAGACCAAAAACGTGACACCAGCTCAGTCTCTGCACGGTGAAGTGAGGGGGCAGGCCCACACAGGGTGCACACATCCACCCCCTGAAGAAGCTGGAAGCGAAGAAGCCGATGAGCCACCGTGGGGCTGCCGACTGGGAGGAACACAGGGTAGTCACAAGACGCAGAGCCCGACAGACAGCACACCAGGAGTGACAAAAGCATTACTTCCTGAGAGACAAGGCGCCACCATGTCTCAGTGGCCACGGCAACTCGACCGCGGATCAACAGGCAGCCGAATTCACTCTCTGAGGCTTGAGTGAATGCATCAAGGGCATCTTGAAGCAGACTAGTGTTTGGGGGCAAAATACAGTCAGCACAGTGAGTTAGGTCTCCCATGACGCTTTCATTACCTCCTCGGTCTAGCAGTCGATCTATGAGGCGATAACACGAACGCAGGTCCCTTTTCAGACGCTCCACATTGCGAACATTGGACAGCTCTTCCTGGCCTAGCACTAATACCATACAGTTCCACGTGTTCTCCAGTAGGCGGCACAGCTGTAACTCTGTGATAGTGCCGTCTCCACCACTGCTCACCGCAATGAGCATTACGCTGTCTCGAAAAACTCTCCAAACAACTCGGTCGCCGCGGTCTGTCTCGCAGCAGGAGAGCTGAGCACCCTGACCCCCACCAAACATGTGCACCCCGTTCAATGATCCAATGACGGAGAAGGGAAGTTGTTTTGATGAACCGCGGCAGAAAAGCGGCACACCACTGGAAGCTGTCAGGCACAGCAGCTGAACTCCCTCCGCCTGCAACATGGTAGCGGTAACCTGCATCACATTAACGTTACAGCTGCCCTACGGTACTTCGACATGTGGTGAGGCTCGTCCAGTAAATGATGATGAGCAGTATACCTTCAACAAACAGTGGAGAGTAATAAGTTAAAATAACCATGTTTTGAGAGATGTTACATATTGCAACACAAGTTACTGAACTTATGGGGAACATTACACATTAACAAAACTATCATAGTCGACAGGACTTCGTGTTACGACAAAACCCACGACTTTCTGTTGTATGAAGTTCGCGAAATTTGACTTGTCGCTTGATATTAATAGCTATACTTCTACCTATGGTTGTACCGTAACGTTAAATGTTTCATATAGAATTTTACTAAACTTTATGTAGCTGGTTAGCTACATAATGTTAGCCTGCATGTGTGAGGAACATCAACCCAGATATGTAACGTTAAATATGATTAATTTCTTGCAGTTATCATATTTAAAATCCAACATAATCGTCTAACTTTATCCACAACAGATAACATCCTGGATTGACTCACCTCTAACATAGCAACATTAACATAAGTAAGTGAAAATTTGTTTCAAAAGTGACCTAGATTCGTCTGGTTACCATCGTATCCACAGTAACAAGTCACGTGACCTTGGGTGATTCTGGCTTTTACTGTTGTCAAAATAAAAGTATTTTGCATTGAGTACCTGTTGTACAAGACATAGCGTGCTCTACTTTTGGTACGATCAAGTGCGTCAAATGGCTGTAATAATGTTTATACACATTAGTTTTAAATGAGATGCATCCTCATAATGGTATCATGCACATGATGAGATGAGACACACTGTTTTCAGTGGGACTTTGATGTTTAGTGACAGTCCTCTCGGAAGTCCTCTCGGAAGTAAATATATCATTAATTTGACTGAACGTGAGACATTTAAAGCCGTAGTATTTTCATTGGACGCACTCATGCATCTGTATTCAATAACGTACAGATATAGTCGGTAGGTTAGCTTTTGTAGTCAGTTGCTGGTCTGTTGTATAGATGTAGGAGAACAAGATCAACTCTTTCAGCCAGCTGCCAGATCAACAAGACCACGATTGAATGCGACAGGGTTTAGCAGAACTATCAACAACGCCTGAAAAAAGATACGCCGCAACAACCAGCTTAAATCTTTTTGTGACCATACTTCGATATCTTTCACTGAAACCGACTGATAACGGTACAGATTCTATAAAGTATGCTATGCTATTTGAATGCCCAATGCTAAATTAACCTAAGTTCCTAACCCAAGTGTGTTAGTAGTCATGTTACGCCTAACATTAATGTCAGCTGGGTATTAGCTTTTCACGTTTTGTTCTGTATTGAATCGAGTTTTCTGCCATTATTTATTATGTGCTTTATGCAGGAGGTAGAGATGAGCTCATTGTAATCTATGTTGTTGTAATGGGAGCTATACTGTGAAATCTGTCTAAGCCTTTTCAGTAGGCGAGAAATTGAATATGACCCAACTTAACATTTCCAAACTGATGGTCGCAACTAGCCAGAGAAAGTCTTGGTACAAGAAGAAGAACAACAACAACACCATTGCCAGACTAGTTCAATATCATCATGTAAAACTGAAGGAAAAATTAAATACCAGTCTACGCATCAGCCTAATTAATTTCAATAGAAGTGCATGGTTCAAATTAGGCCCTTGGCATGGAGATGAACCACAGTCACCAATCGAGAGCGTGTTTTAATTGTACAGCTAGACATGCATAACATAACAGCTGGATAACATGGTTGTGTGAATATTTGGGTCAAAGAAGAGACTCAACATTTTAGTGTCTCAATTTGATAAAGCACATAAAAATATAATAATGTGTGAATACACTACAAATCTACTTAACTTGTACGAGTCTATTGTAACATAAAGTCAATTTTACAGAAAAGTTGAATATAAAATATAACCTTTGTCATTCAGCGCAAGTGTCCTTCTACCTATTTGAAGAGTAAAACAGTAAGTAAAAACAAATGAATCTAAAATAAAACCTAAAATGTACTGCTTTGGTATAATTATATAAATGTCATGTGTGATTGAATGATATTGCATTGTGTTTTTAATAATAATATTTAAGACACTTTTGGTCCCCAATTTTCAAATCCTTGGTTGTCATTCAGTATAGCTTTTATAAAGGCCCTTATTTTGACATCAAATCAAGCAGCTGCAGTGATGTGACCATTTGTGTTATCACATGAAGACTTGCATGAACCCTCTGCCACACAAGTGGGATCAGTGTGTATTCACAGAAAATGTGATATTGCAATTATTTTTGTAAACAAACAAGATTATTAAAATTTAATTGTGATCTAGGTGAGGTGACTGAGGTCATTTGCAGCTATGGTTAACCACAAAGGTGCCTATAAAATGTGGTAAAATAAAATTTTATTGTCATTCAGTGCAAAAATGCAACATCATTCAGTGCAACAGAATGTCACTGTTGTGCCACACTTGTCATCCATTGCACTGAATGACAATGACTAGTTATACTACCAGACATACATTAATATCAAAACAACATGATTTTATTCTAGACTTTCTTCTAGACGTTATCAGAAATTACAACAAATATGAATATTTTTGTATTTTTTCTTTTATTGTTGTCCTTATTGGTTAAAGAGCACTAAGCTGGGCACAGACAGATGTCAGAGTATTTAATTAATTGAGTGTGACCAGGGTGTGAAGGAATTTTCTTGTTGGACTCAGAAAAACATCTCAAGGAAGTCTGTCTTTGTTTCTTTAAATCTGTTCCCACGTCTTATGGCTTGTCAGGGCTTCATTAGCCATGTTTTGATTTTGAAATACTGTTTTGACAGCAACAGTTTCCCATTTTGAGAAACCTGAAATACTTCACAACTTAGACTGTTAGACAGACCTTACTGAAAAGTGATATATGATTTATTTCTCAATTAAGAGAACAAGCTTGCCATAGTTTGAGAACAAGCTTGCCACAGCATTACCAGAGATATATCATGGGTTCTAAAGAATCTTTGATATTGTTTTGTAACACATACTTTGCCGCTGATGTGTCCTATTTACATACTACTTCTGCTACTTTATTTGATAAGAACTAAAGTAAATAAATAAATCTTATCCCATAATGGGATACTTTGGAGGATGTCATTCAGCACAACAGAAAATCATGAGAGGGTTCCTTATGTGTGTATTTTTTCCTAAATTAGTTTGACAGTTTTGCAGCATTGCTTTCTATTAACATAGCTAAAAACATGACATGCATAAAATGTTGAGGACATCTGTGTATGTTGTTAAGTAAAAAAAATGATACAATTTGATTAATTTATTTTTTTGGGGTGCTTGAAACACCCCATTCGTCTTTCGACCATTTGTGTTAGTTGTAAGCAGAACTTCCCTGATCTGTTTTTCAGTGCTGAAAATGACATACTTAAAAGAAGGGCATTAGAGAAACAATTTTTCTCATGGATGGATCTTCAAACCAAAAGCAGTCCAGTGTAAAGATGCCCACTAACACGCCCCCTTCAGAGAGCAAGGAGTCTGGTTTGTAACACTCTCTGTTCTCATGAGGTCTTGATTGTGGTCATGATCAGTTTACCTAACATTTTCTATAAAAAGACTTCTAATCTAACATTATCATTTCACATTATCATTCAATTAACCTGATTTAAAAATGACCAAATATTTTGTTTTCTATAGCTGATATGGAAAACAAGACCAATGGCTCAGTAGAAACCAAAAAGTAAGTTGAAAGCAGTTAGGTAGACTATTATTATTATTACATACACCAACAAGAAATGTAAACACAACACAACATTGTATTTACCTTTTGCTCTCAGATTTTATTGCTCTCAAATCTTGTAAAATGTTGCCCATGAACTGAATGCAAATGTGATGAACACATTAATAAAAGTTTCACTACATTAACAATGAACAGCTTATGGTTTCTTACAGCACAGTGGAAAACGGACAGTTCCCTGATCCCTCAGAGTGGGCTGTGACTGATGTTGTTGACTACTTCAAAGCAGCTGGATTTGAGGAACAGGCCAATGCCTTCAAAGATCAGGTACAATAGTGAATCTTTAAGTAACTGGTGTGCAGCTGTACATTTTGAACATCTATGAAGACTACATTGTTGTATCGATTTCAGTGCAAGTATACATTCCGCCAACTCAAACAGCTGTTTTATATATTCTATATTCTAAACTTGCTATATGCTAATTAAAACTGCTGTTGCCCTGTGGTTATGTGTTAATGGCAACATTTACAACATGATAACTAAAGCCTAACCCTCACACTAAAGGAAAAACATAGTACAGTTTTGCATTGCTGTGGTGAAAATAGTTGCAATGGTCACAAAAATCCGAAGCAGTTGAGGCCAGACAGTCTCAGATGCGCACAGCCTGTATGATGTGATGTAGTTGTTGATATATTGATGTAGTTTCCTTGCAATGATGTCCTCTAGGAGATTGATGGCAAATCCCTTCTCCTGATGACACGCAATGATGTGCTGACTGGCCTGTCCATTAAACTGGGACCTGCACTGAAGATCTATGAATACCATGTCAAGCCGCTACAAACCCAGCACCTGAAGACCAATGCTGCTTAACTGTCTGTTTTTACAATCAGTAACCACAGTGGAGTTTGAACAGGTTTGCCAGTCTACATTCAGAATGTGCTGCAGTGGTATTTAAAGGTTGGTGCTGTTGATCTGTCTGGTCATGCAATATTACTGTGTGATTATTTTGTACTTGATGTCCATACACTAACTGTTTGGATATGGTGCTAGGTTTGAATCATAGCATTTCGCCCTTCTTTGGTCTTAAGCATCAGAGCAGACACTGGACAGTGGTTTGACTTTTTATTATTATTATTATTATTATAATGTGTTTGCTTTGGTCTTGCAGGGTATAGTAGACTATATGATCATTTCCTTGCACTCTCCAGGGGCCAAAAAAATAGGCAGAGTTTATCACAGCTGTGTATTTCAAGTGTGTTTCCTAAACAAGAAAAGTAATCACACAGTGTGGATATTTAGAAGAGTGTGAAAGAAAACCAATGTATTATTATTACAAAAGGTGATGAATTGTGTTTGCCTCTCTTTTAGCCAATGACTGTGAGGAGTTACCTCTTTGTTAACTTTTACTTGAATCTTTTAGCTTTATGTGTGCCTATTACGTTTTGTTTCAAATTTGTCAAAGAAGTCTGTAAAAAATAACCACTGATATTACTATCCTATGTGACTGGCTCTCCCCCGTCCATCATTTGTAAGAGTGTCTCCTTTTTGTTTTAGAAAGGGGTGATCATTCAAAAGTTTATGAAATTTGAGTTTTTAAAAAGTCAATGCTGCATAAATATTTGAAAAAGCACAAATGATGTTAAATGTTCTTTCAGTTTTGTCTTATTTATGTGCTGTTTTTAAAATGGCAAACATATGTGCATAGCAAGCCAGTAAGCAGAGCATAGTTTTTAATTAGTACAGCATATGAAGGCCTTCCAGAATTATGTGATCAAGTGAAGCTCTTTTACAACTCCACAACTGTCATTTTTTGAATTTATATTGTTTGGCATTATTAATAATGGGATTACATACATCTAAAGCATTCTAAAAGACTGTAGCAATACCATGACCCTGCATGGGAGGTCATGGTTGTTGGTATCATATTAATCATGTTACCATTAATTTTTTTTATTAAATTCTGTGTAATTACTAAATGCCATCATCTGATTGTTCCAGAGAATTCCATATATTTGCTAATCATTTATCATCGACATGCATCTTATTTAAGCCAGTCCTCATGGCAGTCAGTATTTTGACATCAATTCCAGTAAGGAAGTTAAAAATAATATTTATAAAGCAGGCAGATTTTTTGTCTTCAAGGCTTTTGGACTAGAGGAATGACCAGAGATAACAAAACATTCAGTGTGAAAAATCAGTGCCAATACTACTACTTGGTTTATAAAATAGAACAGTTTGAATGAATTTAAGTAAAAAGAGAAAGGCAATATCCAAAGTAGAGAATGTGGTTAGGACATTACGTCCACGTCAGGTTTCCTCCTTACTGAAGTGTTTACAAGTTCGTCAATCCGCTCAGGATATTTATGATGCATTTGATCAATGTTACATAGGTTACCTGTGTAGGACACTTGCACAGTAACACAGTGTGATTGAGCTTAATGTTTGTACCGATAAGAAATTCAGTTTTTTTTTCCCTTTCATGTGTGTACTCATCCCAACTTTTCAACTATTATATTGAAGCTTTGGAACTATAAATTGTTGTTACTATACTTTTTTTTTCAAAATAAACACTAGCATGATTACCTTGCATATACTTGAACACTTTTCTCTGTGGATCATTGTCAGTAAATTTGTCTAATATCAGATTGCATCCATGCACCCTCCAAAAAATTATGGCAAGTAATGTGCTCCTACTTTTTAAAGCTAGATAACAAAAAGAGTTCATGAGAACTGATAGCCAATTTATATAGACACAAATGGACAATATTTTGCTTTAGTAGAAAATGTAATTCATTATTTGTCAGAATCATAAGAGTATAATTCCACACCATAACAGATACGAACTTTTATTAGTTTAAAAAAGTAGTAGTACAAAAAAGGCACAATTAAGTTAAGACACTGTGCCACTAAAATTTAACATGTTTGTTCCCTCGTTCTGGCATAAGGCAGTACATCAACAACTCTGGTGCTTATTTCACATGATCACATGAAATCCGGACTGAAATGGTTTAGTCTTTACAGCATGTTATGACAGCTTGGCAGCATGAGGCATACAGATTTTTCTCAATTTTCATAGACTTGTGTGGACTCTTTCCTGTGTTGATGCCATTGCAGTTGTGGACATCAGTAATTTAGCATATTCCTGAAGAGTCCTCTGTGACGAAAAGAAGGCCTAAAAAAGAAAACAAACTTTTGTTTAAAAATAAATAAATGGGAAAAAACACCACTGGTTGGTATTGTCTCTCATGTATTGGTCTCACCTTTGGCAAATTCTCCAGTGTGGGCTCACAAGAAAGAGCACACCTTCTGTGGCCTGAACGGGTTAGTACTTGAAGAGACACCTGTGAGCAGAGGGTCCTGAAGGGCATTCTGCATGCAGAACTGTTGGAGGTCCGCAGCTGCCTGGGATACCTGGAACAAAATTATAGAAGGCGTATGCCCAAGTTGTCACCAAGCTGTGGGTGTAACTATAGCCAAATCCTAATTAACCCCAAACTAAGTGTAAGTCACATGCCACTCTAAGCCTAAATCGTCAAACAATAAATCTGCCAATCATGAAATCGATTCATGTCAGTTAAATCTTTGAAGGGCTAAGGACTTAGGGAGCAACATTTGAGAATTGACATTCAGTCTGTATACCTTATGAGAAACCCAAATTCATTGCAGGAGCAGTTCACAAACATTTCATTACAAATTACGCCCCTTCAGTGCATATTTAGTCGTGTCCCCTGAAAATCGAGCTCACCCAATGAACTTACTACTAATAACAAAGTGCTGTATGCAGTAGATGTTTCAGTTCAAAACAAGACATTTTATTTAAAACTATTTGCATACTTAGGCTTATTAAACTTGGATTTATTTATCTAGCTAGTAAAACCAAAGTCCTAAATTAGGTAAACGTTAGTCGCCAGTGCCTGTGTTAAAATTATCAGGCACAAAATGCTCTTTTAATTAATATTAGCCTGCTAACTAGCATCACAGACATGGAAATAACATTACTTCAGATACATAATCACGGACACAAAACTAAACAGTGCCTTTTAGTTAGTAACTAGGCGGATATGGTTGATTTCATTGCATCTTTTGTCACTGTCGTAATTAAAAAGCATCAGTTTTCCTATAGTGCTGTTGCAATGATGGCTTGTCCTACCTTAGCGTTAGCTGTTAGCGACAGTGTAATATTTATTTAATAGAAGTTTGGAAGTAACTTAGCCTTCAAGTGGGCTAACGTTACATAGTTGAACTCGTTGTTACAGCACATTACTTAGGATTTAAAAAAAACTATGTGGTCTTAAAATGAACAACTCGACCTATTGTCAGTCTTTCACATTAACTAACGTAAGACCCCACGCCCTGTTTAGTCAAGTGATTAGCATGCATAGCGCTCACAGCCTAGCTATCTAGCTAACTTCTCTAGCTCACAGCTAACTTAAAAGTTCATTAGTCAAGGATGTAACCTTGCATACCTTCACTCTGTTTATACTCGCTTCAAATCGGAGTTGCTGAACAATCTTCTTCATCGCCATAAGGTTTGATGCTCCCGACATTATTTCACAAAAGCAGAAAGCAACTTTGAGAACAACTGTGAACTTGCCTAGCTAGACCGCTGACACAAAGCGATTGTGGAAAGCGGTTTCCTGTTGCGGAAGTTAAGTAGGGAGGGGCCAATATCTTTTACTGGCTATGGGTCTATGGCCAATAGATCAGAACCCCACCACCCAATCCCCATGTGCTGTACTTGACAACTCAATTAAATTATATTATATTTATTTTGCACCTTTTACAATAGTATTGTCTCATGGCGGTTTACAGCAAGGAGCACCCAAGAGCAACAGGGGCAAGAAAAAACTCCCTTATGTTAGTCTAGGAAGAAACTTTGGGCAGATCCACGACTCAAGGGGCTAACCCAACTGCTCGGGGTCATCCAGGAAAAGTCCAATCAGTAGTAACCATGATAGACTACAAATTGTCCATGGTTTTAGCTAAGCATCATCCCAAAATATTGTCCCATAACATTACATGGTAGTCAATTCATAGACGGTTATCAAGAATTATGACTAGACAGTGTTGTAGCAGCCAGACATAGAGTTAAAGTAAATGTGTGAGATGAGTCATGGGGGTAACAATATGGGTCCATTTTGACAGTTCCATTGTTGGGGGTGGGGGGCATAGGCGTCTAGGAAGGGCCTTTGGGATGGAGAGTTGGTCCTGGCATTGGCCTCCCATAATGTTGGTTATGGTCCACTCAGGAGGGGAAGGTGACAGGAGTCCACCAGAAAGGTGGCAGGTGTTTTTCTTTCTCTTTTACTGCATAGTAGTTTTGTATAGTAGTTTTTGCATAGTACGTATTTATACATTGTAGTAGTTTTGCATAGGACATATTTATACTTTGCGCTGTGTGCATTTTTAAGGAGTTGCTTTAAATCTCATTATACTGTGTATAATGACGATAAATTCTTTCTATTCTATTCTATTATATATATATATATATATATATATATATATATATATATATATATATTTCTCGTGATTACAAGGAGACCGGCATTCTGGCATTTTAGGGCTCTAGGGGGGTTAAAAGGGACAAGTAAGTATTTAATGTATGTTGGAACGCGGTCATTGAGGGCTTTATAGGTTAGGAGGAGTATTTTAAAACTGTTACAACTTTTAAAAGGGAGCCAGTGTAAGGAAGCGAGGATGGGAGAGATGTGTTTATATTTTTTAGCCCTTGTGAGTGTTTGGGCCACTGCATTTTGTATTTGATACAGGTATTACTACACCCAGAGAACAGGAACATCCTAGGTAGACGAAGGATGTTTTTGAAATGTGTTTTACATGAGGTCATACCCTGAGATCTTTAACTTTTGTGTTACATGACAGTGAAAGGCCATGAGTAAGTTTTGGTGATGAGGTAGAAGGTCATCATCATAATTTCAGTTTTAAGTTTAAACATAAGAAATGATTACTCATACAGATTTTAATGTCTCGTAGGCAGGCATTGACATACTTGACAGAACGCAATACAATTAATGTATTAAACTGTAATGTCAAATATATAATTAATTACACACAATAGCCTGTACTCTGATTACTAAGGTAAACTGAATTGTTATTTATTTTATTTTATTTTCATGGAGAGAACAGGGCTATATGATAGCATATAATTGTCCTGTAGGTTTAGGCGTCCCCTCGGTCATGAAATACTCGCACTAACAACACTCTAAAACTGAAGGCAAAGTGTTGTGTCAAACCATGATCAGAGTTACTTGCCAAGGATTGGCTGAGTCCTGTATCCAAAGCAGAATTTTTAAAGGCTATTGGTTGGGAAATCAAAACTGTTATGTCTACTGCAAGGTTCGAATAATTTCACGTCTCACAACTGACCAAAAATTGCAATCGCCAGAGCAGCTATTGCATTTAAGGGCTATTTTTGCACGGGCAAATTTCTTTTTAAAAATGTTTTATTACCCTACAGTTTTACACTACCGAACTGGATGCTTTGCCACGATATGGTAAGTCACCGAAGGCTGCTTATTCGTACAGTAATTTTATGAGTTAGCGTTGTACATTGTATATTGATGTATTAGGCCAGTGGCTACAATATTACAATTTATTTTTGTTACAAGCCTGTAGTAATGTAACGTCATGATGTAAGGTTAGGTTATTAGGTTATCACTTACCCATATTACTTCTTACAACAAGCTTGCCTTTGTCTCATATAAGTAATCTTTCTGAATTCTGACCTGTTTCTCCTGACAGTAGGCTCGAATTAGGAAGTTCGAGAATTTTTAGTTTATTCTGACGTTTCTGAGAGAAAAAACATCTGGAGAAAACTTTACACGTTAGCCCAATTGATTTGTCTTTGAGAGACAAAGATAAGACTTAAAAGAGGCAATATTTTCTTGTTGGTGGATGGTGGAAACTATTTTCTTTCTCTCACCTTCTGTTTTTGCTATTATTTCAAGGTTAGCTTCCACAAGGGGTAAAGCACTCACTCGACGGGACTACCTTAAGGTCAACGTTCCACAAACATGGTAAAATATTTTTTTCCCACACACCACATCACACCATGTTACATACACTCTACTCAGACCTATTCATTGCTCATGTGCCACTCTCTATCAACAGTGATGAGATCATGAAGTATCTACTGGTGCAAGCCCCACCTCCTCGACCAGGATTGCCTCGGCCTCGTTTCTCCCTGCTCCTGTCCTCCCACCTGCAGTATGGAGTGGTGCTGGTTTATCACAGGCAATGTGGCATCCTTATAGGTAGGAGGTTTGTGTCACTGAAGGATGCATTGAATTAAGAAATGTTTTTTTTTTACTTGCAAATTGTAAGATAAGTTGGTAAGTTGTAACTGGATTGCACTGACAAGTCAACACCCTGCTTCTGATTGTGTGCTATAGGGGGTCTGCATTAGCTTCTCAGGGTTAGAGTTCAGGCAAAGTTAGGTCTACAGGGTTGGGATTTACCACCTGTGGAATCAAAAATGACTATTCTTATACTGTTTAATTTTAATCTTTTGCCTTCTGAAATGGCCACGGTTTAGAAGAGCTCCAGCAGACTATAGAAAGACTGTTGCGACACCATCAGCCCAAGATTGACCTGGTGGTGGACAGCAGGTTAGTTTCCAGTTTCTATTGGATGCAGCGTTGTAGCAAACAAGCATATATTACCTTGGGCCTGTATGCATTGCTTTGCATATGTTAGTCATCACCCTTACAATTTAAGTTTAACATTTAAGATAAGGAAAGGTTATAGACCAGTGAAGGGACTTCTTTAGGTGCAGATTAAGTGAGGAATGATGGAGATGAGTGTGGGAGTGGAAACAGATGCAGAATATATCCCAGAGATTAAGGAACAGCAGACCATATATAGAGAGAAGGAAGCACCCAGGATTACTGTGCAGGCACTGCCATTGAGAGAGATTAATCAGCCTTTCTTGTTCTTTTTCATCTAGGATTACTCATACTCTGCCCAGTGCTGTTGACAGACAGACAGACCCACTGTTTGGAGTGGTTAATTATGATCTTCCTAGCCCCAGCTCACATATTCAGGTAAACATCCAAGCATTGCAATTCAACTTCTGTACATTCTTAATGTCTACAGAAAGGGCTGGCATACATTAAAAATGTATTGTTATGCAAACAAAAAACAACACATTAACATATGGAAATAAATTACCTACTTAGTCCAGCTTCCAATTGCAAGAGTGCAACAAGGTGCACAGATAGACAGTGATGATAAAAGTGTCTAGTGAAACATAGCTATAGAAACACTCCAGTGGACCTGCATGATGTTGATCACTTGAGAATCAGTGCAGTGTTTTTGTAATCATTGATTGGAAGTAGATTAGAAGACTGCTTTGACTGTTAGGTCAGGTAGGTATTATTTCAAACACAGCACATGTGTTTGAGGCACAGTGTTTATTTTGTCATCTATATATGTGATGTGGTGGTCAAATAAGAACACAGGATAAGATCTCATAAGATGAGATTATGTATGTGACATTATATGTGAAGTGCACTAATTTGCAAGTAATGATGCAGCCATTGATGGCTTGTTTTCTTCTGTGTGTCCCATAATGTGTCAGCTGTTCTCTACAGAGTTTCCAGAAACTGCTGGAATCATGCTCACTGATGGTAGGTGTGCATGGCGTGTTGTGTTCAAACTCAAAATAATACTTATAATAATTTAAAAAGACATCAGGTTAGGCTGTTTGAGCTGTGGAAATGGTGAACTATGCCTCTCTATGTCCTTTGTGTCTGGTCCTCTTCGCCAGGCTTTACTGCATCTCCAGAATCCATCACTCTGAGAGAGCAAATGCCACCGATCATCTCCCAAGATGAGGTGCTGTTTGTTGTCATTTCATGAAAAACTTTAAAAACATGAGTGATGCCACCTTGTGCTGTTGTCTCATTTGGTGTAGAACCCACAATATCAATGTACTGTATGTCAATGAATTATTTAAACATAAGGATAATTTAGCAAGTGTGGGCAAGTGTGGACAATGGGGCAAGTCTTTTGCTCCATTTATGGTATGAATAATATTTCTGGTTAAAGCCATCTTCTAGTCTAACCACTTTTGCCTTCATATCCAGCAGCCAGTCATTGAATTTACAGAATTTAAGTCAGGGAAAGTTATCATTTCTCTTGCCCCTTCGTCTCAGTTTTTCTGTTCACTGCTCAGTTTGCAGGAGTAGAGCTCCCGCTGGAAGGTTTGGTTGAAATGCTGCTGGAGCAACCAGATAATTATATTGAAGGTGAGTAGATCAAGCGCTCTCAAGTTCTCTTGCCATTCTTCATGCTGCCTAATTTGGTGAAATACTTCTGAATGTTCCTGTCATCCTTGTTAGCAACAAGAAAGACATTTTAACTTTTGAAAATGGACAAAATCTTATTTCTCTACTCTGAATGTCTACCATTGCCTAGCTGCTCATTTGTTTCTCTTATATTAAGCACACCTTTTAGATAGAAGTCTGTCTTTAGATCACTGCCCTGTCCTGAAGAGTTTCAATGCCATTAAATTGCATAATGAATTCTGCATGGTAAGGAATGGCTAGGGACCAGCAGATGGAAACAGAGAGGTTATCACCGCAGCAAGACCAGGAGCAGGTAAGGCAGGCAGAGGTGGAGCGGGGGCAGGACACAGAGCAGGAGAGAGAGGTTGAGAGAGCCGCAGAGATGGAGAGGACACAAGACATGGCAGGCACCATCCTCTCTGCAGACCAGTGAGTCAGAGAATCACAGCCACAGAGTGATTTTGTTATGGTCTGAACTAGGCGATACCATGGAGATCCACATCCAGCATGCAACAGGGAAATACAGTATTATCACATGGTTTTTCACACAATATTAGCCGCTTTTGAATAGCCTTTGGTCTGAAAGTGTGCTATGTGGAGAGCATGAATGTGCTGCATGTAGCACAGTTTATTTATTTGTGTTCAAAAACTAATTTGTTGTGAATAAGCATTATTTTCCAAAGGTTATTTGAAAGGACAGTAAGCATTCTCCAGGTCCAGAAAATTGATAATGGTAAGTATGCTTTAGGTGCACTCCATTGTTACCTCATACCTTTATTTACAGACTCCAGGTGACAGCTAGCACCTCCAGCAAGGAGCCTACACTTTTGGCAGAGGAAGGGATCGCCACACCCATGGAGGTTCTTGACATTTCCGGAGAAAGGACCCCCATGTCTGTGCATTTTCCATCCCCTTCGCCGGTGCGCCTACGGCCAAGAGAAGAGAGAGTCCGACAGAGATCTGAGAGCCCAAGTCTTGAGGTGTGTGTGTGGACTGTTTTCGCAAAACCACACAGATTGCAGTTTAATCATGAAAAAAGAGTCTTACAACTCTGTTCTAATGTCAGGATCGTGATGCTTGACGAGAAGTGTACAAGAACGGTACACTAAACAGAAGAGGTCCAAGCACAGTTTGGAATATTGAACTGTAGTTTGACTTTCAACAATTATATCACAAAAATAAACTTTATTGCCATATTTGTCAGACAAATTGAAATCGGATTTCCCCAAAATCTTGCAGCCCTGGTATGTGTGTACAACTCTGCCCGTGTTACTGTAAGTTCTGCCTCTATGGTTTGGCTTTCATCTTGCTTTGGATGATCTGACTCAACAGAATCTGTGGATTCCCGTAGTCATAAGTCTCCCTCATTCTCAGTATGTGTGTACTCTCCTTCAGCTCCTAGAGTTGCCTCCTATTGAGAAACAGAGAAGAAGGAGGCAGCTAATCTTCATTGATCAGAATACCCAAATCTCCCAGGATGAGCTGAGAGCACAGATTGATGATGTGCATTTTGAGACCAGAGCCCTAGTAAGAAACCCATGTTTGTATCTCTTCTCATGGTTTCTCTAAATGGAGAGCAATATTAACGTATATGTACAGTCATGAAACAGCTTTTGATCAGCATTTGATCAACATTTTGAATGCAATGAATCTTCAGTTATAAGGAAGACTTGTATGTGCGCATGCACATAATATAAGGACATGAAGACTTATCAATCACAACATCAAAACACAGACTCAGAAATTTGGATATACCGGTCTGCCAGCTACATGATAATACATGAAAATACAGAAAAAAGAGAACAGCATCTTGTCTAGGTTAGAACGGCAAATGAGAAAGTCACTAACTTCACTTTAACTTTGAACTTTAGGCTTTTAATACAATCTGTTTTGAAAGCTGAAATTTGTATGTATTTGTATTTGTTCTGCTGTTTCGTAAGGCAGAGGTGTTTGTGGACACTCCGGCTATGAGAACATTGTCTCCTGATGAACTTCTGAGCAACCCCTGCTGTGGTGAGTAAAGGCAGCCTCTTCAGAGACACAGTCCACATGTTCTTACCAAGACCACAGAGACACAGTCCACATGTTCTTACCAAGCCTCCTGAACACACAGACACTTTATTCTCCTTTATTCTCCTCAAACTGTGAGTGAGAGTATGACAACCAGGCACTGCTCTTCCACTGCTCTGCTTTTACAGATCTTCCTCAAGACATTCTGGAGATATGGAGGCAAGGAGCGACTCTTTGTTCCTCTCTCCGTACCCGGGAGGAGGTGGAGATGGAGGCCTCCGAAGAGGAGGCGGAAGAAGAGAGAGAGCTGGGAAGGAGGGAAACGGAGGAGGTCAGAGCAGAGGTGGAGCGAGAGACTGACATTCTGGAGATGGCAAGCGAGAGAGAGCTGAGCTCCAAGGACATCAGTGGAACCTCACTGCCACATCCAGAGGTGATGACGGCAGAAAGTCAGTGGTAGTTGATACAGCGCAGGCCTACTGTCAAGCAGCTTACCCAAGAAGTGATCAGTGGGGCTAAATCTATTTACTACTATTTGGGTTAGCGGCTGTCTCCAAATTAGTGCTTTGGAATGGCCCATGCACTGGCCTATGCTTTGTCATTTGGTATTTAACATATAGCCAAATTGACAGTTCTGAAACCAACTGTGTAAAGAACATGTGTGTGTTTCTCAAATCTCAGATCACTGCAATTTTTCAAATTATACCTGCTTGTTTGTGAACAGATCCCCAGAGAACTGGAGCGCTCCTTGTCTCAGGAGGGCTCAGGTAAGATCCTTAAATCACAACATAAAACTATATGTATATATGTGTATACACACACACACACACACACACACACGCACACACAAACATTATATGGCTCTCCAGAATGCTGCAGGAGGTTCTATTCACCTTGAATGGGCCTTCCCAGCGTTCAGAGGTCATTTTTTCTGTGTTGCAACTGCTGGGAAAGTATAATGACCGCTGTCAATGGCAACATTTTTTTGCTTCAGATTCACATCTGCATATCATTCCGTGAGTAGAGATCATTCATTCACTTATCACAGTGGAAAGTGAAAGGAGATTAGCTGCATTCTAGCAAAGTTTTCAAGTTGCAGTTGCGAACTATTTTATTCGTGGAAGCCACAAAACAGCAACAAATTGAATTTAAAAGACGTTTGTGTGAAGTTTTCTGTCATCGTTTGGCAAGGAAAATATTTCCCTTCAGGATAATCAAGACCTGTTTGTCCTGTCTGGAAATATTTTCCTATAATGACCAGCGGACAATACATTATCCCTTACATAACACATACAACACATATACATTGTCCACTGCAAAAAACATGACATGAACTATGTAAATAGACAGCATGTGATAAAGTGAAGAATTATCTGGAAGTTACTTGAATGGAATTGATTATGTGGCTTCAACAGTTACTTCATTACCCTCTCTGGAGTTGTCTGACAAAGATGTGTCAACACTTGAACCTATCGAGCTCCCGAGGTGAGGGTGAGTGTGTGCGTGTGTGTGTATTTGTGTGCGCCTGTGTACTGCGCTGTGTTTGGATCAAGAAAGAGAATAAGACTAGGTTGGAGAAGAGAAAATAGTTTTCCACATAAACAGCAAGGGCAGCCCATCATATTGAGTCCACCAAGTAAAGTCATAGGCAGACCACTGCAAGATGAGGTAGTGGATAGTGACTGCTGCTGGTGCCATATTTTAAAAGTTTAAGTGCTTTCACAATTTCTTATTGATATTGTTTGTGTATTCTGATGCACTTGGTTTGTGTTGGAGATCTCCTACACGACCTTTGCTGGGACATCTGGAGGACATTCCGGAAGAAATTCCTGAGCCTCCTAAAGCAGGAGTGAGAGCAACAGAGGATGAGTGGAGGTAAGATCCCCAACCCCTTTTGGCACTGGGATTATAGATCAAGCACTAAGCCTTGCACCCTGGTGACTGAAGGAGCTCCAGTCAACATTGTCAAATATATTTTTATGAAAAGAACCCAAACCTATTTGGTTAAACACATACATATACTGTACCTCAGTGTCCACAACCCTTGTGTCAATTGTGCAGTGTTTGTAGTTCTCCAAAGAGGAGTCCTACTTTTCTTAGAAGGGGAATGAAAAAGGAGGAAAAAATGTGGGTGGGGGAAGTGGTTGAACATCGCAGTCCTGTTTACATCCATGGCTGAGGCACGTAACCCCTCACTGCTCCCTGGGCGCCGCTGTAGCTGGCTGCCCGCTGCTCTGGGTTAGTGTGTTTCACTTCACTGTGTGCTCACTGTGTTCTGTGTGTGTGTCACTGTTTCACAGATGGGTTAAATGCTGAGGCTGAATGTCGGGGACCAATAGAGTGTATTTCCCTGTTTTCAGAGCCTTTTAATACAGAACACTCAAGATACATCGGATTACAGTCCATACGGTCAAATAAGTTTAACAGTCACAAATGCCAGATGAAAGTAGCCATGAGTGTTGAAAAAAAATGGTTGAAAATTTCAGGACCATAGTTTCTAAATGATTAGTGGTACAGACTCCCCCTGGATAAACCCATTGAAACCTGTTTGCAGATTTGAATTTGCTTTGCACGTCTATCGAAGACTGGCCCACTGGAGACTGGATTTCAGAATCACCAAAAGGCCAGGAACCAGTCACAAGCAGCTGGAATGATCTGAGGGCCATTGTTACATTGTATTATTTAATGTCTGCCTCTGTAGGGTGTTCTTCCAGCCTTTGGAGATGCAGGATGAAGTGACTTTTCTCTCTTTACTACCTCTGACACCAAGCCGTGACACAGTTGCTGTCTCGTTCTGGTATCTTTTAGGTGAGTCCAGAAAGATGCCCTGGTTATGGCACTTTAACATGGCAAGACCTTGACAACACATTTACCAAAAAAGCTTTGTTACATGGATCCACGCTTACTACTTACTACTGTATAGTGATGTATGTAAGGACAAGAAAAAATAATCTTAAATCTTAATTGATCAGAGTTAATCAGTGTCAATGCCTTAATGCCTAGATGTATGTGTCAATTTACAGAGAGTGTCAGTCTACAGAGAGTCATTGTGCACCAAGATGAGCCATATGGTGACATTTTTGTTTCACGTGGACATTTGTTCAATCAAGTAGGGTAACATCTATTCAGATATATATTTTGCCCTATTATAAATGTTATATTTGTACTGAAGCTTTTATTGATCATACTGTGTATGTCTGTCAGTTCTGATCATTGTTGAATTGTAATGATTAATTAATCCTCTCCTGTTAATCCTCTTCGGATTCATGTTCATATCTACATTGTTACCAAAGGCACTAGTACCGATTTTAAGTCAGGATATGCCTATTCTCATACAGTTTTATAATATGTAATTGCAGTGGTAATTTGTTAGCCTCATGATATGTATTTTGACTCTTTTTAATAACTCACCTGTACTGACTGCAGGCCTATTCCACCTGTCACCCTGACGTCTTATAATATTTTCCCGTGTTTTCACTGTTTTTCTCTGTTTCCTTGATGATTAAATAAACATTTGCTTCTAGTATTGGATTTCAAACAGGGCTGCTTATGGACTTCAGGAGAGTTAATGACACATTCAAACACAATCCCAAAAAAGAATTATTTTATTAGAAACACAGTTCTAAACTTGAGCTTTTGTACAATATATTCACATATATGCAGGATATTTTACATTTAACCACGTTTTGGCACTTGTCACCTGCAACAAGCATACAAGACTTGTGTACAGCACATCTTCAGTACATTTGGGGTCTTTTTTCATGAAATAGGAGTCAAGTATAAGTAAGCATAAGGCAACATATTTCTGAGAATCCCAAAACATGTGAAACAATTTTAACAAATATAGATAAATCAGTAGTATCAACTATACCAAAATATGGTGCACTTTCTAGGCAACTTGTCAACTCTAGGCAATTTATTAACAACCAACAGCTACAAAACTGGACATAGCAGAACAAGTAAATATACAGGACATTATAAATTACAACTTTTTCCTTCCTTGTATTTTTCTGTGTTCTACTTGTTTATAACTACTGACTGGGAATTGCCCTGAAATCACGTCATGCTAGCTCCCCTTACTAGATTAGTGATGCTGCTTTGAGAGTAAGGCCAAGGCTTTAAAATGACATTAGATGACTTTATTTAATTGAGATCTGCCTTTTGGATTTTATTTAGAAGTTGCTGTTCATATACATGGTATTATGCTTGGCTTGGCTTATTTCTGGTTTATTGTGTTAGCTGTAGCTTAGAATGCTATTTCTATTGTGCTACTAGACATCAAGAACAAGTGAAGTGAATGGAACTGTAGATGGGAGTAGTCTCATTACAGATGAAGAATTGAAAAAACACTAATACACATGTACAGTGTTTGGGGAAAATGTTTAACAATATGTTATCAGGGGCACTGACATCTCTGATCCCCTCCCTGAAAACCAGATATAGGCATCTGACCTGAGAACACTTTGTCCATGCACCTGATCAGTAACAAAACTGCAGCTCTTTCAGATATTGTAATCACGAGCTAGCTATCTGTTCAAATTTAATTACATATGAACCAAACCTTTCAGGGGTCTGGTATTGGCAAAGTCACCACAACATAAACTAAACTTTGCTCTGTTTCAAGCAAATTTAAATGCACATTGTTACCAATAAAGTGAAGAAACAGACTCTGGTTACCAGTAGGCCTATTGAGATATAGCTACAACAAACATCAATCACAAAATTCATAAATTCAATCCTAATCTATTAGCAACCATGTACACATAAATGTTCTCATAAGATAAAAACAACAAAATGACCAGCATTGTCACTTATACCATTTGTTTTGCTCTCACACCACATTTCCAGTCAAACAATTTATGATTCAAGCATTCTTTCATTTGGCAAGATGGGCGTCTTTACAGCCCAATCACTTAAGGTACCACAATAGTAGGAAAGGCAACAACTAAATGCTTGACCTCTCAGGTTAAATTCTCCTCAAAAATAAGGATGGTATTTATTTGATGAAATCAGATTAAGGGCCCCAATTTAAGTGACAGGACAATTAAATTGCAAAGTTATCTATAATGGACAAAAATGAACGGAAGCTAATTTAATAACTTGTCTAAATGAATTGGCTAATTTAATACCATGAGCAAGATCCAAAGTGCAGAAACAGACAGATCAATAGAATGCCCCTCCTGCCACTTGACAACTTTAGCTCAAGCACAAGGCACTTTGCTCATTCTTGCTTGACTGTGCAAATTAGGGCCCTCAAAACTGAATGCTGACCATAATGATGGGATGAATTGAGGGTAAAAGTCAAATCTGTAGGTGAGAGCTCCTCGTTAATCAAAAGGCAAGAGGAGCATTAAGCGGCAGTGGTTTCAAGGCTTCTTTTTAAACCCTAAACTTCAGATGCAGGAGGCTATACACTGGCTAGTAGGTGTATCTTGAGAGAGGGGTGTCCTCTAGTAGGTCATCCTGTTGGCATAGAAATAGAAAGGCAATCCAAATTTGCTGGAGGATTATAAGGTTTGTTAAAAAACTTTTAAAACCATTTAACTTAATGAAGTTACACAAGTATTTACAATATTGCACACATACAGTAGTCATTATATTTAATCTTAGATGTAATGCAGTGTTACATTACAAGCATACCAATGCGTATTGGAAAGACTATTCTCCCCATTGCAAAACAGTGGGCATTGAAATGAGTTTGAAGTCAATATTTTAAGACATTGTGTGAGTTTGGGCAAGTTAGATGTAGATCACCCTAGATTATTTGGGTATGTAAAATAAGACTCATAATACAGATGACCGATGCAAGCGTCACGCACTCACCATGGGGAGATCATGAAGCCGGTGAAACTCTGGGTGTTCGTGACGATGGCGGAATTTGAGGAAGAGCATAACAGAGGCTATTGCGGTGCAGACTATGAATACTGACACTAGTCCAGCCAGGATAGGGTCCAGCGGAGAGGCTGGATGGTGACCTTCATGTGCTGTATCTTGATAGGGAGCAGATGTGAAAAGACTGACATTAAAAAAATCATTCAATGGACACATGACAGGAGATTTTTTTACTTCAAAAGTGCATGTTGGCAATCTCATCTCCTAAATTTAATTAAGTGCAATGTCTATTTGAAAGAGCACTATTTGTCAATACTACAAGCTATTTTTGTGTCCGACTTTAATGAACACTCACCCTCGTCACCCACATCCAACTGTGGAGGCACATCCTGTTTGGGTGGAGCCACAGACAGGTGGCCAGGTGTCTGGGGGGCCTCTGACATAAGAAGTTGGGTAGGGGTAAGGGTTGGTGGTAGGGAGGTCATTTCTACAGTCTTTTCAGGCACCGACTTGGGGGTTGACTGATGGGTTGTCTGGCTGGATAGAGAAATAGGGGTGGTAGAAGACTGAGGTGTTGTCTGATCAGGCACCAGGAGGACAGGCATTGAAGTCCCTGTGTTCAAGTCATTACTCTCAGTCTGATTCGTTGATTCTGCAGGAGTGGTTTTCAGCTCTGTGTGAGCAATACCCATCCCTGGGGGAACTGATGTGGCAACACCAGTGGATGCTGGGTAAGATAAGTTAAAAGAATGGAAAAAAGAAACAGGTTGGAAGCTTTGAGTAAGAATAACATGGTTACAATGCAATGGGAATGTATCAGGTTAGAGAGAGGGGGAACAAGGTAATTCCAGATGTGAGCAAACAATTAAAATAAATACGCTGTCAGAACAACCTAAATACAAGCTTTTGTCTTTTGATAGGTTTTTGAAAACATGCATTGCCAACACAACATAATTCCGACGGTGTTCACGTGTACGTGTTTGTTGCGTGCTTATTTGCCTCAAGTCACAGTCACAACTACTTCAAGATTGTTTCAAAGTTCCAACCTCATTTCCCGGTAGCAGTTTGAAACCATCCAGTGACTGGATGGCTCCACTGCCCACCCCAGTGAGACATTAATATGAGGTCAGCACTCCAGCTGAGTTAAATATAGACATAGGTATGCCAGTGGTATGTATGATAGCGTTGTAACACTGCTGTCTGTATTTACAAACACAGGTGCCATAGGTGCAGGGGTTACATGGTTACACATGTAGAAACGTATGGAATGGAGAGTTCTGATAAATTCATATTTGTTATTACACTATAACTAACATAATATTGTATCTGAATAGCTTTTTATCCATATAGTCAATCGATGTGTGCTTTCTTCAGTATTGGAAGGAATGGTTTCACATGTTTGCATTTACATGCTTATTGCCTTTTGATGTCTCCCTCTCCATTTTAATGCAAGCTAGACCTCCAACACCTAGGTCATAGACTTACAACTAAATCAAAGAAGCCTTGAATGATCTCACACATGCTCATTGACAATGCTTGCATGATCCTACACAGGCTAGTCGACAATGCTTTCTCACTCTATTTTTTCCTCACGCTTCTCACTGTACCTGTAAATGAGAATGGCTTTGGGCTGAGCCTGGAGTGATGATGTAGTAACACTGAAGGGGTGGAGGAAAAGGCTGTTGTATGTAGAGAAATCGTGTCTTTCATTCCTTCAGAGACAGTTCCAAGTTCCGATGACAAAGGAGTGACACGGGTGGCCTCTGACACAGAGGGGAGAGTGACTGCGTGATGGGAGGTTTTCTCATGTGGTGGAGCACTCGAGGCTGCCTCCCCAGTGGTCGTTGTGGGTCTGGGGGGGGAGGGAGTAATGGAGTAGGGTGTCCCTGTGCCCACGTGGACAGTTGTGGGTTCAGTGTGTGGTGGATTCGTGGTTTGACCTACAGGAGGTGACAAATGATGCTAGCAATAAACAACTCAGCAAGACTGCATCATGCAGCTCACTACTGACTGGTACCTCAACTACTGAATGAAACACAGCCTGCATCTCACTGCACAATGCAAAATCACTGCCAGAAGGAGGAATGTGATTTTGTCTATTTGATCAGCTTCTAGAAAATCAAGGTTTTTTTTCCATACCTTGCCAACCAATGGTAAACAGCAGCTAAGGAATAGTTCAAAGGGATTCATTGTTCTGGCATAGGCTGTTACAGCAAAACATTTTCACAGTCTCTGAAATTTGTGTCGGAGGGAGAACTGTCTGTACCAAATGGATTGATCTTATTCTGGACTAATGTATTATTCAGGGAAGCTAACCACAAAGAAGGAGCTATAGAGTGGCTATCTGACATTTAGGCATGTGTGCAGATTTAACAACAGGGGTGTATCTCGTAATTCCAGTGAGAGTTTGGGCTTTGATGTTATCTGTCCTTTAGAATAATGTATTTGTTTATTTATCTTAATAACCTCTGAAATTCAAATTAGTTCATATTCCAAATTCAGTCACCTAATTACATTATCTAAGCAAAACAGGATTCATTTTAATGGCTTGGCTGTTTTTGAGCATAAATTTGTTATTCAAATTGTTATTCTGCTGTCTAGCTTATTTTATTGCTTAGGGTAATCATGTTAAAACATGTTATAATTAGGCTTCTATATCAATAACTAAATATATTGATATTTTTCAATAACGTTTCCACATTTAATTAGTTATGTAGGCTGCTTTCCCAGTTTTCAAAATGTCCAGTTTAAACCCAAATTAAGACGGTGCAATGCAGTATTTCATCAGTTTAAAAAAGTGCACAGTTTGACATAAACCAGAATTATAATGAACTGTGCGGAAAGGATATGTGTGTGCAGAATAATCCATGCGTAACCACACATAGACATTTGCGTAAGCAACATAATTTGTACGCTTTGGTCTCCACAGTTTAAGAATGAACACAGATCCACCCTACCATCCACCCTTTCGAGACAATAATCTGTCCACTTACTCTTTTCAGAAGATAGACTACATTTTGTGTTAATCTACACCAGTAGGCTAAAATATATATTATCAGTACATTTGGTCTACGTCATGTAAACGACAGAATTGCATGCACCCACTAAGACCTTACCTGACAATTTTCCTGGGGTGAACAGAAGCACCAGAGCACCCATAAAAATACAAATTTTCATATTTGTGGGTGTTTTCTTTCGCGGCGGGGACGGTGTTTCATCTGTCGGTTTGGTCACTCTTCCACAGAGAGGTTTTCTTTCCGTTACGTTAGTTGACTAGGAACATCATCTCTAAAAATACCCACGGGGTCTAGGAAAAGAAGGGGAGGGGTATGATTGTGTGCTCACACACGCAGTGCTGCCTAGGATCCTAAATCGAACAAAGACAAAAGAAAACTCACTAAACTAAAAAACAAACCCCGGAATTAACCACGATACCATCCACTCCTTTGTTCCTTTGCAATACGAAAGCCTGAACAGCAGAGCGATGCTCTGATGTCGCCTTGTTATCCGAGCGGTGTGTCAGCTGTCAGGTCTTCACGTGTGTTCTGGTATTGGTAGGCGGGACTAGGCTTACATGTCAAAATTCAGACTGTCTGGTCGCCTTCCCTGAGAAGACCCGATGAAAGGAGAAGCGCTGCTCATGCGCACACTGAGATTTACGCGAACCGTTTTGACGATGACCCCGGTCTTCACGCCTTGACACTCCAACAATCGGTGATTTTCCGCTTCTCCGTACTCTTTCAGTAAACGGAGTCAAATATGGAGGCCGGCTCAGCTCAGGCGGCCGAGTTCACCGTGGAGGCTGTAGAGAGGGTAAGCTCATTTTATCAGTGTAGTCTGACTTAAACGTAGGCCAGGCGGCATCTCTCAAAATACAGTGTAGATTATTCTTTGCATCACTGCGTTATTCTAGTCAACTGATTCCAACTTAATGCCAAGAAGAGCAAGATACCTAAACAGGCTGCCACACGCGGAATAGTGTAACAAAAGAGTTTGGACAAAATAAATGGTTTTCTTCTAGGTTTGGTGGCAGGGTGTTCTACAACAAATCCCAAATGCTGTATTTATGCTGACAAGAATGTTTAGACATCTGTTCTGACTGACAAATGAAATTCCAACAACTGTGCCCACCAAAGGACTTAGCTTGAGGAGGCAGTGGGGTTGTATGTAACTGGATATCTTTGTAAGCTATGCTATAATTATAAAATGTGCCATGTGGTACTGTGAGGCTTGTTGCTGTTGGCAACATCAAGACTTTTAACAGTTGTGGAAACAATGAGCAATGGAATAGCCCCCCCCACACACACACACATACACTGTTTTGCTGAAAAGGAAATGCCTAAATCGAGTCCTTTTGGTTGTAGCCACTGCAGCAAATAAACTTGTGTGTGTGTGTGTGTGTGTGTGCGCGCGCGGGCGTGTGTGTGTATTTGCTATCACTCAGGCTCTTCATCAGCTGTACTATGATCCAGACATGGCCCAGAAAAACGTGGCACAGAAGTGGTTGACCCAGGCTCAGATGTCTCCACAGGCTTGGCACTTCTGCTGGGCCCTCCTCAGCCAGGACAAGGTAGCCATACACACACACACACACACACACACACACAACTACATAGGGGTCGACAAGTTTAAGTGGTGGTCTGAGTAAAGGGTTGGAAGGGGTATTCAGACTGTAACATCAAGAAATGATATTTCACAGAGTTAACCATCAGAATAGGTTAGATTAGATCAAAAGCTGCAGTAACTGCCCTCGTTCTTTCAACAGGTCCCAGAGGTCCAGTTTTTTGGTGCAAGCACACTGCATGCCAAGATCTCAAGGAGCTGGGGTGATCTTCCCACAGAGCAGCACATCTCCCTTAGAACTCAGCTCATTGCCCAGGTTGGCCATTTTGCCAGTGGGCCCAAGATGGTGCTGACGAGGCTGTGTGTCGCCTTGGCTTCCCTGGTCCTCCACACAATGCCAGACAGCTGGCCCACCGCAGTGCCTGACCTGCTCCAGGCATTTCAGACCGGAGAGGGCATCACCACTGGGGCCGATGGCCGTGCCCGCTGCCTCGCCATGCTTGAGCTCCTCGCTGTGCTCCCAGAGGAGTTCCAGAACAGCAGGGTGGCAGCAGCGCGGCGTACCCAGCTACGGTCAGCCCTGGCTGGGCAGTGGAGCGCCGTCTGTCCCCTCTTGCAGCAGCTCCTGAGGCAGGCCGACTCCCCGACACAGGTGAAGATGAGGGTCCTGCGGTGCCTGGCATCCTGGATGGCTCTGGACGTCTCTCTGGGGGATAGTGAGGGGCTGCTGCAAGACAGCTTCGCCACATTGACGGACCCAGAGCTCTTTGACACCGCAGTGGAGACTATAGTCAGCACCATCTCCCAGCCAGACTGCCACAGGTCAGTCGTGTTAGTCTGTAGAAACATTTTAGGACATTCAATGAAAATAAGCTAGTCACTGGTTATGTAGAAGTTTGTAAATATTGATTATGACAGGGACAGTACCATGTAAAACCATGTTTGCAGGTTTGCTGACACTCTGGTCAAGTTGGTTCCTCAGGTTCTAAGCCTGCAGGATCAGCTTAGGAAGGCTGTGGAGGCGGGAGACATGGAGACCTCTCATGGCATCTGCAGAATAGCTGTGGCTCTGGGGGAAACACACTGCAGGTATAGTGGTATTGCCAGCGGATTACAAAAAGGTGTTCCTTCTTCATCAGTGGTGACAGATGAATAGACTATTATATGATTAGCCTGGCAGCATCGCAAATCAGTATTGACAGGCCTAGGCTATTATATGATAAGAATCACAATCAGAATTAGTTAGTGTTAATTCTTCAAGATGTCTGATAGTGGGGTTCTATACACCATTGTAATCTCACCACTGGGTGGTGGGTAACTTTGTAGGTGTTTGTGTTGTCTTTGAATCTGCTCCACAGGACTCTTCTAGAGCATGTGGACCAGTGGCAGGGTTTTCAGGCCTTGGTCAACATGATCCTGTACTGCACTGGCATTCCTGGGCACTATCCAGTGGATGAGACCATCAGCTCCCTCACACTCACCTTCTGGTATACGCTGCAGGTTAGCCACAGCACGTTCAGTTGCTTTTAGCTTAACAGCCCCAACAAACCTTCTCAAGATCCTAGTGGTTATAATGACAGTTTTTACTTGTCTCTTCTCAGGATGACATTATGTCCTTTGATGCAGATCGACAGGCCCTTTACCTCCAGGTGTATAGGCCCTTGTATTTCCAGCTGGTAGATGTTCTTCTGCACAAATCCCATTTTCCCAGCGAGGAGGCATTCGCATCATGGTCAACTGATGACAAGGAACAGTTCAGAATCTACAGGTCCACAGAATCTCAATCTTATAAGTAATTTAGGTTGACACTATATAAAATCTGGGAAACTGGGCACACTTTGTATTAGCGTGTTCTTTTCTAAAATCCTCTTGAATACCGCTGGATGGATACTTCTGTCATAGTTATGCTCAGTCTTTTCATCCTAGGGTAGACATCTCAGACACACTGATGTATGTCTATGACTTGCTGGGGCCTGAGTTGCTGAGAAACCTTTATGACAGGCTTGGCCGGCTTTTGACAGACACGGGAAGAACAGCCTCCTGGCAGGTTAGTCTCATAAAAAAATCCCTATTCACACATATGCTCTCAGCCTCCATACATGAACAAGTACACACACACATACACACACACACTGTGGCTGATGGGAAGTGTCTGGCACATATCTGTTTTAACAGTAAATACATGTCCAACTATCCGGCTTTACTGATCATAAACATATTTCTTTCTATGGTCTGTCTCTCTTGGAGGATATAGAGGCACTTCTGTTTGGATTTCAGTCCATCGCTGAGACTGTGGACGTCAGCTACTCTGATGTCATCCCCGGCCTTGTTGGCCTGATCCCTCTCATCAACGTTACTAACGTGGAGCTGGCAGACACCGTGATGTTCACAATAGGTACAGTTCAGTTCTATCAGCGAATTCCAATTATGGGGTAAAACTGCTTTGTTTGGGGGAAAAGAGTTCCTCTATTGTGACTGAGGCTGGGCCAGGACCGAGGCCCAGATGGCTGATGTCTGAAATTCTCATCCAGTACACTATATTTTTGCGAAAATCAGCCATTTTCTCCTCATGGTCTTCTAGCTGTCCATTCTGTGTACATAAATATGAAAACAGAATACCTCAGCATTTAGAGGTGGTTGACTTGACTTGCAATTAAGTTCATATACAATATGTACAGTCTTCCACCAGAATAATACCCTCAATACTTTTATGGTGCACCTGACTGACTTCATTGACTGTCTCTGTGTTCTCTGCAGGCTCACTGGGGGAGTGGCTGGCAGATCACCCTCCCATGCTGGGTGGGATTTTGCCTGTGGTGCTCCAGGCTCTGACTAATCCAGATCTGTCCTTGTCCAGCGTCTCTGCACTGAAGAGAATCTGCCGCGAGTGCCGCTACAACCTCCAGCCTCACGCTGACAATATCCTGGCTGCTACACAGGTGAGCTTATGCCTGAGTGTTTCCATCCCACAGTCTTGTTATGCCTACATATTAACTCTCAATGTACCAGTGCTGTAACTGCAGTTTCAACAATATCTGAAATGTTCTCCCAAAAAACACTTTGTTTCCACAGGATGTTCTTGTCAAACAGATTCACAAGGTCAGTTTTTTTTGTACAGTTGACACTAAGGAACAGAATACAGTAGAGCATTAAGGTGTTTTAATATAAATATAAAAGCCTCTAAGATGAACATGCCATAATGTGCATGACATGTTATCTGGTGTTATCTGCAGAGTGCCCAATGCATGTGGCTCATGCAGGCCCTAGGCTTCCTGATTGCAGCCCTGCCAGAGGAGCAGATCCTGGGGAAGCTCCTGTCCCTCCTCAGCCCCCACCTCCAGCAGCTGGAGCACTTGACAAAGGAGCCTGTACAGTCAAGTTCATTAATAATAATTATACATTTCGTTTTTAGGTTAAACTACCTGGCTTGACGTCACACTGCTGTCACACAAAGTAATTCAGGAATACAATCAAAGTCTTTGTCTAGGATAACATCTGTCATTAACTCCAGTCATACCAGTGAAATAGTTAGTGTCCATATCACAAACATCTCAAGGACAGTGTGTCTCTGACTCCTGATCCTCTCAGCTGAAATGGTAGCTGTCAGCATATAAACAAACAGAGGAGACATCTACACTTCTGTCCTTGGTCTTGTTACTGACATCTCAGAACAATTACATGACTTTAGACAGTGAACACTTAAATAAAGCCCAAATGATTACACAAACCGTCATCCATTGCGTAAAGCCTAAAACATTAACATTTAAAACACTGAATCAATCACTGACATAAATAGGAAATAAATAATCAACTAAAATCCATCCCATCAAGAGAAATGTTGGAACATCCCATAATGACCACAGGATTACTTAATTGTCATTGCAATGTTTTCCCAAACACAAAGAATAACATACAAAATATTACACAACTGTATTTTTCTGCCTAGCCAAACCCGCCCAACAAATCTGCCATTGTCCACATTCTGGGCCTGCTATCCAGCCTGTTCACCACACTGGACACCAATGCAGAGCACGAGGGTTCAGAGGACATGGCTATAGCCCAACCAGCAGCAGTGTCACACCTCGACCCCCATCCTGTAAGTCAACAAGCCACCATCAGCTGACTTTTAGCAAATAGAAGTTTCAATTTGCATGATATTGATTAAATGTCTGTGCAGGTTGTTGTAGTACTGCAGCAGTTCTTCCCTCTCATCCAAGCTGTCCTCAGCAAGTGGCTTAATGACTCTGAAGTAGTGGAAGTAAGAGCTATGGATCTATCTATATATCTATTTATCTATCTATCTAGTGTGTTGTGGGTGGTCATGCTTTTCTTTCATGTGTGTGGAGGCTGCCTGTGCCATCTTTGCCAAGTCCCTGAAGACCCTGCTGAGTAGCTTTGCCCCTCTGGTGTCCCAGCTGTGTGAGCTGGTGGGGCAGATGTATGGTGCCATCCCTCAGGCTGCTGCACTAGACCTCACAAGACAGGTGGGCTGACTTGGTCCAAACAAGTTTATTTAGCCAAGTTACAGTATGCGCAGTTTATCTTATGATATGTTATGATATACAGGCTAGAAAAAACTTGTTTTTTTTCTTAACTTGGATTGTGCCTACATAAATCAGCTGATGGCAACAGCAACAGCATCACATTATCACATGACAGTTCTGAAGAAAACTGCAGGAATGACAGCAGTTGAGACATGTGAAAGTAAAAAAAAATAATAATAATTTTAAGTCTTTACATAAGTGAAGAATGTATAAGATAAGGTTTGCTGATTTGTTTTATCTTGAAAAGAGCTACTTGAGTCATTCCTTAGATCTTGAGTTTAAAAATGTGGCTTGTGTCCCTCATGTTGCTCTTCTTCACTAGCTTGTTCACATATTCTCCGGTGAGAAAGAACATTTTGCCCCTGTCAAGACACTGCTTGAGCTAGTGACCTCCATTACGCTGTCTATCTTTCAGCAAGGTAAACAAAAAGTTATTGGTGATCTGAGAACAGTAATCAGAGCTGTAATTTTGAAAAGCACAACATGATTTCAACAGTTATTTTTGGCAATTATTTTTGTGTATGGATGTAAGTGATTACCGAAAGATGGTCTTTGATGGAGTTAATTTCTTCAATGATGTGCACAGAACATATGCTACTGTACCTTACACAGTCCTAGTCATTTTAATTCTACATTCACATATGATTGTACTCTAGAGCCAAGAGACCATCCTGACATTGTGGATTCATTTATGCAACTCCATGCACAGGTAAGTCATGAGTACATTAAAGCTTTTTAGTAGTATTATGAAATGTAGGGATGCACCGGTCCAGTATCTGTCATGTAGGTCAATGCTGAGAAATTTAAAGCGACAGACACCTAATTATACCAAGGTCTACAAACAGCAAATACAACCTAGTAATGTTGCTGGAGCATATTTGTTTATTTAATGATATAGCCTGAATAACAATTTATTAAATGTAGGCCTGTGTTATTTGTTATAGGCTTATTAGCCTATGTCTTAGTTATGAAGGTGTTTATTAATTCAATGGTGATATCAGATCCGTATTGTGTGTTGACCGATATGTAAAACCTCGATATTGGAATCAGTATCGGAAACAAAAAGGCTGGATCAGTGCATTCCAAATGAAATTAATTAATATCTAGATCATCATAATAAAACACAATAAATGAATGCCTAGATGTGTGTTTTTTGTTGGGGGGGGGGGGGGTTATTCAACAGATAACCTTTGTAATGCACTTTTACCAACACGACATTAGCAATTGATAATGTAAACAGAGAACAGAGAGTTGTACACAAGCAGTTTTTTAATGCGCAAAAGCATCTCAAATGCTGTTATGACTACTGCAGGTGAGTACAACTCGTTCCTTATGCCTTTTCCCAGGTGCTGAAAAGAAAAGCTGAACTGTACCTCTCTGAGACATTGGACATCAAAGCTCTTTTCTACTGTGGTGAGAACATGACCTAATAACCGCAGTCTGACCTGGGCCTGGACACTCAATACTGTTTTGTTGCTCTGATACTGGAAGGAAGTGTTTCCTGCAGCAGCCTGTAATTGAACCCCATTAGTAAGTGATACAACAAAAGTGACTTGTGCAGCACGGCAAAGCACACACTGGTGTAATCTCATTCTCAATCACCTGATCTATTTGTTTATCCCCTTGAGTACACATCCCAAGGCTGCCGACAGTACAGATGCAGTGAATCAAACAACATAGGCTACTAACTGATTACTATATGAATCTTAAGGTTGAATGATCATGTAAATTTTGGGCTCTTTCTGTTCCTTCAGGAATCCTGTCATTCAAATTCCCTGAGAAACCTACTGTGAAATCGACATGTTTGTTTTTTGTAAGTCCACCACAGACTCTTAAAGACCTTGAGTATGTATTTAATAGTCAATTTACAGGCAACATATAGCAGGATAGATCATGTAGTTTTTGATATGTTAAAATATATCTAATGTTTCATTGCCCTTCTCCATTGAGTTTGATGTGAATGTTCTCACATTTACTGAAAGGATAGAACAGATGTGTAAATGCCCTCGGCCTGTTCTGATACACCACTGCTGTGTGTTCTCTGGACCCTTCCTGCTTCTCACAGACAGAGCTAATCCCCCACTGCGAAGACATCCGTGCTGTGGGTGAGGTGCTGCAAGAGGATGGGAAGCTGCTCCTTCAGTCCCTGCTGGAGGTGAGTTCCCTCAGCTCTCCATTTTGTTTCTTGTCAAACAGTTTCCATATACACCACACAGTTCTGACAGGTTAAGAAAAAGTCCACTCACTTTTGACAGCAGACATGCTACTGTCTACATAGAATGCTAGATAGATTTTGATGAGTTGTGGTGGCAGGCATATTGTCTAACACAGGCCAATGCAGACTCTGACAGGACATATGATGGGCTTGTTTGAAATGACTGGCTGTCAATGTTGTTAGCCGTCATGTCAGTCAGCCAGTAAGCCACCCAGCCGTTTTAAACTAGCCCAATATCACAAGGTCCAGAGCAATTACAGTTAATGAAAAATAACATTAAAATTAAAATTAAATTAATTAAAATTTTTAATTAGTTACAGTTTTTGCCAATCATTTTCACACTTGTCTCAATGCAGTGTCTACTTTTTCAAACCTTTCGACACTTTCACAACGACCATATACTATGGGAGCCACAGAGTGTTCTCTTTTGCATTACTTTAGAACAAAATCCATTCAATCACCCCTTCATCCGAAATTCATGGATACTTCTTATAGTCAATGTTCCATCTCCAACCAAATTATTTACAATTACAGCAAGTTTTGCAGATATGTAGATACTCCTATCAAAACAGTTAACTGTGAAACCAAAACCTAAAAGAAAAAAAAACAATATATCAGATGTGTGAATGCAATCAGATGTGTGTTGGTAAAGCACACTGTATAAAGTTTTGAAAAGGTGGACACTATATTGAGACAAGTGTTAAAATGATGAATGAAAAACTGTAAATGTAAATAAACAACCTCCATTGTAAATCACATCACAGACGCAGAACACTTGATGCAGCTTGCTGGAATCTTCCTCTTGTGCAGGGTGTTGGGGGCCAGGCCCCCCGTAGTCTGATGGAGTTCTTTGCAGAGGTGGTGTTGTGCTTGAACCGTTACTGCCACAGCCCCATGTCAGTGTGGCTGCAGGAGGTCATGCTGATCCCCAACTTCCCCTCAGCACGAGTCTCCATGGAGCAGAAACAGACTTTCAGTCAACAAATCCTCAGGTAAACTGATCGGCTCTGCCGGTCCCACTAGTTTTTACTTGGGTACCCATTCAAGTTTGGTGCCTAACATGACACCAATCTCTGTCTTTTTTGTCTTGTAGGGAGCAAACAAACAAGAGGCGTGCTAGGGAAATAGTGAGAGACTTTTCTCAGCAGTGTCGAGGTCTTCATGGCACTGAATACGCTGGTGATTACTGAGCCGTTTCTACACGACAAAGGGCTCATGAAACCGCATGCCCAACACTTTGGTGATCTCACCAAATTGCTGGATGTTATTAAAGGCATCTTTTCTAGGTTTTCACAAATATACGTGTTTGTTTGCAAATATACGTGTTTGTTTGCAAATATACGTGTTTGTTTGCATTTATATGGTTTTATTAAAAGGTTTGTGATGTTTCCCTGGTGGTGCTCTTCATTTTTGGTAGTAGGAAGGGAACTACAGTTAAATTTGAAAAAGGAATTTAACATATTTTTGAAATGATATATTACACACCCAACTTGTGCTTTAGTTGTTTCCTTTTGTGCTATCCTGGCCAAATCACATTAATATGTATGTGTGCCAGCACATCCATGACAAAACACATACTGATCCAAGATGTTCACAGAAGTAGTGTATTTATTCTGTTGTAGAAGATATCATGATAGCTTATGTCGTACTGTGTACACTTATCAAAATATAGAAAATTCTCACGAGAAGGTCACAAGTCTTGTGCCTTGCATTCCTCGCAAGACACAACCAACTGTTTATATAGATTTTAATATTTTTTTTAATTAACACTTCTACTTATGTAATAAAACATATCTGTTGACATTCACAACGTACAGTAAAAAGAAGACAGATATTCAACTGAAAAAGTCCCCATTCGGCAGGTGTGAGTACATGAATGACATCGCTTCAGAGAGAGCCAGGACTGGTGCACAGTCTTTGACAGTAGAAAAGGTCATCAGTGGTGGTAGTTCACAGGTCAAGTGTGTGAGCTTTCAGGCCAGGGGCCAATGTCACCATCATTTCAGAGAGTTTAGGATCAGTAATGGAATAGGAATTTGTTTGTTTGTTTTTCACTTTTATTTTTCTTGCCACTTCCTAAATCACAGCTCATGAAACTGAGTTGACTTGGCAGACCTGACATTTATTTTCCCCAGACTTTTAAATTGAAGCGCTTCCTTGTCGTCCAGATGATCTCCTCTACCGTCACTATCGTATCCTGGTGAAGAGGTTTAGTACAGACTTGGACTCCTGGGTGATGGAGAACACAGTGAGAGAGTTAGGAAGGAGAGGATGTAAGATGTTGAGTCACTGGGTGCGACTGAAGTTGGCTAGCAGGCTGACTCAATAGAGCTTTTTCATTGGGCAAAAGTTCACAATGTCATCATTCTGATCTTGTATCATCACTTTTGCCCAATGAAAAATGTTCCGTTGACTTAAAATCAAGTCAGCCAGTCAGCCAGCCAGCCAGCCAGTCATCTCAACCCAAAGCCACTGTCAGTGGGGCCACTCACCTTTGTGCACCGTGTTTTACTGAAGACGTTCCAAAACCTCAAGGTCTCATCGCCTGCCCCCGTCACAATGGCCTCCCCATCTGGAGAGACAGCCTTGAGGGAAGACAGATGAAGAGATGAATGTATGAAAAGGTAGAAATGGAAATCATATTCCCATTCTGATCCAGGGCATCACATAATGAGAACTACATTTCTAATGTGTTAACAAGCATTACATTTTAAACCTGTTAACAAGCACTACATTACAAATGTACTTCTAATGGGCGATCTCACATCTGTTACCAATCATTATATATCTAATGTGTTCTAATCTCCTATCTAAAGGATCCATGACTGTTGAAAGTACCAGTAGGTTTTTTTGACGACTGAAGACAACCACACATCAGCTGTATTAGCTGTGCCATGCCACCAACTCACCAGGTAAAGGACCCGATAGGAGTGCCCTGTCAGCTTGGCCACCTGCGTTAGTGAGGGGTACTTCCACACCAGAATTTGATTCTGAGAGTAGCCATGCGTGCTCACCTGGGTGAGAGAGAGCAGAGTGCAGTGAGTTGAATACACATAAGAGCAGGCAGTACATTTTTGGGTAGGTGAGTGTATGTAAGTGAGTACGCCAGTTTGTTTTTGTTTGTTTTTGAGATGGCCTTTTGGGGCTTTGTTTAGCTATTATGCTTGCATGCAGGAATGTGCAAGGTGTGTAACTGAGTGTTGAGTGTTCAGCCTCTGAGTGCTTTTGTCCTTACCAGTTCATTGGCGTGTTTGGACCAGGCTAGGTTGCACACCTGGGAGCCGGTGTCAGTGCTCTGCAGGGCCTGGCCTGTCAGTGTGTTCCAGAAGCGGAGGCAGCGGTCGGCAGTGCCGCCACCTGACGCCAGCAACCCGTGCTGGTGAGGGGACCATGCGATGGCCTTGACTGCCGCCAGGTGGTCACTGTACTGCTGCACAGGAAGCAGACTGGAGCTGTTCCACACCAGCAGCTGGAGGGAAACAGAGAACAAAGAACACAACTGAACTTGCGCTGCCATCAAAACGACACAATTTAGCACCATATTAAGGCATAACAATGACAGAAACATGGTTTAATGCTATTTCAATTGACACTAATAAAATAGAATTAAAAAAATTTAAATTATTAAATTAAATTAAATTAAATTAAATTAAGTATAACTAGATTACCTATATTGCCTTTGTTATTTTTGTTTACAAATGGCAACAGCTGCTAAGGGAGGAGAAGTCATGCTTTTAACCAACAATATCATTAACTTAAGCCCAAATGTCAGAAATAGTAAAAATCCATGGATTTGACAGAAACCAAGCCATTTCTACGGGATTGACATGCAGGTAAAACTGCTTTCTAAGATTGTGCAGCAGACAAGCAGCAGATGTTTCCAGTGGGATTAGCGCCATTAAAAACAATGGAGTTTTAAACTTTTTTTTCTTTTGATGCACTGCAGACACATCCAGTGCCGGCCACTAATCAAATATGAATCCTGATATCACTCTAAAGCCTATCTAAACTCTAAAGCTATCAAAATATGGCACTGTTTGATGTGATACTACTTGCATATGCTCTTAGTAACAAGGCAAACATATTTTGTCACATGTTTTTTTACATTTTTGCAGATCTCATCATATAAAGCATGGCAGTACAAATATCTTTTCATATTTGGATAGGGTGGGTTGTCTGGAAACTGGCAATATATGAACCATGATGGTGGCACACTGTATGGCTTCGCAATTTGCAAAACTATATGTACCGACAATACTTTTTTCATTTTCAGAGAAGAAGGGGGTGCAATAGATATAGGGCTGCATAATAAACCTCACTGTTGCTGGTCAGGGTGCTGAAAACACATTTCTGTTCTGACAAACAAGGGTCTGAGAACAACTTGTTTTTCACATCAACTACCACCAAGTAATACCATTGGAAAGTAGCAGTAACAGAAAGAGCCAGTGATATGCATATGCTATCAGTATGACAAAAACTAGTGACAAAAAAAGTCATTTGACAGAGAAGAATGAACTTTCCACTGAAAATTCCGCTAGCCATATGGGATTTTTTTTATTGGTTGGTTAGGGGCGTAGTCAGGCGGGAGGTGTTTGTTTCTAAGGTGGCCACCTTAACTATAAAGTACTGGGGGAAACCGTGACTGACTTCATGATTAGCTGATTCATGACTGTTAAATTTTTCTATGGTTCTGGTCTAAACCCTTATGCATCATTTATTATGGACTGTGTCTGGTGAGCATCAAAAGTACAAAATTCACAAACAGTACAAATTGTACAAAAAGTGCAAGCAGCTGAACTAATCATGCCAGCTGGCTAAGAGTAACCTCACTGCCATGCTGACCTTGTTGTCGTTGCCCCCCGAGGCGAGGTGCTGATGGTCAGGTGACCACTTGAGGCCACAGACCTCCTGCCGGTGACCCTGCAGTCGGCGCTCAGCTGAAGGAGGGGTGCGGATGTCCCTCTGAAGAATCACACGGTCCCGGCTACCCGATGACAGCTGCTCCCCATTCCAGGCTAATGCTCCTGAAGAGACACGGATTGGACTCTTGGTTTTAGATTATGACCGACTATACAGTAATGCCAATATGACAATCTAGTCTACTGTAATGCCGTACACAAGGCAAAAGTAATTTTTGGCCCACCTTCCCACTGACAAAAAAATTCTAGAATCTTTAACAGTAACAAGGAGGCTAAATGGGGTGCATTACTGAAGCAGGCAATTTGCGTTGCATATGCCGCACATGCAACGTGAACACAGACCCGATGTAGCCCTAGAAGGTAAATTATCATGGCATTCCAACCAGAACAGATGGCAACAATACTGCTCAGAAAATATCACCTGAACAGCCATGATGAGAAGGCATACTGATACAGCAGGTAACCACAGGAGCTGTTCTCTGTGATCCATAGACATATAATTCACATACCCTGCGCATATACTGTTCAACATCTTGCAGCATGTCCTAGACTGCATTCTCACGACGCAGCTCTAGGCATACAAAATGGATATGTGTAGTGTATTACGTAGATCTGTAATGCATGATGTAATGCTGTGTACATACTAACCTACACGTGCAGAATGACCCTCAAGGCAGGTCAGCTTCCGACTGGCTGCTGCATCCCATATCTGCACAAATCCCTTGTGGGTTCCTACAGCAACCAGGCTACCCTGCAAAACACACAGGAACGAGTAGGACAGAGCTGATCATCAATTGTAGCATTATACCTTATTGCAGCAATAACACATAAATGTTTTATCAGTTGTTTTCATTACAATAACTCACAGTGCAACACTGTTCCATGGATCTGTATGTATCAGTTCTGTCCAGGTGGTTTACAAAGGCTCTGATATAGCAATAGTAAGAATATTACTAACCCAATGCAACATCTTCACCCAAGGGCATTGGTTAGTCTATGTTTTTTTATGACATACCATGGGCAGTCCAATGAGAAGAAAGCTAAATCTTCAATGTGTCACATGCACTTGTACTGTATGTGCAACTCTGAGGTGTGCCAAACAAGCAAACATAAAAACTACAAACCCTTTCATTCCAACACACAGATGTTACAGAGTCTCCATCCACTGACAGGTCACATAATCGGGTCACCTGGGCAGAAATGCATGAATACAATCACATGAAGAAGATGCAGGCATTCAACACACTGGCAGACACTTTTGCTCCCCTTACTGTCAGTGACACTGCAAGCACAAACTTCTCAGTGAAGGAATTTTAGATGGGCTTAGTTGGTGTTTGGCCTCTGTGGCAGCACATAGTAATGTGAAAAAAGCCCAGTTACATCCCTATTGTGTTTTGTCATTAAGGCTTCACTGTTGATCAGCCACTTGAGATCTTTCGTGTCAATGTTTGAAATGACAAACATTCAGTTGAGCACCTCCCTTACCTGACTGGTGCAAGCACTCCACAGGTACACACATGCCCCGAGGCCCACACTCAGCAGGTTCCCCGCTGACCAGTCCACCAAGTTGAGGTAGAAGTCGTCCTGCAACTCAGGGGCGTCCAGCACCTTAAAGGGGATCTTGGAGATCTTGCGGGCTGGCTTACGGGGAGATCGCAAGAGCTTGTGGCTACAAGAAGAAGGAAATGACATTTGATTAATATATCACTTTCACACTCAGGGTGTTTTCACATATAGCCCCATTTAAGCGAACTCAGTCCTCTAAAAGTGGACCAAAAAGTGAACCTAAACAAAAATAACTCAGTTCACATCGTCTATTTATTTGAAAGAGGACCCGGACCTTTTTCTGCTTCAGCTCTAATGAGACCTCAATTAAAAAAAAATGTTATTTACTAGAGTTATTGTCATGGGTGTGAAAAAAATCCACTTTGCACTAAAATTCATTTCCAGGATTCTGACTAGATCTGATCTGTCACTCAACACAGCCTACCAACCAATCACACCAACTCCCTAACTGTGTTAGGTCCAATCCATCTGGTTATGCGCTACGCAAGCTGAAGTAGTTACGACTGTGCGGCTGTTTTCTCTATGAAAATATTGCACTGTGCTTTTTGTCACACACATGTAGGTTGGTTGGTTGGTTGTTCACATTTATGGCCAATTAAGCAACTATGGTTATGTCATGGCCAATACAGGTGAAAAATATTACTCAAAATTAAAACCAACAAACAAACAAAGAAGTAAATAAATACATTAAATACATTTGTTTACATTAATGCACTTCAAAAAGTTCAAAACCTTCAGAGGTGGGACCTTGGTAAAAATATCTATCATGGTACTTTCTTTAAAAAACTTCCGCCTTTGTATTCCAAGAGCAGGGCATGAAAAAATGTGCTTGATTGACAACAGAGCACCACAAAGATCGCAAAGTGGAGGTTCCCCTCCAGTCAGCAGAAACCCATGGGTGTATCTAGAATGTCCAATTCTACACCTTGTATAGACAACTTGGTCATATCTGCATGAAAATGACTGAATAGTCCCATGTTTCACCGTAGTGCACAGTTCGCGCAGCTTGTTGCCCACACAGTTAGTCCAGTCAGCCTGCCATTTGTCACTTATGTAAGAACAAAGAACAGGTGCAATATCAGAGACAGGGATGTGGCATTCAGCAATCTCTCTATTCAGGGCTTCTCTAGCAGCATTATCTGCCTTTTCATTACCAGGCAAGCCCACATGGCCAGGGACCCAACAAAAAATAATGTCCACGTTGAGTTTAGTCAAGTAGGCAACCTTGCGAAGTATGTCAACAATGAGGGGGTGGACAGTCTTTACAAACTCCAATGCCTGAAGGCATGATCTGGAGTCCGTACAAATCAAGGACTTTTGGAGTTTGAACTCTTCAATGTACTCAAGGCTTAAGAGCAAGGCTCGGGCTTCGGCTGTAAAAACAGAACACAGATTTGGGATGCGTATTCCATACTGAGCAGAGGCGACTACCATTGCTGAGGACACACAAGTATCAGTCTTCGAGCCATCGGTATAGATCGGAGTGTGCAAAGGGAATCGCTGTCTCACATCAAGAAAGCAACTGCTGTACTCGGTCGGGTGTGTGCTAGATTTCTTCCTATGACTCAGGTCATGCACAATTACAGGCTGTCTCAGGTCCCAAGGGGGAATTGAACAAAGGGGAAAGGACGTTACTCCATCCATATCAATACTCAGATCCTCCAGGAGGGGTTTAATTCTCAGTCCAAAAGGTCTGATAGACCGTGGTCTGGCCTCATAAAAGTCCAAATACTGAGGTTGGAAGATGGTGGGGTATGCAGGGTTATTCCTGTTCCCTTTGACTTTGATCGCATATTGAAGTGAAAGTTTCAGGCGTCGCAATTGAAGGGATGGTTCTCTCGCTTCTACATAAAGACTCTGCACTGGGGAGGTTCTAAAGGCCCCTAGGGCCAGTCTCAAACCCTGGTGATGGACAGTATCCAGCATTTTAATGTAGGAAGCTCTTGCTGACCCATAGACAATACTGCCATAATCCAAACGGGACCTGACAAGCGCCCTATACAGGCGCAGCAGTACAGTCCACTCAGCCCCCCACTTCGTCTTTGCCAGTACTTTTAAAATGTCCAAAGTTTTAATACATCTCTTTTTTAATGTCTTCATGTGAGGAATAAAGGACAGTTTATTGTCAAGTAATAGACCAAGGAATTTAACCTCTTGTGCAACCGGGATTGCAGCGCCTTCCAGATACAATAGTGGGTCATGATGTAGAGCCCGAAGTTGGCAAAAATGGGTGCACACAGTCTTGGACTTAGAGAATTTGAAGCCATTGTCAGTGGACCAAGTGCTGATCTTATTTATGCAGAGCTGAAGTTGCCTTTCGATTATACCCATATATTTCCCTCTATAACAAATACAGAGGTCGTCAACATACAGGCTGCAGAAAAGATTTGGGTTGATTTCCTTCGCAATACTATTGATTTTAATACTGAAAAGGGTGACTGAGAGGATGCTTCCCTGAGGAACTCCTTGTTCTTGCAAGCGTGGCCTTGAAAAGGTAGTACCTAATTGAACTTGAAAAAATCTATTGGACAAAAAATTAGAGATAAAAATGGGCAGACGACCTCTGAACCCCATGTAGTGCAAGTCCCTTAAAATTCCATATTTCCAAGTGGTATCATATGCCTTTTCAAGGTCAAAAAACACTGCAATTGCATGTTCCTTTCTGACAAAAGCGTCCCGTATATAGGCCTCCAATCTAACAAGATGGTCCATAGTGCTCCTTCCTCGCCTGAAACCACATTGGAAGTCACTTAAAAGCCGGTCTGATTCAAGCATCCACACAAGTCTTTTATTCACCATTCGTTCCAAGGTTTTACATAGGCAGCTGGTTAGAGCTATAGGACGGTAGTTGGTGGGGTCGGTATGATCCTTACCAGGTTTTGGAATGGGAATGATAAAGGCTTTCTTCCAGGACTCAGGTATTGTCCCTGACTCCCAAATAACATTAAACATTGCGAGTAGACGGGGTAACACACTGGATGGTAAATGTTTCAAGAACTGGTAATGAATCATATCAGGGCCCACAGCAGTGTCATGACAGTTTCTTATTGCACAGAGGAGTTCATCCATACAGAATGGCTGGTTGTACGGTTCTGCGTTGTCTGAGGAGAAATTCAGGGCTCTTGCCTCCTCCTTTCTGCGCACGGTTTGGAAGTCTGGGTTGCAATTTTCCACAGAGGAATTCTTCTCGAATGCCTCTGCAAGTTCCTCCGCTATGTCTTCCTTAGATGTCAAAAGACCTGTGTGACATTGTAGATGTTGAACTCTGGCAGTTCCCCCTTTGCTCTTCATCTTTCTAATAAAACTCCAGACCTTTTTTGAGGATACATCTCCTGTAAGGCTCGAAACGTACTCTCTCCAGCTTTGAGATTTTGCAGCATTGATAGTCCTACGTGCTTGGGCCCGTGATATTTTCAATCTCGTGAGATTCGCTGCTGTTGGGTGCTTGTTGAACACCCTCTCTGCCTTTTTCCGGGCATGAATGGCCTTTTTACAGTCATCATTAAACCACGGGTTAGATCTGTGGTGGGGCTTCCCTGAGGTTTTTGGGACAGCTTCCTCTGCAATAGAGATCAACGTTTTAGTAAAGTGATCAGCTGGATTGTCAATATCTAGGGGCATGCGACCCAATTGGATATCACAGCGGTACTGAAAGAGACTCCAGTCTGCCCTTTGAAGTTGCCACCTTGGAGGTCTCAACTGTGTATCTGTGCCAATGGAGGACATGATCAGGGGGAAATGATCACTCCCACATAAGTCATCCAGTGGTCGCCAGGAGAAGTCGAGAAAGAGGTCAGGATCACACATGGATAGATCAATCGCTGAGTATGTGCCATGGCCTGGATGTAAATATGTAGAAGATCCATCATTCCACAGGCATATGTCAGTAGCAGCAATGAAGTCCTCCATAACCTTGCCTTTAGAGTTAGAGTAGGTTCCTCCCCATGCAGGATTATGAGCGTTAAAATCCCCTAAAAATATATACGGGGGAGGCAGTTGTGCCAGTAAAATGTCCAGGTCCTGCAAAGTTACCGCGACGACAGGTGGAATATAGACAGAACACAAGGTAATCACTTTATGAAGTGTCAACCGTACTGCAACCACTTGTAGATGGGTAGTGACAACAAGATGACTATGAATCAGGTCATTTCGCACTAAAATAGCTGCCCCACCAGAGGGACGCTGAACATTCGGCCCATAAACATTGAACATTGAGTAATTCTTTAGAGTCACAGTATGGCTTGGAAGTAGGTGTGTCTCTTGAAGGCAGAAAGCAAGGGGATTAAAGAGAGCAGCTAGTTGCTGCAGCTCAGAAAAATTGGCCTTAATACCACGACAGTTCCATTGAATAATATGACTAGTTATGGTCATGTGGGGAAGATTGGAACAGGGCCTTTGCTCCTACTTTTGGGAGAGTAGCTTCGGCTACGATGGGTTGAGGGTTCCCTCACTTCCACATCCATAGGATTTCCACTCTTGGCTTGATTTGATTTGACTAGATCTTGGCTCGATTTAGGTTGGGAAGAATTAATACTAGATTTCTTTTTCTCTTTGGCCGGTTGGGATGGTTCCAGCATGACTGAAGTTTGACTGGCAGAAGACTGGGAGCTTGTTTTTGGTCTACTGGAGGTACAGGAGGATTTATTTGCGTTGATTAGCTGTGGCTTATCTCTATTCATCCAGGTAAAGTCCGTTTGACAGTCAACTGTCCTCGCGGGGGGCTTTACAACAGAGACAAAGGACTGCTGGAACTTATACGCAGGGAACCCTTCCACTTCTCTTCTTGCTTGCGGATAACTCATCTTCTTCATGACCCTAACTCTTTGAATTTCTTGCTCTTTGATCCAGACCGGGCAAACCCTCGATGAGGCCGCATGGTTCCCTTGGCAATTGCAGCACTTGGGTGGTCTTGTACAAATCAGTTCATGCCCATCTTCTCCACACGTACAGCAAACTGGTTTATTTTTACAACTGGCAGAGCCATGGCCAAATTTCTGACATTTAAAACACCTCAAAGGGTTAGGGACGTACTTATCCACTGGTACACTCAAATATCCAACCAGGAGTCTTTCAGGAAGGTCATGCAGGTTAAAGGTCAGGATATAAGTACCCGTTTTAATAATTTTATCCTCCCTTTTGAGAGTTATCCTCTTCACGTGAGTCACTCCTTGATCTTTTAATTCTGTGGCTATATCAGCCTCGTCCATATCATGGAGATCTCTAGTGCGGATTACACCTTTGCAGCTGTTCAGATGGGGATGAGGGAAGGTCCGCACTGGGACTCCACCCAAACTGTTGCAGTGCAGTAGGTTGTCAGCATGGGACTTTTTAGAGCATTCAACTAGAACTTGACCAGACATCATTTTTTTAACATCCTTGACAGTCCCTGCTATTCCTGAAATTCCTTTTTGAATCGCAAAAGGGGACAACTTAGTGAGGGGCACGTCTGGCGTCACAGATTCCAAAACTATAAATTTAGGCCAGTTATTCGTTTTGGAGGGGAAAACAAAAGCCGTATCCAAAGCGCCATCCGAGTCTCGGTCCAGTAATCTTTTTTTATGGGGTTGATTAGTAGCCATATTTGTAGTGAAAAATTCATCGTCTCTGCTCCTCACCCTCCTCGGAGCCCAACTAGGGGATGCACAGAGCTGCGGTACTCCACCAGATGTGCAACAAGGATACATCGACGGTATACTCGAGCGAATTAAACAAAAGGTGTCGCATCACTCGATTGACCCTCAGCCAAAGCTTGACCAGCCGATTGGTTGGATCGGGCCCTTCCAACCTCCCGTCTAGGTGAAGTAGGAGCCAAAGCACTGTGTTGGACGTACGGAAGTCGCAACAAGCCACACTCCTCAAGTGCCAGGCATTCGTCCTCCACCGACACGGGTCGCAACTCACGACAAACAAGTCGCCCCATTTGTCGCCTCTTACGATCAGCAAGGGGGTGCTGGGGACCTATTCTACCCCGGGTCCCCACGGGGGGTCACACACATGTAAAGAGTTCAACAGATATACTGAAAAACGGGGAGCAATTCTGTCACGTTATGTAGCCTAGAAGGAAATTCTAAACACATTGTTTTTAGAACATGTAAAGAACACATTGTTGTGAGACCATATCGTTCGTTTTTATAGGGATCTGGGTGCGGTTGGAGTGTTCACATATGCGCTAAAAATTGCTGAGTAATCGGTCTAAGTTCATTTTGAGGGCTGAAAGGGTCTCTTAAATTCTGTTTTTTGTTCAAACATGAAACATCAGTTTAGCTTTTTTCTGATTTTATAAAAACTTGATACCTCTTATTGCTGAGTGGGGAGAGTGAGTATGGAGAGACTTCATTGCCACTATCAAAAGGCACTCTCTTTGATTGCACTGTATACTGGAGGAGAAAGACAGAAAGAAAACATTCCCATATCAGTATACTACAGATCATCAGGATTACAAGCAAGAAATAGGGGGCAAAGTGGAGACAGAGGATGTGACAGTGTCACATCATCTCACCTTGAAAAGACTATGTGTATCCTGGGAGAGGATGGCATGGCGACGGTCATCCGTGTGTGGATCGGGGACTGTTTCAATGCCCGCTCCAAGCAGCTCGTTCCTCAGCAGTGCAGCATATGCCACTGCATCTACCAGAGGAAAGACAAGGATTAACAAGAAGACAGTCATCACACCATCATTTAGACAAACTGGTTTCAGTATATACCCTAAGACCTAAGCCCTCACGCTCTTAACTGACTCACTGTTGATTGAAACACTGCGACTGAGTTTGTAAGACTGAGTGCTCAGCTTGCTATATGTAGGACAGGTTCTTCACCTGTGACAATCGCTCAATTAATAGCACTAAAGTCATCAGCACATTTCTGTTTCTGATTTATGGCAATTGTTTACCAACATTAAGTTTTTGACCTTTCCATGCCTTTAATGTTTCACATAACAACGCAACAAACTGTGGGTAATTCCCTTTAGCAAAATCTGCAGAAGTAACCTGCATTGTCCTGCACGGTCGGTCCAGCCCTGCACAAGCTCGGGCTCCAACATGCGACTCGCAGCACTACGGACTGGGAGTTGAGCTAAAACCCTATGCTGCTCCTGTCACTAACTAGCACCTCTTTTTGAAGGTCTCAGGAGGGAATTATCCACCAGTTGACTACAGTTACACAGAGATGCCGACTTAAGAAAAGGGCTCAGAGAGGGTGCAATCGAACCCTCACGCACCTCAGATTTTGACAGTGGGACACCCCAAAACCCTCACAAATTTAACATAAATGCACATCCAAGTCTGTGGGTCTGCAATGAGAGAGAATGACACCAGGCCACTGATGCCTCTGGAAAAGTGGGGTGCTCACTAAAGTGTGTGGTATTGACTGTATTGTCCACACTTTGTCTAACTGCACTGTCCAGTATGTCTAACTTGTTAAATCGTTAATCAGGTGAGTGAATGATTAGCTACATGGCATGACAACACGCAAGACATTCACAACACACCTTTGCCTGTGTCTGCTGAAGAATCTTTCGTTCTGTGATTCTGACTGGGAGATCGACAGTTTTCCTGGACACACAGAAATTAAACACAAGGACAAACATGATCATCTGTGACATACAGAAAAATGTTATATTTGTCATACAACTAGAGATGGCTATATAAGAGTATCAGGAAAAGAGAAAAAACATTTAGACTTTACAAACAGAATCAAGCTACATTTGTCTGTGGATCCATTAGCAAAATAAAAATGGCTGACAGGTCTTTGCAGTGCACAGAGTTTAAGAACATGTTAAAAAGTGTGCATAAAACACATTGGGCAGATTCCACACAGCTGCAAAGCTAGAGGTGTCAAAATGATAAATTCCTACATTGGCATAATGGAAGTTGATGCTCCAGTTACTCCCAGCACGAGTAGGAATGAATCTGTCTCCTGACTTGATACTGACAGGACTGCATGCTGCATAACCAGGCTGTGAGGGAAAAATAGGACAAGAGATAGTTGTGTAAACCATAGGCACTGAACAAATATATTCTGACTTTGATTCAGCACCATGTGCATTAAGACAGTTCCTTGTGAGATTTTGACACTGATTCATATTTGTAAGGCACCTAAACATCTCATCTTTCAGCACTTCGTCAGACTATAGTATTGACATTCAATTAATAAAGACACTGGCTACCAACAATACAGATAGAGCAGACCGGATAGCATACGTCAACACGATAGACCTTAGGCAAATGTCCCTCGGGCAGGTTCTGATGATTGATTTGCCTTAGTAGGCGTCTTTCGTATTCCTGATCCATAGCTCCAGAAACTTTCAGCAGCACGCTCTCTCCCCCCTCAGTCTCTTCCTCCCTTTAGACTTCCCATCCCTGCAGAAAGAAAAAGAGTGGGCCACTAACATGATTATTATTGTCAACGTAGCATGATGATAAAAAATATTCATGTTTGCACTTGTTGGATAGCTTTAATTTTAACAACTGCAACTGTCAGGCTGCCGTACCAACCAAAGCTGCAGGATATGGTCAAAACTAACACCAACACACAGACAAAACAATCAGTAGTCGGTCAGATAGGCTCGGAGATTAGCATGGCATCTACTTTCGTTCAAATAATTCACAGTAGAATGGACCTTTGCAAGGTTGCAAAAACTGTTCCCGAGACAACCCCTGTTAGCCACACTGGGGTCTTTAACTCGTAGGATAGTTGTCATGGCAGCTAACGCTAGTTAGCTATCTCATGTTAGCGTGCCATCGGAGGAATGGAAGCTAGTTATCCTTTTCAAAAATTCCGAAATAACCTTAGGCAAATTTCTAATCAGTCATTAGGTGAATACAACTACTAACATATTGTGAGGTTCACGACAATCGTAGCCCTTCAACCCGTGACAGCTACCATTTAACGTTAACCAGCTAACGTTAGCTTATGAGATGCCTACGACGCTGAAAATGTCTCACCTCTGTCGTCCACACCGTCACGTTAGGTATGATGACCAAAACTGTCATGTGAAAAACTTAAAATTTCTAAGAATAAAACAGAACGACCCAGTCGTCTAAGTGCAGTTCAACAGACAGTAATTCCCCAAACGTTGAAATGACACTATCCAAAATCTTTCGCTGAAGGGTCTTCCAATGTTTATATCTGTATTAAGATGGCGACCAAATCAGCTGTTATGCGAAAACATTGCCTGCGCCTCCGCAGCGCCACGCAAGGGTCTTGCACAAAACAAGAAAAAGAGAATTCAAGGAATGTGGGAAGATGATGCTGTTGGGGACAGGATTGCTAATGAAGATGAAATAAACGCTAAAATATTACAATGAATATATTTCATCATTCAACTTTGGCCATTTACTCTTTCATTGCAGATTAGGTTATAGTTTTCAGACAAAACCTTTTCAAAAAGGCATGGAGGAGATGAAAAACAATGGTTGGTTATGGTTATGGGTCCTTTGCGGACACTTTTATCCAAAGCGAGGTAAAATACAGACAATATTATATTAACATAGAAGTAACTTAAAATCTAAACATTTAAGTAATACTAAATTAGGCTATTATACTTATGGTATTAAATGCAATACAGAGGTAGGGTATCAAAGTCAGGATTGCACTTAAATTCCTTATGAAAATTCATTAACAAATTTACTGGATATTCAGAGAGATTCATCTCTCAAAAATTAAGCAAAATGGGCTAGTATTGGCGAGATAGTTTTATTCTGAATTAATTTAATTCAATTCCATTTGCGTCACACATGTTCTGTTTAATCAAGGGCACTGTAATCAAGGAGAGACCAATGAAATATACAAATGAGAATCACGGTTTGAAAGCTTCCTTGTAAATGAAGTCAATTTAGGGAGCAACTGTTAACCTGCACTTTATTTCCAGGACAGGTTCTGCCTTAAAAACTATCTAACTAGCAGATACAGTAGACCTACTGTGAAATAGAAAATATAAAATTATTGTTAGCAACTATTGCAGCAATGTGATTCCAAACATGTAAAACACCAACATGGCAGAGGGTGTCACTACAGAGCAAAAAGAATCAGGCCAATCCACCCCAGTGCCCTTTCAAAGAATGTTTTACTGTAAAATATTACAATTGTTGGTGTATTTCTCATCTTTTTCTGATTGCATTTATTGCAAACATTAGATTCATTTGACTGATTATTACATTTTCTTGATAGTCTACCATTTATTGTAAGATGAAAATTGGAGAGAAAAAAATTATAAATAATATAAGAAAATGTCTGAATGTAAATTGAATGTTTGCACCCATGTCCACCTGTGCAGGTGGTGATATCACCACAGTTAGGGAAGCATGCACTAATGCAAGAGTTGTTAGAAAAGCACAGGTAAAGGAATCATGCATAGTTGCTGTGACAAAAGATGAGCATGAGCCAAGTCATAGAAAGTTAAGTCCCATCAGCTTCTCTTTCAGCATGGTTCTTCATGGGCATCATTCATGGGCCAAAAAGGTTACCCAGGCACTCTCGTCATAATACAATCTAAGAGGGAACACAATGGCGCTCATCTTGAGCCGATGCTTAAAAGCACTAGAGGTATGTAATCAGTAGGTGCACGTCTGAAAGCTGTTTTTAAGACCACCACCTCAGAAGCTGAAAAAAGCACTGCTAACAGCTCAGGGTGAGAAGAGCAACCAAGCATGACATTCACTGAAATGAATTAGCGTATTATAGTGTATCTGGTGATGCAGGTGAAGTTATATTATATACAATAGGCCTATTATACTTTTAAGAGCACACATGGCTTTCAGGTCTGAATTCACTCAGGTTGTTTTGCTGTGATTTACAGACATTTAAAAGGGGTTTATTTGAAATTCTGAATTACTTGTATAGGTGTACATCAATTCCAATGTTGTAAGCTAAATAAATTCTACAAATTGGGGCAGCCATGGCTTACTGGTTAGCGCTTCGGACTTGAAACCGATTGCTGTTTGCCAGTTCGATTCCCGGCCTGTAGACCATGGTTGATGTGCCCTTGGATCTAATTAAGCAATAAGCCAAGAGAGGCCGAGAAACCATATTTAGAACAGCAAAACCCACGGACTTGAGTATCTTATTGCTTTTCTAACACTGTTACAACAAATCTTCGATAAGATTTCATTAAATATAGTCCCACAAATTTAAAAAATACAGTGAATTAATAAATAACCATTCATATAGCAAACATATAGTTCCTTTGGGGAAGTGGTTACCAGGAAACACTAAATGCTACAATGCTGAGATAGGACGAAGTAATATGGAAGAGGCAAACCTGTGTGTTTGTGCTGGATTTATAATGCTATTCAGACAATCACAATCAAGGAACAAAACAAGCTGTTTTAGAACCGGGGCGCTGCTGTAACAGGAACCCACTGCTCTGGGTTAGTGTGTACTTCACTTCACTGTGTGCTGCGTGTGTTTCATTAATTCACGATTGGGATAAAAGCAGAGATCAGAGATCAAATTTCCCTCACAGGAAAAAAGAGTATATATATATATATATATATATGTGTGTGTGTGTGTGTGTGTGTATATATATACATACTATGTACTAAATAAGCAGGACAGAGAATGCACATCCACTTATAAACATAAAATGATTTATTTTATTCCATATATTGCCACCAGTCCCTGCAGCTACCTCAGGTTATTGCCTTGAGTTATTGCCATAGACTGGGTTATTGAAAAATTTAAAATAAGACACAAGACTCCAAAGGCAAGAGGAACAGGAGCAAATTCTTAAGTTTGGACAGCAAGACAGGTGGCCCACCTGGGTGAGTATTTGAAAGATCTGTATCTACAGGTAAAACATGGCTAAAGAGGCCTCAATAAAGGCAAATACTATATCAAGAATTGTTCTTTCTTCTACTATCCAATTGTCTTTCTGACTAAAACCTAGTATCTGTGCCGACCATATCAATTAATGATGTTTACACACAAACCCACACTATTTTCCCCTCTGAAGTAATTGTTTTGATGAACGCGAGGAGTTAACAAGCATGATGATCTGTAGGGGGTGTGTGCAGCATGGAGCCTTCAGCGGGGGATAGTCTTGTTAGAGTTTGTCCCTGTCAGCGCCTGCTGTGGAGGGATCCATATTCTCCCTCTAATGACCATTGCCTCTATATTAATGGTAGACATGGTTAATTATTACAACAGACTTACTGGCACTCTGTGGCTAAGGTGATTGAATATATTGATTAAAATGTGTACACACAGGACAAAAAAGGGTGAAACAAAAATGTGCATGATAAGTTTTTGTGTTGCAACATATAAAGGCTTTGAAAGAAAAGTAAACAAAACACCTGTCTCGTTCCATAACACTGCTCTGCACAATTCATGCATGTGTCTATACTTGTATATAGGGAACAAGCTAGACCTACTACCAACCTACCAATGACAAATTTTTTTTTTAATTTGCATCTAAGGTACATCACCGAAAGTTGAAGTATAAAGGATCAAACAAAGCTTCTATAAATGCTGAATACAAGGGGTCTACTGAGGTTTTCATATGCATATGTCATGTTATGGTTAAAGGCCTGCCTGTCTAGCAGTGGAATTGGTGCTTTATTAGATCTGATGCACACAGCTGTGTTTTAATGTGAGTCCATTGTGCCCAGACCCTCTTATCTGGCTCTTTACCCTGCAACCATGGCAACGAGATGAAGAGGCATACTCGTGGTTGAGAAAATGGAGGAGGGAGATCGAAGGGGAAGTGTGCAAATGACAACCTGAGTAACCTTCAGGTTGTAAAGAAACAAGCCAATGTCTGGTATGTTTTTGGATATAGATGGAGGTGGAAAATTACTGATTGGTGATCAGATTTCATTTGCATAAATGTTCAGATAAATGTTCACTTTCTCTATCTCTCTCTCTCTCTCACACACACACATACACACAGTGTTTGCACACGGGGCTTTATGATCTATGATTCATATCAGGCCATAACAAGTTTTTCCTAGAAGCTCACAATATCTTCCACTTACTCAGAGCAGGCTCCATACCTGTCAAGTGAGCTATAACCACAACAATTTTAAAGAATGGTCCATTAACAAAAGAAAATATTTTCAGTGACTTGTGTAGGCTGGAGTGTGTGTGATTGTGTTAAAGTGACAGGGGATAAAAAGAGATACAACATTTAAAAAAAAAACCTTTTGGGGATCAATTGACTCTTATTCAGTGTGACTAATGAGAATGAAGCCAAGTCATATGATGCAACCTTGTGACCCCTTTAGACAAGGAATTTAGTTTAGAGGGTAGGAGTTTTCTGCAATTGCTCTCTGTTTACATTCTCGGGAGCGTCTAACTGGAAGATAAGAGAGACCTTGGCTACATCTCATAGCCTAAATGAAAGATCATTGGCTAGAGTCGAAATCTTATGAACAGTGAAAAACTTAATAAGTTTGGAGACTGGCAAAATGATTAATCACAGAAGTAGCCAAATGTAAGTCATTTCTGTCGTTCTCACCCACATTGTGTTGGTCACATTGAACGGTACGGAACGGCAAGAACGGAATAGCCTCTTTCTCGTCCAGAGAGCGAAATGTGCAAAGTCATGCTGTGAAAGTTGGATTGTTAAAAAAAGTGGGCCGAGTCCAAAAAAACAGAATGTGGAAATCATAAAGGAAGATGGCATCGCGAGAACTGAGAGGGATATAAATACTCACAAGCTCGTAAAGTGGTTGTGACTTGTCTGGAGAATCGAACACCAAAATAACAGCTAAGAAGGTGAGTCTAGAGCACCAACGTGTACTTTTGCAGTCAGTTAGATGAGGAAGCATTTATAGGATGATCGGGTATAGTCATAAACAACGCGAATAATGTCAGAAATATTGTACATGAACAAAACTTTTTTACGGTTTTTATTAACGTTTTATTTTTAAATTGTAGGTTGTAATGGAAATGCTCGCTTCTCCAGTGTTATATTATGTGGTTTCAACGGCTTGTGAGGACACTGTTGAACTGAAATGAACTTTAGAATTAATTTTCACTATGAATTCTTTCTTTCTCTTCAGAACTGTAAAATATTGTGTTTCCAGCATCAAGGAGAATTAAACCCTTTGTCTTTACGTCAGCCTCAAAGCTTATCCTGAACAGGTGGATACAAATGCATCAAAAATGGGTTGATAAAATTGTAGGTTACACAAGAGAAACTTGTTAAATAAGGAAGTGGTAGGCTAGTTTCAGGTCATTCTATCAATAATGCAGCTTGACGTTTCCTGTCTCTAGGTCATGGGAAGAGCCGGTCTTAAACCTCGTTTATGATCTTGCGTCCTAATTAGATATGAAGATTACAATGGCCTACTCATACAGACATGGTGTTCAGCTGACAGTACTGATGTATCCTATAATGTGATGCATATTTTTACATTTGAATAGATGGCGGCTGGGAAAGCTCAGATAGGGAAGTTGGCTCCTGACTTTACAGCCAAGGCTGTCATGCCAGATGGCCAGTTTAAGGATCTGAAGTTGTCTGAATACAGAGGTAAGATGATGAATTAAATCTTAAAGAATGCTGTTGCATTGTTGTCTTTCTCATGTTTTAATCGTAAATGTAGCCTACATTTTGGCGATAATGAACAATAGGCCTCTCATTTATTTTGAATCACTCTCTCTCTCTCCAGTAACATCTATGTTCAGTGTCTGCATTTGTTTTTTTTTAGTAAGCTGGGTCAGTTTTACTGAATTTGTGTTCTCTGTTCTTCCTTTAGGAAAGTACGTAGTTTTCTTCTTCTATCCACTGGATTTCACTTTTGTGTGTCCCACTGAAATCATTGCTTTCAGTGATGCTGCGGAAGAGTTTAGGAAGATTGGCTGTGAGGTCATTGGTGCTTCTGTTGACTCCCATTTTTGCCATCTTGCCTGGTGAGCTAAATCACCTTCATATCATGATAATTACTAGCACAGTATATGGAAGTATAAGAACACAATATGGAAATCTTGCTTTGATGAATATGTTGTTAATAAAGGTGTCCTGACTGCCTTACAGGATCAATACACCTCGAAAACAAGGTGGTCTCGGTCACATGAAGATTCCTTTGGTAGCGGACACTCTTCGTTCCATTGCAACAGATTATGGTGTGCTAAAAGAGGATGAGGGCATTGCCTACAGGTGAGAAGAATGCCGTGCATGATTTTGCATAACCACATTTGAAAGTCACCACTACGGTACACTTGTGTCATTACCTGTGTTTTTTTCCATCTTTAGAGGTCTCTTCATCATTGATGATAAGGGAATCTTGAGGCAGATCACAATCAATGACCTCCCAGTGGGCCGCTCAATTGATGAGACCTTGCGACTGGTTCAGGCATTTCAGTTCACCGACAAACACGGAGAAGGTGTGCCTTTCTTGCTTACAGCCTTCGTAAAACAACTGAAGAATTTATTTTATTTTATTTATGTGACTAGTATGGCTTATTGTGGTTCATGTAGTCAAATGTAGCTGAGTGGTACAGTACAAATGTTTACTCACAATTTATATTAATTTGTAGCATGCTGAAAGCGAACAATTGACAGCAAAATTGTGCTGTAAATTAAGCAGACTTTCAAAGAACTAATAGTGACAGCACATATGTAAGAAAGTAACCACATATTGCTCAGGCAAGCGAGTTCTGAAGTGATGTTGCACTGTGAGCACAGCTGCTTTGTGGTAGGTTATGTTAGAAGAGTAGTGTCATATAAATGTCTGACCAAATATCAATAAGGCACAATAAAGTAATTTATTAGCAGATAGGCATGGCAATTTGGCTCTAGTTTGACACCATTTTGGCTTTTCCCATCAGTTTGCCCAGCAGGATGGAAACCAGGAAAGGACACCATCAAACCTGATGTCCAGAAGAGCAAAGACTTCTTCTCCAAACAGAACTGAGAAGACCAGACTCTGTACCTTGGTTTAGGATGTGTTTTTTAAGGAAGAAAATATAAACATTCCTTTCCACAGGCTAGAATTACTATATCTATTATGAGTGCAACGCCAGCGTGAACAAAGTATTTAGTTGTTGTCAATTATTTAGAAAAAAAACGTTCTATTTTGTTGTTGTTATTGTTGTTGTTGCCATATTTCCTCCAGAATGTGTTTGTTCCATTGAAAAAAAGATTTTTAGCAATTCATGTTACAGCATTCATTGTGTTGGCTAGGTCCACATCAATGCATTTCAAACAGCTGAAATAAAAATTTCACATTCATTCAATAAATCCTTTTCTATTATGTTAATAATCACAGATTCCGGACTCAATGACTTTAATTTTATTGTTTAGACTACAGCACCCCAATGTTACATGGATAGCTTGCGTTTAGGCGAGCTGAAGTAAGAACTGAAGGAAGAACTAACTGAAGTAACAACCTATAGGTTGATGTTGGCAAGACTACTCTAGTTACTTGACCTGCAGCTTAAGTAATTTTTTTTTAGTTTTATGATTTACAAACCAAACTACTTAAGAAAGCACAAGACCTAAATAGAATAGTTAACAAGGACCAGAGCCATATATAGTTTTCTCTACGCCATGCGAGCTATGCAGCCCTACAGAATGTGTAAGGATAAAAGTAGAAAAAAACACAAAACAAATTTAGATCATGCACATGTATGTGCAGGATCAGAACATTCTAAATATCATAGATAAGTGAAGACCCCCCCCCCCCCCCCAAAAAAAAATCAAAAACAAAAAAAAACAATAGCAGTTCTTCGTGTGCGGATCTTCGCCTTCCTAAGGATGAAAGCAGGCCTTGTGAAAAGTGTGCGCTGGGGAAAGTATTCAATCATTAGAAAGCATTCGCCTCACTAAGCGCGCTTCAGCAGGCGTTCCATGCACGAGCAGGGGTTGTCCTTTATCATGATTTGGGCTTCACATTGAAGTTTCAGCAGCATTTTTAATTGAAGCTATATAAATTCTATCGGAGTTTCCGAAATTCCCAGGAACACGATCCCAGCTAAAAAAGGAAATGACCACTGCAGCTAACCTGCCAACCAAACAAGACACTGCAGAGGTGAGATTAACTGTTTTGACAAGGTTAGCAAAAGTAGCCTGAAGTTAGCTTCCCGATCTAATGTTAACCACTACACGTAGCCTCTAACGACTAATAACAACACTTAGCAAACAGCTTTCACAGTCCCTTTACTCTCTTTACAAGTTAACAAATGAACATACCCAATTTACAGTTCTTGTAAAATGAAAATCACTGGGTTTGGCATTAGTTGTAGTAATGGCTAATATTGTGGCTGTTAAGTGAGCATCAGAGACTACCATTAAGTTAAGGGAACAAAGATGCTGAACAGGAAATAAATGTAACACACTAAATTCTGTGAGGATATTTGGTAAAATCTGGACTAGAGTATTGTGACCTGTACATCCAGTTCAGGACCAGCAGCTGTAGTGGACATTCCTTTTGTTTGCCCCTGATTCCCAGTGTGATCAGTGGGACTTTGTTTGCAAACAGTCCAAGCCACATTCGTGCAACAATATTCTTTTTTTTTTGTACTTTTTGATCAGCATCTTTTGATACCTCACACAAGTCAGATTAATGGATTATCTTGGGAAAGGTGAAGTAGCCTACGTTTTGAATACACTGTGTAAAAGTATTGTTTCAGTAGCAAACATAATGTACTTTACCATCACATTCTGCCCAGCAAGTTGTCGAGTTGATCGTCTTCAGGCTACAAATCCACTGGACTCAGACAAAACAAATGTAACATGGAACCATAGTATAAAAAATATATTTTATTTTTATGTTAACTTAACTTCTGTTTTGCAGGGGTGATGGGGCTTTAAATTCCTCACCCTTCCAAAATAAGGAATGACATAAAAAGAAAATCACTGCTTTTTAAAATCAACATTACATGTTGTATTGTTAACATTATATTACTCTACTCTAACATGATATTGCACAGTGGACTGGATTATTCAACAATGAACTTAAAACACGAGAACAGTCACTTCTTTTTGTGAAGCGAATGATGGCCCTTGCTGTGTCCTCCATTACCTACTTACGTGGGGTTTTCCCAGAAGATGCCTACCGGTCACGGTATTTGGAAGGTAACAACCTCTGATTTGAGATAAAAGTTACTGCAATTTCTGTTTGAGATAACTGGACAAAGGTAGTGACTGTCAGTGTTGTTTATTTCATATTTAATTCCCAGTACATCATTGTTCCTTTGTACTACCATCCCTTTTACAGATTTGAGCATCAAAGTTCTAAGGGAAGATAGTTCCTCATTGGGTGCCTGTAAAATTGTGAGATGGTAAGTATTCTTATATTGATTAGGTACAGAAGACATTTCAGTGAGGTAATCAGTCTGACAAAGATCATTTGTATTGTTATTTTGTTATCCAGGATGATGGGATGTTTTGATGCTTTGGAGAAGTCATATGCAAGTATTCATTTTTATAATGTCATAATTTTACATGTCAGTGTTATAATGCATGTTTTTTCATTACTGAACATTTGTTGGTTTTACAGTTGCAAATTGTGTTCATTGGGGTAAGTAGGAAAGTATGTAAGACATTAAGCAATTTACAAACATATCAACATCTAAATGGTTATGTCCATTCCTATACCAACCAGTTTTTGTTCTGTTAAAGTGTGTCCTTCCTACACACAACTCTGTAATGCACATTGGTTGGCTGATTCAATCTGTCATACAGTGCAAAATATCCTTCTTGTTTTTTCTTTCCCCTCAGGTGTGTCCAAACACTGCAGATATAAATGTAAGTCCGTTGTCACAGCTTCACTGTGTAGACTTTTGGTGCTTGAAGTGATGGCAGGCAGTAGGGATGTATTCTTTTATTTTAATATTTAAACAGTTTGAAATGTCACCTAGAGCACATCTTTATTGCAAGTGAGCATAAAAACAGGATACCATGTAACACTATATCAAATATTGCGCGTGTAAATGGCACAATGAATGAAAGCAAACATTGGAATCACGTAATTTACAGCACGATTGAGCAGTTTTAGGTGGTCCTCTCTTGATATTCACATTCACTTGATAATTTCATTTTGTTCATTTGTTGATAGCATGTGATTGAGTCGTACCAGTTTAAATTTGTGTACACGGAGGATGGCCCACAGATGGACTTCATAAGGTTAGGTTGTTGACTCTTTCACTTGCACTCATTTTAACATCATGTGTTGCAAAACTTTCAAATAACCACCAATATCTTTTAAGAGCGAGGGAAATAGATGATATTAAGTTGAGACAGAACAATCTAAGAAAAAAAAATCTCAAAAACCTCAGTTCCACAAGTATAGATAAAACTTTAATGCATCCATTTTCACTCTGTTTATGTTCTACTTCATAGGAACGAGAATGTTGAGATGAGAGTGACCATGGAGGACACGAAGAAGGCCTCTGTGCTCCTCATCAGGAAGTTGTTCCTCCTCATGCAGAATCTGGATGTTCTTCCTCATGATGTGTCTCTCACCATGAGACTGTACTACTATGATGATGGTGATGAAAATTATCCTAATTGTGTTGTAAAATGCTCATCAGCTGTAGTAAACATGTGCATTACCAAGTGAAACTGTGATCAACTCAAAAGTTAAAAATAGGTTTAATGATGGCAAATCAATTAGATATAGGGTTATTAAGTGTGTATTGTAGTTTTATGCTCTACCCTAGTTGCATGCTTAAAATGCATTATGTCTTAAAATATTTTTTTCTACATCATAGACAGGTGGCTGGCTTCTATGTTTGTTACACCTTGCTGCCTAAATTCTTCATGGTATAGATTGGTAGATGGAGCTGGAAATATTTTTGATCTCTCCATATTCAATACAATGATGCATTGGCCTTCACCATTGTTATAGGATGAATCCATGCTTTCATGTTGTGTATGCCAAATTCTGATGCTGCCATCCGAATGTTGCAGCAGTCTCATCAGACCAGGCAAATTTTCCTGACTTCTACTGTCCAATTTCGGTGAGCCTGTGTGAATTGTAGCCAGTCTTAATATTGAGACCAGTCTATCTGGCATCAACAACAATGCCATATTTAAAGTCCCTTAAATCCCCTTTTAACCATTATGACGCTTGGTTTGAACATCAGTATAAATTATCTCTGTCTAAATGCATTGAGTTGCTGCCGTGTGATTGGTTGATTAGATATTTGCATTTGCCAGCAGTTCCCCAGTGGCAAGTTCAGCAGGAACATTTCGCAACAGATTCCATTTATCCCTATGTGTGACTTATGAAACGTTTTGCAACGTTTGAACTTGAACTCAAAGTACTTTTGCCTTTTTTACCTTGATGAGGGGGCCACTAAGCGTAGGTTAAGGCTTATATGTACTGAGTGTGGAAGGGTAGGTGGTATATTTATACTATCTTCATAAAATATCCTGTTTTCTTACTTGCATAGGTTTTTTAAAAGCCAATGACATAGTTGACTGTCTCAAGAGAAGCAGACAGCTCAAAGTTCACCAACTCTTATTTCACCAACTTTTATTGGTCCTCAGTTACGCCATCTAACTATGAGCCGCCAGGCTTCAAAGAGGGTGTGTGTGATGACCTGTGGTTTGAGGGCACAGCAGTACACTTCAAAGTGGGTGAGCTTCAAACCCCATTCCACACCATGAAGGTGCGTGTGGCAACCGAGCAAGGGCGCGTCAAGAAACTGCAGGAAGGCAACCATCTGAGGGAGACTGGGAAGACACCACTCACTTCTGACCAAGAGGTGTGCTTGGAAGATCCAAGGCCCTAGTGTTTGTAACAATTAGGGTTTTATTTTAGTGCCCTTCTCTGTATGAATCAACAGCAGTTTAATTTCAGTTAACTTCATTCTGGACAGTGACAGTCATTTACATTTATGCATTTAGCAGATCAAAGCAACATTTGTCAACTACAATTAGTTCAGGGCCAATCTCCCCTAGAGCAATGTAGAGTTAGGTGCCGTGCTCAAGGGCACAATGGTGGTAGCCGGCATTTAAACCCCCAATATCCACATTACTAGCATGCTAGCCAAGTTCCTTAACCACTACACCACCACCACCCCGCTCTGTAAGATCTATTGTGTTAATCTTAATCAAGCTATAGTTTGTGCTGTGTCAACCCTTAAACAGGTTGCCCAATGTAGAGGCCCTGCTGACAATCTACCATCTGATGAAGGTAACCACCCACATAGTCATACTACAATTAATGGCATACGATTTATAGTTTTCAATTTACAAATGAATTCATTTCATTAACTAGTGTTTTATTTCTGACTTGTAGAATCTGTGGAACAGTTCAAGAAACCACGACAGATTAAGGTAAACTGTGTAACATGGAGTTAAAACTAACCTGCTGCATGCCATGGATTACAGCTGAGAGTGAGGTCTATGATTTTTTTTTTTTCTGCCTCACACAGAAGCAAATCCAGGGCAACAAACTGACCAAGAAACGAAAAGAGCTCTGAAGTGGGTGTGAATTTATATGTATTTATTTATAGTATTACAACTGTTCACATTATTATTTATTTATGTGTAAAATTGCTGTTTTATATATACCCTTTTATATATATAAAAAAATATATAAAGGGTTTTCATTAACGGAATTAATGATTAATGAACTGAAAGGACTGTGAAAAAGTTGATAATTCCTATTATTTTCTGTTGGTGTTTCATGGTGTTGTATTTCAGTGAACTCAAAAGAAAAAATATAAATGGTTTCTAATCATTCCCCTCTCAGTCTTTTGTCATTGATTGACAAGATACATATTTTCAGGGTAATGATGAACCTTCATGAGTTCTTCTCAACGAATATTTAAGATTTTGGCACGTGTTAAATATTCCATCATAAAAGCTAGGACAGTAATTAATTACTACTCTGATTAATTGCTGTGAATTGTTAATAGCTGGAGTTTTTTTTACTCTTTCAGTTGAACTTAAAGGCAATATGTCCATGAAAGGCTTCCTCCTTCCATATACAATTACTGACCCCTTGTGGCCAATCAATGTAGTGTACTTACACAATCCGTGCATGTTTGGGCCAGTGTTTAGGTGGCCAACTTAAACATGTTTAAGGCTCATGGTGTGCTCTAGCAGCTTGAGGTATATCCTCACAGGACTCCTACTTAAAAGAGACTGTCCACATCCCCCATCTCTACAACCACCGTCTTCAGCTGAGAGTAGAATTCAATGGTAACTTGTCCATTCTCTCTTCCAATACCTGTGACAGGCAAGCAAAAAGAAATTATGTAGAGTTACAATGACAAACACATAGACTTAATTTCTGATATGGCTTTGAGAGAGAAATACGACGTGAATCATTCAATCTGAAGGGTGCACAAGAAAAATGAAACTGAACAAAGTATTAGTTAGTGTTACCTACTGTTTCACATATTTAGTCTGCATTGCACCAAACTCTCGCTCTCATACCTACCGACATCTCTCAGCAATGTCAAAAAATAGGGCTATTTATTGATTCACACCGGCTCTCTTCAAGGCATGGATGGTCAAGGCTTTGCAGTGTGGATAATGATAGTAGAGAACACAGAGAAGTGTAGGTGTGTAAGTACGTGTACGTGTGTGTGTGTGCATGTGGGCATACCTGATGCTTTGTACCCTCCAAATGGCACCTCTACAGGTGTAATGTTGTAGTTGTTAATGAAGCAGGTACCAGCTTGCAGGTTCTCCACCACTCGGTGTGCACGTTTCACATCTCTGCAATGCAACAGGCAACAAAATCATAAGGATTTTGACACAGGAAATTGTACATATTTATGAAGACTAATACATTTACTAGTTGTCAAACGAGCTCAAATACCATATTTAAATACCCTATACAGCTTTAGACTTTAGAAATGCCAATGCATGTTGAAGTTCCTAAAGAGAAGCAAGTGAAATTGTTTGAAAATGAACTATATTCTTCAATGTGATTTTGTTACTTGGTGAAGACTCCTGCTGCTAGGCCCATGGTGGTGTTGTTGGCTCTCTGCAGAACTTCTTCTTCTGTGTCAAATGGTAATACCGACATCACTGGACCAAAAATCTCCTCCCTCACACAAGTCATGTCATCTGTACAGTTATCTGTAAACAAGCATAGCTGATTGTCTAAAGTGTGTTTATCACGCCTATAAACTAAAATAAGTTTAAATATAAATAACACACAAAACAATGAGACTCATAATGTTTAACACTGTACTAAAACGACTTTTCTAGAAAGAAGAAAAAGAACAAACCCATCACACATGGAGACATGTAGTAACCATCTTTTAGCTTTGGATCAGCAGGGATAAAGGGCTCTCCTCCACACAGTATCCTGGCTCCCTGGAAATGCCATTATTATATAGTTGGGCAACATTGAGAACATGAGCAAGCACAGCATTATTGAAATATTTAGTGAATTTTTCATTTAACCTCTGCAGCTAAATATAACAAATCCTCAAATTTCATACAGTCATTTTCATCATAAAAAAATATGTGGCATTTTATTAGCATTATGTTAATGAGCAGAAGTGCACAAAATGTCCACTTCCTGTGGGAATTGCCCTGTTACATCCTGTGAATCTCTCAATACGTTTTAAGCCAAAAAAACACATCATACACAATTAAAAACAAACAAAAAAACATTAACAATCTACAAATATTTCCGTACCTCTTTTTTAGCTTGGCTGATATATCCCAGTACTTTGTTCAGGTGTGGCTTGCTCACTACAGCACCCATGCGGGTCTCCTCCAGCAGTGGGTCTCCTATCTGGATGTCTTTAGTCCTTCGCACCACCTCCTTCAAAAACTGAGGCAGAATCTGCCTCTGAACAAACACTCGAGTTCCATTGCTGCACACCTAAAAGACAGAGGGGCAGTGTGTAACGCATCATAAAGCAATGTAACGGACAAAGGAAGAATTACATTACTCTCTAACAGTACACAGAATATCACTGCATAACTGTGCCGTTTTTAACTATGCAGAGTTTTTTTTTTTGGTAATTTTCTCCAATGTCTTAAATTCATGCTGCAACATGTTGTATAAGTCAAAGAATGTGAACCAGCGATGGAGAAACCATGTTGACCAACAAGATGATAAGCACGATTTTATAAGGCTAATGCATGGGTGCATTTCAGTTTTGGTGGGGTGACAATAGAGAAGTGGCTGAATTCTCCATATTAAGCTGATTCCCTATTAAAAGTTTGGGTTCTAAACTAAGTTTACCAAAATGTTAGGGTCTAAACCCTCGGTTTACCATCTGAATGAATTCAAACCAGTTATATCAAAGTAAAATCCTTGTGAAGTTCAGCTCTAAATTCCTCTGTACACTTTAGTCTATGAAGCTGATAGGCCATTCATGTACCTGTGCCACATGACCTCTGAATCACTGCACTGCAATTAAGACTGCAATTAAAAATATCCGACACTACGGCAATCAAAAGCCACAAAATATGTTTGTATGCCAATATAAAAAAAAAATGTAAACAAAATTAGCCTGACAAGCCAAACTATAACATCAAAATGAATAGTCTAGCCACGAGCAATAGACTGGGGGCAGAATCAGCGGTTGTCTTTCAAACTAGTTTGTGCTATGACCAATCAGAGCAACGCCGGAAAAACAGCAAATAGGTCTTTATTTGAAAATAATGTCTTAACTTTCAAAGAAAAGCCCATCTGACTCTTCAAAACTCGATGGCAAAGTCGATTCAAACAACCCTGGGTCACTTAGTTGATTTGCACCGCCACAGCCCAGTCGTTATCGTGCTAAGCCCGCCCAACAACTCTCTACAAAGATAGAGTGTTGTATCTGGTCTTACCAAGCCTGGTCTTACCAAGCCTTGGTAAGACCAGTGATAGACCAACTAAGGCCCCTAAACTATTTACTAAAGCTAGGATGCATCTAGATTTCTAGGCTACAACAACATTGTACATTCTCACCAATCCATGTGGATTTGTTTGCAAACCACAGGACAGGAACCAGCGATGACCATTTTCGTAATGTTTAAAAAATACAAAATTTTGGTTTAATTCAGTTTCAGTTTCATTTAGGATGCAAAAATGTTGCCTATTGTGCCTTTAAAGTTGTTAATATTCAGCACCTGGCCTTGAGACAGAAAGTTTGCCATGAGTGCTCCTCTGACAGCATTCTCCAAGTCACTGTCCTCAAAGATGATCAGTGGAGACTTCCCACCAAGCTCCAGGGTCACTGGCTTTACCCCTCTAGCAGCCATTTCCATAATCTGCAGAGCAAGGACAGAGCACAAACAAGAAAAAGAGCAATCAGTCATTTCATTCACACAATGCAGTTGGCAGCCAAGATTCCACATATGTTCATGTTGTAACACATGGATTTGTTCACTTATCGTACATGTTCATTATTTCATTAGTTAATGTCATTACTTCGACTAGAAACATGATAGGTGGTGTGTTACCTTCTTGCCAGTGGGAACGCTCCCTGTGAAAGACACCTTCGCCACAGATGGATGGTGGCAAAGCAGTGTGCCCGTTTCCTGCCCACCTTGCACTACATTGTATAGCCCATTAGGGGCGCCAGCTTGGGCATAGATCTCAGCCAGAAGAACTGCAGTCATTGGGGTCACTGGGGATGGCTTAAAAACCATGGAGTTTCCTAATTTAAAAAAAAATAGAGAAAACATTCCAGCCATCAATGTCTGATCAAACATGTATGCTTACAACCAGATAAATTAGGCAGCTAATGTAATTTAAGGGATGCAATGTCTATCATCGTTAAATTAGCAAAATGGTTTTGCCTTGTTCTTAATGAACTTTAGTCCAATGTAAGATTAGTCCCCCTTCTTCTTTTTCAACAGTTCTTAGAAAGGTATTAGTAACAAAGAATTTAATATATCTGTGAAAGGCAAAAGGTTTGATACCGCAAGAAAGGGCTGGCGCAGATTTCCAAGCTGCGATTTGAAAAGGGTAATTCCAGGCACCAATTCCAACACACACACCAAGGGGCTCACGTCTTGTGTAGGCAAAAGAACCACCAGGCAATTGGACATGCTGTCCTGTGATAGGAAGCACAGGTTTACAGCGCTTATCTCAGTTTAATGCAGTTAAAATTATACAAATTCCAAAAAGACAAGTTACAAAAAGAAGTCAGACATTGTTTTGATACAATTGGTGCAGGTTTGGTATAGTGTTTTGCACTAATAACTTAAGTACTGCTTTGCTCTCTGCATCTTAAACCTGCATCGTAAACAGTGACACACTGTCAACTTGTGAAGTCTACTTCCTTTGCCTTGAGGTTGATAAAGCTGATGTGGCGCCAACCTGCCAGAGAGCTGGCAAGTCCAGCAAAGTATTCAATACACAGACGAGCAGAGTCCACATCCAGACGGGCCTCTGTAATGGATTTCCCATTGTTCACTACTTCTACTTCTGAAATCTCTTCTCTTCGATGCTGTCAAAAGTCAAGATAGTTTTGCATCATCAAGCCTCATGGAATTATTTGGTAGACTAGTACTACCCATAGTCTAAATTTCCCTAAAAACCAATGATACCTCAATAATACGAGCTGCCTCTAGCATCACTTTGGCTCTCTCCATTCCAGACATCTTACTCCAGACCCCAAAAGCCGTTTGTGCATTGGACACTGCCTGGTTCACCTCTTCAGGTCCACAGTGATGAAGCTGGCAAAGAACCCGTCCTGAAATGTCACATCAGGATACGTCAATATGCAATGCTTTTTGAGTCGAATACGGAACAAAAAATGTTTCCTCGCGGTTATGAGGCGCTAATAAGGTGACAAGACCTCTGAGATGAGTCTAGTCACACTATGCAACCTGAACCATGCAGTTCATTCAAGGGTTTACAATTGCTCGAAGCAGCGTCATGTGACCCGTATGACAATAACTGACCGAGGTCTAAGGTGAGACGTTCAATAATTGGATGGCACAAATCAGCGAATTTCTAATTGAGTACTTACCAGTGGCAGGTTCGTAAACAGGTTCTGACGTTACTGCATTATTAAGTTTGACTCGACTGGCACCCCAAAAGTTGAGAGGGTCTTTGACGACCATGGCACCCGTCGAGGCTCTTCTGGAGATCTCGTGCAGTGCAGCTGGCTTACGGAGGCGTTGGGTCAAGAGCTTTATGACCGGCATCTTGCTGGTAGAACGGGACGAGTTTTCCTCCGAGTTTATTCGTCTTTTTCCAGGAAAGAGAAAATAAAGTCAAGACAAAATAACATTACACACTGGAAACCTGGAACAACACGACGTGATACTGGTTTCTAAACAAAAGTTTGACGGTAGCTTATAACAGTGTTTCTTTACCTGTTTTAAAGTCTCACTTCTTAATGCGTCACATTCCCATTACTGTTTAGACGTAAACTAAGACAACAAAATGACAACCTGAAAGAGAGGACGCTTATAGATACTAAAAGATCGCCTCTCTGATACTAGAAAAGGGCGGGCGGGACATCCAAGACGTAAATTAAATGTTGATAGGTTGAGTTAAAAATGACGTATCAGGTGCTTGATTTACTCATGCAGAGCCATCTCTACCGATCTGGATTTATGCGTATGATTGACAAACCCATTTTGATCATAGGAATAAATTATATTACACGTATGTTTATGTACATGCAATCATAGTTTTGTATAGATTAGATTAGATTAAATCGAGTCAAAGAGTGTCTGAGTGTAACATTATCCGAAATGGTTTGGAGGAGGGAACATGTTTCTGCATCGGAATTATAAACAGGTTACACTGACATGCTAAGCCATTTGCAAGCATGGCCGGCGACAGTGAGACACGACTCAGACCGTCTGAAAATGAACAGATAAACAGAAGACCTTTTCTCATAGGCGTATCCGGAGGAACGGCAAGTGGCAAGGTAAGCGCCAACAGCTGCATCAACATCAAGTGATTTTGTGACAGTAATCGTACTCTGAGCCCCAGGTTTTCAAGTAGCGTTTAGCATTAGGAAACCTTTAAGCGGACATCATGTCAGTTGAATGAACGTTACCGTGTTATCGAGAAAAAAAATGACTTTATGTGGAATGCATCACCTTGACGGCATTGTTATTGAGAAGCGTACACATTCTGTTATACGATACGGACAGCGTTTAACGTTAATACTGCTTGGCCGAATTGCTAACCAAATAGACAACATTAGCTGCACTTGGCTAACATTGTCAGGAAATAACATTACGTAGCATTTGAGTTCTCCACAGATTAAGATTATGTCCCAACTGAATGAATTTAAATGTGGTTGACATGTTGTGTTCTCCGCACTGGAACTTAACTTCTGTTCAAATAACATCAGATTGATACATGTGACTTCACAGTACTGTCGAATTTGGTCAGTGGCATGGGCTAGCTAATGGCTGCTAAGTTAGGGAGATCTCGTCACCACTGGAAAAGCACGTTGGGTGGAGGAAGTAACTTACGGGAAGGACGTGTTAATGTTTATTAACATTACAGTGATTCCGGTTAAGGAAATGGAAACAAAATGACAACAAAACTATCGTGCTATATGGGACCAGAGATAATGGTCGAAGCGTGGTTGTTGACCTCATGTTGGTTTCTAATTTTAGAGGATTTGTTAAATGTACCAGTTTACATTAATTGCACATTGACTGAAGAATTTGGTATTGTGCATTGGACCGTTCGGTAGGCTTTATTAGATGGTCAATTTTGTGACGGTTAACTTGGACCTGTGACACATGTCGCATGGAATTCCCATAAATGGAATGTGGTGTTGGTTGACATCGGAGTTGTTTAACACGTGAGATGATACACTTGGCCTGGAAACCGCTATTGCTGATGAAGTTTTTTTATTAATGAATGAACTTGCCAATTTGAAATGTACTAATACCTAACTCCTGCAGTCCTCAGTCTGTGAGAAGATTATGGAGCTGCTGGGGCAGAATAAAATTGACCATCACCAACGTCAGGTGGCCACCCTCAGCCAGGACAGTTTCTACAAAGAGTTGACCCCGGAACAAAAAGCCAAAGCAGTCAAAGGCCAATTCAACTTTGACCACCCAGGTAACATGGATCTCATGCCATGAGCCAGAATTTCTGATATTTTCTATTGTTTTTCCTGAATCAGTTGATGGTGTATTATTTTCAACTGAATTGACAGATGCTTTTGACAACGAACTGATCAAGAAGACGCTACAGGATATCATTCAGGGGGAAACTGTTCAGATTCCAGTATATGATTTCGTTACCCATTCCAGGTCTTATGAACAACTTTAACTCTAAAAATTCAGAGCTGTTATCACCATAAAATTATCATATTAACATTGCTTTTGTTTCTTTGCTGATGTTTTAGGAAGGATGAGTTTGTGACCCTGTACCCAGCCGACGTAGTGCTGTTTGAGGGCATCCTGATATTTTACTCCCAGGAAATCAGAGATGTCTTTCAGATGAAGCTCTTTGTGGACACAGATGCAGACACTCGTCTCTCCCGAAGAGGTAAGACCCCCTCCTTGCATGAAAGCAAAGCATTTCTAATTGGTCATGTTTGTGTCTTTGTAACAGATTTATAATTGCATACACTGTTTTTGTTTGGGTTAGTTTTAAGGGACATTGAAGAACGTGGCAGAGACCTGGAGCAGGTGTTGACCCAGTACATAACTTTTGTCAAGCCAGCCTTCGAAGAGTTCTGCTTGCCAGTGAGTGTGCTGCTCTTACCTGTCTCTTACCTTATCATCAATCTGTCTCATGCTTACTATTAGTCACATGTGTTCTTTAGCTTTTGTATATGTAGTTATTTATTTATTGTTTCCAGACAAAGAAATATGCAGATGTCATCATTCCCCGTGGAGCAGACAATCTCGGTAAGGATACCATCTGTTCTGTGCCATCAGTATGATGGTATTATTTTAACTTTGGGGATTTGTAGCTGACAAACATTTGAGAGAAGGAATGTTCATGTTGCATTACAGTGGAGCATGTCTTATAAGGTGATGTTAACTGGCTGTGGTGTAAGCTGTTTTTTATTTTTCAGTGGCAATAAACTTGATCGTGCAGCACATACAGGATATTTTGAATGGCGGATTCTCCAAACGACAGAGCGGTTGCATGAATGGTCATGTAACCCCACGAAAGCGGAGAACTTCAGAGTCCAGCAGGCCCCACTGATGATCTGCCTTTCTCTTATTCAGAGGAAAGAGGACTGTTTGCAATGCCTCTGGATATGAGCTAAGGCATAATGACCTGGCCTTGGCAATATTTACATGCATTTGTATTCATATTTTAGGTATTGATATTGGTTCTCGTAAGAGTTTTACAGCATTGTTTGTTTATAGAAACAGTGAGGGGAAACTTAGTTGTTCAATGAAAATGGATAAGGAGAAGTATTGTCTCTTAGAAGAGCTATGATGTATGATGATGAAGTTAAACTTCCATTATAAGTAAGTTCTTCTCTTATATATTTTTTTTTTTTTTTTTTTTTTAAAAAAAAAAAAAAAAAAAACCTCCTTTGGTTTGTCCCAAAGAAAATGAAGTCCTAGCCATAAGATTCAGTAACCTTTTTTTTCGATGGGTAATCAGTTTTGGAATGGGTGAAGTGGGATAATACAGTCACTGCTTTCCCATTGTATGATGTCCCACCTTGAGCTGCATCATCAAATAAAATGAATGGAGGAGACCTAGAGGCAAGGCATTTGAAGCTCCAACTTTGTCTCCCAGTGGCTGGGTGAATGACTCATTTGCACCTTCCTGTGGGTAGGAGGATCGCTCATGTCTGAACTGATTACAATACGGAAATGTAACAAAAAAATGTAAATTCTTGGCATTTAAAATTCCAGACCTAGTTCTGTACAATAGAAGCAATGATTAATTAAGTCAAGGGGTATTTTGAGATTCACTGCACTTGAAGACTTTCTGGAATTGCCAGATTTTACACGAGTTTTATTGTTTCACCCAGATGGCCTGTTAATCCTCATAATGAGGGTTTAATTTCGGCTGGTGTATTTCATTTCAAATGACCATCAAAAGCTAATGTAACTGGTGCAAAAATAATAGTTTTGTAGCAGTCAATGTAAACTAACCTGAACGCAAACCCTCTGGTAACAACTAACCATGCAAAGATTACCGTAGGAAAATGGCAAAACTGTGGAAGACATGAATAACAGGACCTTAAACTAATAGATTTTCTGACCAGTTCTTGGAGAAACAGTGCTATATGTCGCTGGCCACCTGGAAGCCAAGCATTATCTGGCCAGAAGTCCTGGAGTTATCCTGTGGATAAGTAGGTTCACACTGCTAAAACTTCTCAGAGTGGTGTGCTTCATTAGACTGATACTTATGTATCTTAATTTTATAGAATTTCTCACACTAAAATACAGAGAAATGCATTTGTATTTCCGTTCAATTGTGACTATTGTAAGGAAATTTCGTTGTGGGAGTTATACTTCATGCAGTAAAGTACAAAAGTATTTTGTAGTGCATATGATCTACAAATGACAACCCGTGTCTTTCTGATTTATCAAAGGCAAAATAAATATTTTGAATCCTATGTCGATGTTTTGTCTTACTTTGATGAACTGCAAGTTTGTGTCAGCATGTTTGGACTGGACTTAGTCACGCCGTTTGACAACATGAATGGAACCAGTTTTAGACAGGGTATGCGCATGCGCTTTGTTCACACACAACGCATGCGTGAATAGAACTGTAGATTCCAAGATGGGGGTAAGTTTGGGTGAGAAGCGTCTCTGTCATAGACAAAATCATTGTTTTTGCATGTTTAACATCATGTGCTACATTTTTATAGAAATTTGGATTGCAGTTCAAAGCCACTTTAGAAAATGTCACGAATGTGCGACCTTTAGGGGACGACTTCCGGTGGTTTTTAAAGGTATGGCTTCTCAGAAAGAGCATGAGCATTTGCAAGTTAACAGAACTGAATTTAAAATGTTCTGCAACCTAGGCAAAATTTTAATCTATTGTAACCTACGTTTCAAGGACTACTTCTGTATGAGACAACTGTAAGTTCATTAACCATAAGCCCAGTATTTTGAACTCGACTTGAGCTAAACTTGTGCTTGCTTGATGTAAACATCACCCAAACATTACTGTGTCTGTCTACCTTGCCATTCAACCTCGCTCGTCTATGTATTATGCTCATCAGCAGTACTTACTTGTTTATCCTGTTTGCGTCCCTGATCTTTAAGCTGAAGTGTGGAAATTGTGGGGAGGTACCAGACAAATGGCAGTATGTGACCCTAGTGGTAAGATTTCATAAGTAAAACGTTCTATCTATTGCTATTGTAAACACATTTTGCACAAAGTGAAGTAAATTGTTGTAATTCTCTCCACAGGAAAGTGTACCACTTAAAGGTGGACGAGGAAGTGCAAGTATGGTACAGAAATGCAAGCTTTGTTCACGAGAGAACTCAATCGGTAAGTACCAATGCAGTTTAGATTTTGTGTTGCAATTAGGAATGACAGCTGATGTCTTCCATAAAAAAAAAACTTATTTGCATTTTTATTGTGGTGACTGGTTTTATTTTAATGCTAATTCACGTTTCTGCTAGATATCCTGAAAGACACCATAACACCTTATAATGTGAGTATAATATGAATTTTAAATTGTCCCATAGCCATAAACAATGTTAGGGAGGCATCATGTCTCAGCAAGTGGCAAAAAGGATGTATTTGTCATTTAATCAGTGTGTTGCTCTTTGTTACTATAGGCAGAGGACAGTGAAACGTTTAAAACCATGGTGCAGTTTGAGTGTCGAGGAATGGAGCCAGTGGACTTTCAGCCACAGGTCATTCCTTAAATCTTGTAACTAGTTAAACATGAATAAATTAAAAAATAAGAAGCGGAGAAAAGGGTGAAAGCAGAAATTGCATTATCTTATAGGCTCAAAATGATTATTATCCTTCATTTAATGTGTTTGTACTATTATAATGAATGGTTTGTTTTTATTTGTTTACGCAAAAGGTTGCACTTCACTCAGCAACATATTGATCAATAAGCACAGTGAACTCACTACAACCCCATCATCCCCATGTTTCCCCCAGGCTGGCTTTGCAGCACAGGGAGCAGAGTCGGGGACACCGTTCCTGGAGGTCAACCTCCTTGAGAAAGTGTGTGGCCTTTTAAAATATTTTCTGTGTGTTGCATGTGTCTGGTCAAAAACGCAATGTAAATGTAAAATAAAGACTAAAGTGTTTCATGCGATGCTAACAGAATATCTGCAGCAATGCCAGCATAACCTGACTTGTTTCATTGTGTTTTAGGATTGGACAGATTATGATGAGAAAGTCAGTGAATCAGTCGGAATCTATGAGGTCACACACAAGATTGTGAAGTGTTAAACATGGACATATTGGCAACTGCAAGCACTTGTGGAATTTACCTTGAATCAGTGTGGTTTTGACCTGGAGTGAGAAGCAGGCAGCAAAACCAAGAAGCGGAGTGATTTGCAGGAATCACCAATGGAAGGGTTCTGATGCAATGTGATTAAATATACAATAAAGGTGGAAAACTATTTTGATAAGTCTAATTGGTTCTCCTATCAAGTTTGAATTGGCAACCCACCCACTTGCTGCTGAATCAAAAGTTATGTGCAGCAGTTGCGAGGAGGCCTGCAGTGCCAGATACAAACTACAGTGCAGCCTTGGACATACAAATGAGCTGTAATGAGCAGGCGCAAATGCACAATCAATCCCACACAAATAGACAACTGCTTATTCAGTGATGTTCACCAAATGTAGAATGTCAAAGATTCGATTTATCAGGCATAGCTATTCAATAATCAGTATGAGTAATGCTGTAAGGTTAACCCTGCCAGGTTTGAAAAAGTTGAGGGTTAAAAGATAATTCATTCAAAATGTAGAAAAGTAATCCAGGTCATCAATGTAATTAGTTACAATACTATGTTAGTCATTGAAATAGTTACACTACCATTACATTTTTGATAGGGTAACTTGCGATTGTAACACATTACGTTACCAATACTGCATATCAAATATACCACTATATTAATAAGGTGTTTGTCTGTGTCTGGGGTTTCAAGATTGTCTGTGAATTAGAATAGCACATGTGATTTACAAATATAAACAAATTAAGGCAAAAAATATTACTGCCCAGAGTAAGTATAATCTCTGAGTGTTGAAATTTAAAATAATAGTAGTTAGTAAAGGTTGCCTATAAATAATTTGGGCTACACCATAAAAAAAAGCTTAACATACAACGCTGTAAGTACAATCTCAAAGAGATTTCGCAGGCAGACAGGAGTTGCACAACAGAGGCGGGCCCAGTCCAATCTACCCGGACCACACGGTGTCATTCTCCACCGTATAGTGTCTGTGAGCAACTGCGAACATGGCTCCTGCAAAGAACAGAGTATTTGTTGTTGGAGTGGGAATGACAAAGGTAGGAACATTCATACTTGTGGTAAATAAAAAATTACACCGAAGGAACCCAGGAAATAGCAGTTGTAGCCTATGCTATCTGTAGCCTGGCTATGATTTACCATAACACTGTATTTTCACAACTGGCTTTCTGAATGTTACGTAAATTTCGTAAAAGATAACCTTGGTGTTAATATCGACTTGAGGTTAACTGAAGTTGTCCAAAGTGAAAAGACACTTGCTCTTAAAGTTAACGTTTCATATTCTGCAACTTGCAAGTGTTCAGCAGACTAGCAACTATGTTGTGACCATAACGTTTGTAGGAGACTGTCTTGCAGTTTCATAGCATTAACGTTAAGTTCTTGAATAACGTTATCTAGTCTCGTTTTGTTGCAGTTTGATTTTCCTGTGACTTGTCTGCTTTTAAAGTTGTTTACCTGCATGCCTAGACGCATTAGCTTCTGGAAACCTACCATCTACTGTGGTTAGCTAAACAGGGCCAGTTGTGAGAGGCTGAAAAGGACATCAACCCAACCTTATAGTAAGGTGTTAATTATCAAATACAGTGTAACAAAGGCCATAGGGTGACCAACTATGGTGACAACCCAAATCTGAGTTAGCAATATATTGCTAGCTGATATTTACAAAATCACTAGCAGTAGCGTTTCAGAAGCCTTGAGGCAGAATATAAACATACATTCACCCTTTAACATCTTGCACACGATCCGTATATGTCGACAGTGATTTGCTTTCACAGCTTGAATTCAAAGTTCAAGGTTTGATATCTGTTCATGTAGGTCATTCAGTAGGTCATGGTTCACCTCGACTTAAAGCGATATCATCAATACATTTCATTTGATGTTGCGGGAGCGCCCTCCGCAGGCGAACTGTAGTGACATCATGCAGGTGGACTGTCTGTGGCCTTTAGCCTACTAAGGCTCTCTAGTGCTCAGTAGACTGACGTGGCCATAGAGTTAGATTGTCCTCGCACTTCTAACTGGCATGCAAAAAAGAATTATCCAATCTATCAACCTATATGGTTTAGCAGGGTCTATTAGTACAAAAAGTTAGTGTTCACGCTACCATAACAATGAAATAAGCTTCTAAAACTGATTGCCTTCATCTAGTGTGTGTGTGTGTGTTTGTGTTTAAATCCATTTTTAGTTTGAGAAACCAGGGGCAAAAGATTACCCTGAAATGGCAAAAGAAGCAGGTACAGTATTCTGCACTAGATAATTAAAATGACAGTGACGAAAGAATGAAAGAATGAGTTAAGAGATTTTTCTTTTTTTTCCCTGCTGTTTTAACTCCAGGTGAAAATGCCCTGGCAGATGCTGGAATCCCTTACAGTGCAATAGAACAGGCTTGTGTGGGTTATGTCTATGGTATGATATCCTCTACGTATCTTTGATCTTTAATATAGTAGACATTTACCTTGAGAAGTTCCATTTGTTAAACTTTGTTAAATTATTATAATCATAATGACCTTGAAAGCAATGAAAATCAATGCTTCGTTGTCATGTTTTGGATATTTTCAATAGGTTGTTGTGTAATAAGCCGGATAACGTTCTGCGAAGCGGTCATTATCATGGAACAAGCCCCACTCGAGTGATTCAAGACTCCTGCATCACTCTGTCGGGGCTTTATTATGACTGCCTCATAGACGCTATGCCTTTGCTCATGCGTAACAAAGTTACACGTACATGTCTTCCCATACCGATGGCTAGTCTTATTTACCTCCACGTCCTCTCTGTGTTCGGTAGGTGACTCTACCTGTGGCCAACGGGCCATCTACCACAGCCTGGGTCTCTCAGGCATCCCCATTGTCAACGTGAACAACAACTGTTCCACGGGCTCCACGGCACTCTTCATGGCTCGGCAACTCGTCCAGGGAGGTGAGGGGTCAGAAGTGGAGCATGGCGCACTCTCCAACACAGTAGTAATAGTGTGTGAAATAATAGCATGTACATTTGAATCGTTTGATGGAGTTCATATTGCATGCTCTCATGCTCTCTCATCTCATAAGGTACTCTTTGGTACTTATCTGGACTGTATATGACAGTAATAATTCGATTTTTCAGTCTAGGGAATTATTGTTCAGTAATTTAAGGGTGCCGTTTCTTTGTCTCTTTCTGTTTTAAAAATAATTGGTTTATTGTGTTATATTGTCATGTGCACCTTTCATGTTGTCATTTGTCAGTGTGACATCTCTTTATGCAGAAATTCCTGACAATGAACTCCACAAATTCTGGATAAAGCATATTGATAGAACGTGCCCACATGGTAACCACATGTTTTCCTTCCTTGTGTTTCTGTCAGGTCTTGCTGATTGTGTGCTTGCCCTGGGCTTTGAAAAGATGGAGAGAGGGTCTTTATCCTCAAAGGTATGCTAAACTGCAAAAATGCTAAAATCAGCAGGTATCTGAGCAGGCTCAGTCTTAGTTTTGTACTTAGTCACATTACCTTGTGACTTTGCATAATCTATAGATACCCCAGTGTTTTAATGAGATGCTGCAAGTTGATATGAATGTAATATTTCATGTAAAACATGGCGGTGTCATAGCTGTTCTCTATGTGCAGTACATGGACAGGACCAGTCCAATGGACAAGCACATGGAGGTCATGATCAACTGCTATGGGATGGTGGCTGCACCACCGGCACCTCAGATGTTTGGCAACGCTGGCCGGGAGCACATGGAGAAATATGGTGCGCAAGACTGCTGGGTCTGGTTTGTTCTAGCACCTTTAAAGATAATTTCACCAACCAGCAGGAATTGTTTTGATGCCCTTGTTCATTTGTTTATTGTGTATGTTAATTTTGTTAATTTCATAACTAGCACTAGAACATTACCTCTTGACAGACTTTGCACTTTACACCTCTTAGTGTAATGTAGTTTAATTAGTGCTTTACCCTGTGCAATGAAGTTTTTAATCGCCAAAATGTGATATATCTGGACAGTGGATAACATCTAAGAATAATGGTATTAAATCAGACAGTGAAGTCAAGTGCAGTGATACGCGTATGTATGTTAAATACATAGTGTTAGCTGTATAGCTCCAAGGCACTGATGTTTATTTTTTGATGTTTCACAGGCACCAAACCTGAGCACTTTGCCAAAATAGCATGGAAAAACCACAAGCATTCAATCAACAACCCGTGAGTTTACACATCCAAAATGGCCCACCATTATGATTAAGATGTATGTGTACATGCATAGTGAATAAGAAGCCACCTGTGGTTATCATTCAAGTGTAACATTTATTACATATCTCTTCCATTCTTCTGATGAAGAGCAATGCACTGGTATGTGGTAGCCAGGTCCTTATGTCTGAATCCATGAACCAGTGTGCTCAATATTTCCTCAACTTGCTAAAGATATGAAGTATCCTGAATAAGTTAGAACCAAATATTGACTTGAAACAAAGTGTGAGCAAGTACTGTAAGTGTTTCAACTTGGACCTCTGCTGCAGGTATTCTCAGTTCCGCGATGAGTACAGTCTAGAACAAGTGAAGAATTCCAGAAAAGTGTTTGAGTTCCTCACACTTCTGCAGTGCTGGTAAGAGTCTCATCATCATCTGCAAACCTTGCAGTTGTTCAATAAATAGCAGTTGCTCATAACCTTGTGCAGGAATGGTGCTGAGAGAGAGTTCATTGGAGTTCACTGCCCCCTCTCCTTGAAATCAAGTTCATTTTGCGTCTGAGAAATGGCCATGAATGATGTAATGAAATGGTTCAAAATCCCAAAGTTCACTGATAAGATAATCATATTATTACAGGAGAATCCTTTCTAAAAAACCTTCTTTCCCTGTCAGAGCATGTTATTGTCATACAAGTGCATTTTTTGCAGTTTTCACAACAAACGTAATATGCCCTGTTGCCCTTGTATTTAACTTTCTTATATGTTTGTTTTATTGAAACACAAATATATTTATAAAACGGTTTGAATAAAACATGTATAAAACTAAATAATTGTATTGTCTCTTACTAGTATTTTCCCAAAAGCCTACTCCCTCAGTGAAATAAAAGGTTTTCATTTGCTTGATCTGTAAAGGGGTTGATTTTACCCTTACAGCCCAACATCAGATGGTGCAGGAGCGGCCATCTTGGCCAGTGAGGACTTTGTCCGGCACCATGGTCTGGAACAGAAGGCAGTGGAGATCATTGCCCAGGAGATGGTGACTGACATGTCCTCCACCTTTGAGGAAAACAGCTGCATTAAAATGGTGAGACTGAGAACTACAGCTGTGGTCTGACATCTAATTAGTTATGTAGATTAAACACCTATTCAGACAAATCCAAATTGTCTTCAGAGCAGTTTAGGTCATATTGTGTATGAAGTTATACCAGTCCAATCCTCCCAATCAGGTGGGCTATGACATGACACGACAAGCAGCTAAGAAGTGCTTTGAGACGGCTGGACTTGCGCCATCCGATGTAAACGTGATTGAGCTGCATGACTGCTTCTCTGCCAATGAGCTAATCACATACGAAGCCCTAGGCCTGTGTAAAGAAGGTGTGTATTTTGGTTTCTGTCCAGCTTTGTATTTAAAAAATATGACAAAACAACTGGTAGAGGATTCCTCAGTGACATATTAGTCAAGTTTCCATCCAACTTGTTAATGCACCTTTAAATTATGCGAATAACAAATCCTTGGTTGGAAACACCTGAAAATTTGCATCAGTCTCCTAATACGAAGATAAATTAAATTTGCTTGAGACAGGTGGATTAACTCTGATGAGTATAAGGCATAATGTGATCAAAGTCATAATCTGGAAACAGTTTAATTTGCATATATTCACATTTACCATGTTTTTGAAGCTGGTCGGAAGACATCACTTGATGAGCCTAATGTTAATTTTTTAGTCGCATTACACAGTTGATGGAAACGCATGCAGACATGCATATTCATGAGCCGAATTTTTGTTAATGTGAATATGATATGTGAATAAATTGGATGGAAACCCAGCTAATTTGCTGAGTGTTAAATTGAGAGGTGAAAGAAGTCATTTTTGATTGTGTGTGGTCAGATGTCTGTCATTACACTATTACTTGGTTGAATTTCCAACAGCTTCAAGGACAGTATCAGTCATTTAAAAAATAACATGGAGTTAGTGATTAGCCAGTCTACCTCATTCTAAACATATGAACACATTTGCAATGCAGATGGTATGGCTGAAAACTGATTTGTCATTGTTGAGGAGCCTAGTGATTTTTGCAGATGTTTAGGTGGGCCTGCATTGTGTGAATCCAAACTCAAGAGATATTTGTTACCTGGTTCTGCAGAAAACGTAATCATTTGAAGCTTCTCGAATTACATACTCACTGCAATGCATGTCTTAGAAATTATGTAGTCATCAAGTGGAAAAGGTGAGCAATGTTTGACAAGATTCACCGTTTTGATCCCTAGGAAGGAAATATGAGCTGTGTTGGTTATGAGCTATGGTTGTTTTGAGTGTAAACTAGTGTTGTTGAATGTGTCTCTGGGCTATTTGGCAGGCAAGGCAGGGGAGCTCATTGACAGAGGAGACAACACTTACGGGGGCAAGTGGGTGGTGAATCCCAGTGGAGGCCTCATCTCTAAAGGTCATCCCCTTGGAGCCACAGGTGAGCTGCCGGTATCATTTTTCATCTGTTGACCTTTAACCTCTTCCAGTAAGTCCCTTCTCTATCTTTCTGGAAATGTTGATCTTTGAGGACAGAGGGTGGAAAGAGAATAGTTTTTTCTAACTATGGAAATGTGACTTTCTGTAGTGGATGTTCCTGGTCCTTGATTATGATTGGCTGAACCAGATTATTTAATTGTTCACAAATCTATTTTTGTTTTTTAGAGCGCCATCATGTGGTGAAAGGATATGCACAATGATTTTGGCACACTTTAGGGAGATTATAGTCCATTTTAGGTCTGGTAATGCAAGACCTGACCCAGATTGGAGCACTTCCTAGAGCGATCTGTTGACATTTACAGACCTTAAGATCTAAAACACTAAGGTAATGTCTGAGACGGAAACCAGGGACATTTTCCTGCAATTTCCTGAAAATTTGGGACATTTCCAGTTCTGCTCTGCAGTTAATATAAATAAATATCTCATTTTCTTTTGCTACAGTCAGAGCATGTTTTCATGACTTTTAACTGAGACAGAACAACAAAATCAGGGACAGTCCCCTTGAAAGACACCAAGTCTGTGAAAAGACACTTGCCTCCCCCCCTGTAAAATATACCAGCCCTGAGAAAAGTCTCATGTTGAGAAACTTTAGCATGAAGTGTCCTGGCATTAGTATAAGTAATTACCACTAGGTGTCACCAGAGCTCAGTTGCAGTGCATCCACTCCTCCCCTCCTCTGTGCCCTCCCGTGTCTCCCCTCTCCGGCCCATTGGCGTGACCAGGGTTAGGCAGGGTAATTAACTCCAGCTGGCTGGGAGAGTAATTCCAGCAGTCTTAGTGCACCAGCACTCCTCTCTTCTCACCTCCCTCTTCATTTATCCTCTCTTTCTTCCCATCTTCAAGTTCCATCTCTCTGTCAGTGACTGCATCTGTTACCTCTATGGTGTTCAGTGGCAGCTGCTTGTGTTTGTGAATGAGCAGGTGAAAGTTCATGCCTCTCCATCAGAACCCTAACAGAGAGGATGCAGTTCTCATTAGTTCTCTCTGTCTCTGTTTCTTTTCTTTCTTTCTGTCTGTCCCGCTTTTCTTGTTCTATCACACTATCTCTGCCCTGACCTGTCACCTTTGACCTCTTGGCTGGTTGCTGTCGCTAAAGGGCGCATGGGTGGTGTTTGAAAGTATGGTAACGTCTGGCTTTACATTAATCTGTTTAAGGCAGCAGTGCACCAAAATCCCTAATAAAACCCAACTGTAGTTAGGGGAAGACATGTTTCTAATCCCACAGCAATCACAGTGGATGTGAAAAGTCTGGGTATGCAAATTATGAAACTACGGCAGCATTTCCTAACCAGACCTATCATATTCATTTAGACTTGTGTGCTATTATAGCTTGTAGAAGATCTGTAATGATGAGGGTTGAATGGTCAAATTTAAACTCTTGTTTTTTCCCCATCTGTGAATAGGGCCCGGCGCGTTTACATTGAAAAAATTAGAGTGTTGAAAGCAGGCCGCAGCATGCTTGACCTAGGAATAAAGTCTCATCTTATTCTCACTCCATAAGTATAAACAGGTCAGGAGGCAAAGCCCTATAATGTGCAACACTCACCCCATCGTCTCCAAAATGGAGCTTAAATAATGGGAAACGATGCATGAGACCAGCCTTGGGCAAAGGTCCTTACTCTAAGTCTCTTATCTCGCAGTGATTTCCTAGCAAAAAGCCCATTAGCCAAAGGGGATAAAATGCTTTGCTTCAGCGGTCACACAGGAGCTGCTCCTCCCCAGATTAGGGGAAGGGTGTGAAGTGCTTCTCTCTCTCAGTTGGAGAGGAAACTGTGGGTCAGTATCCTTCTGTTGTTAGTTGCATTTATCAAAGAACCTTTCCAGAGAAAGATGTAATTCCACTTCAAAGAGCAGTTTGGTGTGAATGAATCAATAGTCCTGTTGTTTGACGTTGCTGAGCTGCCGGTATGCATGAGAACGAGAGAATTTGGTGCAGTGTAGACAGGGTGACCATTCGTCCAGATTTCAGCTGGATTTCCGCAGTCAGAGCTTCTGCATTCCAAACGCAATAGAGAACATCGTCTGGCTCAGATGCACGTACTAAACCGTTGCAGACACTAAGCCTGCATTGTTTTTAAATGCTTGGAGTCTGTTTTCTAGAGGGGGATGCTGAAACTGCTAGACTGCAAAGTGCCATATTCTCACATCAAATCTTACAGAAACACTGGCATCAACTGAGTTAAGGTTAAATTAGGCTACTAAATCTCCAATCACACAAAGTCCATGGACATTAGTTGCTAATGGTAGGCCTGCTATCAATGAATACGCAATTAGCCTGGTCTTTTTGTAGCCTACATTGTTTTGCATTTCTGCAAAGGGCACTGTGTTGTTGTTGTTGTTGTTGTTGTAGGCTAAACCATATTAATCTTCAAAAAATGCAATTTTAATCAATTATTTTTTGTAAGGGTTGTTGGGGGAAACGCACAAAGATTAGGAGTGTCCACTTTCACCCTTTGTGCTCACTTTTTGAGTCAAGAGTCCTCCTTTTCTTAGTGTGGCTGGTGGTCACTCGCTGGTGGTAGACTGAGTAGCTAACGCTCAGTCGCTAACTGATGGGGGCACAAGGAACTTTGTATCAGTTTCGGTTTCTGTGCCCCATCAGTTAGTGTTAGCTGCCATTTCGCTATTTGGTCAACATTAAACAACTGGACTGTTGATTGATTCACACCGGATTCCTTCTTTAACTCACTGATGAAAATGGCTTGTTCCTGTCTATTGAAAATGATAGATGACTGTCATCAGTATAACACTTCACCGTGGCAATCAGTAAGCAAGCTTTACCCTCTTGATCCTATTCTAGAATTTATGATATGAGCCCATTTTCAGAAAAGAAGAAATGGAACACAGCTGCTGATGTGACAGACACGAAATTGGTGATGTCCCATTTCATCAGGAAATGGAAAGTTTGTTTGTGCTGCTTAGTATTTAGAGTCTAGGGCATTTTCAAGCCAGTGATTTGGAAGTTTCTAAATCCATCACAGCAAAATGGATTATTTAAGCAGCAGCAGAAGCAGCAGTGGAATAGCCAGTTATGATCTGATCTGCTGTCATATCAGTAAAATTAATCTCAACACTTTTAGATTTTAACAAGCCAACCATTATTGTAGTACCTACAAGTGAATGACATCGTAAACGATCAACTGATGAGGTATGATTATGTACAGTATAGATAGTGTATCCTCTTGCACTATATTGCTCATGTGTATCTCTCTCTCTCTCTCCCCCTCCCTGTGATTGATTGTTTAGGCCTGGCGCAGTGTGCAGAGCTGTGCTGGCAGCTGAGGGGAGAGGCTGGGGCCAGACAGGTGACGGGTGCAAAGGTGGCCCTACAGCACAACATCGGCCTCGGAGGAGCGGTGGTGGTCACGCTTTACAGGATGGGATTCCCTCAGGATACTCGGTCAGTGAGATGATTTGTCTTTTGCTCCGATGCTTTTCAGTTGTCTGCATGGCCAGGGATTTGCCCAGGTCTTAAATGAGCCGATGAGCATTCAAATGAGCATTCTATCATTGACATGGGTATTTGTTTAGTTTAGTGGCTGGTATGATGTGACTTGTTAAATTGTGAGGTTGCCTGAGCCTGATGGTGTTCTGACTGCTCTGCATAGAAAATGTCTCTAAAGTTATCATAGATTCTTAACTGAAAAAACATTACATTAAGGTGTTCTTTTCTACAACCACATCATGCTGAAAACTGTTTTTTAGTGTTCACTTGGCAGATGTAGCATCAAATTATTGCAAAGGCCCGGGGTCATTGTGTGCTTTTCAGACATTTAGTTAACCATTATCTTAAGCCTGCATGTGTCTACATATGATCAAAGTCAACACACCAAGCACTGTCAACAGCAAAAAAGGTACAGATACTGAATGTTTGTGTGGTTGCATAGATGTATGTTTCAGTAGGATAGGAGTTTGAACAACAGACAAAAATTTGTCGATACATTTTCTCAGAGAGGGTGCTATGGGTCGTTTTGTAGACCTTTGGACTGAGGTGAAAAATACATTGTGTAGGTACTGAACATCTTTTTCCCATGTGATAACCTCACACGTGTGACCTCAGCCTCAGGAAATGTTTCTTTGTTTGTCTCTCCAGGCCTCAGATCGGAGCAGTGCTCACCAGTGCAGCCAGTGACTTGGATGGCTTCAAAGCCAGTGCCGTCTTTAAAGAGATTGCCAAAAAGCTAGAGGAGGTAGAGTGAGCCACATAGTCTTATCTTTCAGTTACCGTAATTGTTATACATCACTTTGTGATTCATTCTCCATAGGGAGAGTGAAGAATAGAGTTAAGATACAAACCAAACAGCAAAATAAAACAATTAGTCTTCTAATTTTTTATACATAATACCACAAGGCTGGAGTGAAATTATTTGATACCGTTGGTAGTTGAGAGCTATCTGCTCACATGCGATTGCTCCATATGTTCTTTCCCATGTTCTTACATTGGCAGGAAGGGGAGCAGCTTGTGAAGAAGATTGGCGGCATCTTTGCCTTCAAGGTGAAGGATGGCCCAGGAGGGGCGGAAGCTGTGTGGGTCGTTGATGTGAAAAATGGCAGTGGCTCAGTGACCAACGATGCAGGTCAGCAAACAGTGCATTATGAGGTCACTTGCCACACTGAGCTAAAGTTGCCTTGACCACTTGCTCCGCATGATTCTCTTTTTGATTTAGATTTTTTTTTTTTTTTAATTTGGAGTGGGTAAGTGTGAAAGCCTCCTTTCTTACCAGCCATTCCTTTCCAGCCATGACTAATGCTGAACATTATAAAAAATGCTCGGCATATTGTAGCTCTTATTATCTGTGGAAAGGTCACTTGTTACATCCAGTGTTGCACACTTTCTTGCTACATTTAACAATTGTTCCTTTAGAGGGTGATTCACAGGCTTTTACCAGTTGTCAGTGGATATTACTCCACGACTATCTTGGCATCCTGTTACAGGGTTTGTTTGTGATTGAATCTTTGAGTAAATGTGCAGTGAGCGACTGCATAGTTATAGCCTTGCGGGGATTTAGTCCAAGACCATGCAACTGAATGTTATGACTGTTGCAAATGGCTATACACATTCTGAGGGTTCTCTCTCATTTGAGCCCAGTTCAAATCAAATTTACTTTGACATTTCGTTGCTTGTAGAAGCACTGGGGGGGTGGTGGTGGTGGTTGATGTCCACTAATGGGGGCAATTTCTGACCGTCAGAGAGCACCCAGCACCCATTGGGTCTTTGTCCACTGCCAGAGTCATGAGCAAAATGACTGAGCTGTTCTTCTTGCAGTCTGATGTTGGCTTTCCTACTCTCTCTGTTACTGGTGGGCATCCACCACTGTCATGTATGTCATTATGTTTAGATCGCAGCTCAACCAAGTATGTTGTATGTTATGTATGTAACCAGTTATGTAATTGAAAGGTTAACAATCTGTTCACTTCAATTACTTCAAATCTCTCTCTCTCTCTCTCTCTCTCTCTCTCTCTCTCTCTCCCCTGTGTCTATTGCAGATAAAAAAGCGGATTGCACCATTGCCATGTCAGATGAAGACCTTCTATCCCTCATGACAGGGAAAATGAATCCACAGACCGTAAGTGTTCAGTTACAATTTCCAGGAATATTTCATACATGTTCCGGAAGTATCAGAGGGGTCAGCCTTGTGTCTGTCTTATTTTCCATGACTGGGAGAAGCCTCAAGACAATGAACTTTTGTTTTTGAACTCCACCTGGGCCACCTCTAAAATGGAAAACAAAATCAATAGGAAGACATTACCTGCACACATCAGTCAAACCTGTCTGTTTGAAGGCCATGTGAAGGGTCACTTCATCACCTGCCTCTAATGTGGATTTTTTTTTTACCCCCTACCATTTGACAATAGCTCAGCTAGATAGTTGTGTTTATGCAGAGTTGCTCTTGAAGATAAATCCAGGAACACACCTGATGGGCTTTTTGTGTCATTATGACTGATGACTGTCTGAGCCCTGGGTCATCATCGGAATTATTTTAGGCAGACAAATTGCACAGTAGAAGCCTGCCTGTCTGTTCTGTATCTCCAGACTCGTCATTCATCAACACCACAGACACAGGCACAAGAAATGTTTTTCAAAATGGATTCTGCATCTATTTAATGAATCTCTGGGGATTTGTCACTCAGTTTGTTTGTGATGCAAAAAAAGAGTCATGTGTAAAACTAAGCCACTCATGAAACAAGCCATCAGATTTGACCAAAAAGAAATGGAATATGTGAGGATTGCAAATGAAGGTGGACAGTATCTCCTCAACAGCCTGTATATTAGGCTCAGCCTCCAGGATGTTTTATGTCATGCTTGACACCTTCAGGCCAGACAAGAGTGATTCATCCCCTGATGATGTTCTTTTCTCTTCGGCTGGTATTGACCAGTGTAAAAGAGGGGAGATGAACGCGAGATTGGCGGCTCCACCTGCTCCATTTCCAGGCAGTTCCTCCCGCCTGTCAAGTACTTTGATAATTTAATTGCAGTCTGGCAACTTGCTCTTTCTGGTTTTTAAACCAGAACTGTTTTATTTATGCTGCATGTCTACTTTTCTTTCTTTCTGGTGATGGCCGTGTCATAGATTGTAATGGGTGATCCCAATGATTTCAGTTACACAGAATGTGATGTTATGAATCCAGGGTGCCAGGGGACGTAAATATGCAACATGTGCATATGTATATGCATATCACAGCATACACTGTAGATGGTATCATATCTGTCACACATTTCTCTAGTTCCCTAATCGTTGTCTCATTTCCATCCAAAGGCATTTTTCCAAGGAAAACTGAAGATCACTGGAAATATGGGAATGGCCATGAAACTTCAGAGCCTGCAGATGACCCCTGGCAAGGCAAAGCTGTGAACAGCCACTCATCTCTTTGTCTTTCTTCCCCTGCACAAATGTTAGGGGCGAATAGCAACCTGCCTGTGAGCTTCAGATGAATAATTGTGATTACTAACAATGACAAATAACATTTTATAGCCACGTCAATCTGGGTTTGTAAACACCATGGACCTATCTTTCTTGTAGAGACCAGTGTCTAGCATAAATGTCCGTCTAACATAAACCCTGCACTTAGTAACTGTTTTATCAAGTGATGCAAAAAGGTCCTTTGTGAGACAGACTATCCTCAGCCTTTAACCTGAATAATTCTTGTGCAGTAGATATGAGAAGTGCTGAGGCTGTATGAAGAAGGGGCAGAGGGAGATCATTTTGTATGGACGTCTCCAAGATGTGCTGCTGCCTCGCCCTTTATTTAGTCAACGGCCAATGATGAAAGCCTGAACTTGTCATTTCTTTAATGCTATTTGACTTTCTCGTTAAATGAATGATTCCCATGAAGACCTTTGTATTAAAAGTGCCTATGGAATGCCATTGCAGTTGACCTCTGGGTGATTGTGATTTTTGGAATACTAGTTGATTTTTAGGCAGACTCATGCTCTGTCTCAACAAAGCACTGTATATGAACCACAGCAGGTGGCAACTGAAATATTGTACCACAGACATTTCTAATTGTAGTTTGTCAGACATGAAGTGCATGCAAATTACATACCTGTCTTTTACCAGAACAATGAAATATTGTTCAGATAACAGAATGAGTGTGTGTTTGGAGGGGGAGGTGGGGGTACTATGTATTTCTGTCATTTTTAAAAGTAAGTGTTTGAAAAGGTGTTGGACTGTCTTCTTAGATGATTAATCTTGTAGGAAAATTATGTCTCCATTTTTTTCTGAGCAGTGTCTGGTACATGCAGTAATTTGCAAATAGATTGCAAGTCAGATTCACAATTATTGTATTTTTTCGTATTTTTGATACGAAGCGCTACAGGGGGATTTTTAAAAATACTTTTATCATTCCATTAAATTGAAAATATTGTAAATAGACACAAACTTTATAGGTTTTTAGGTATAAAATGTAATAAAAATCAGACCTTGAATAATTTATTAAATCACTCTATACAAACTGTAAAAGTATAGGTTGGAATTAAAATGGAAGGTTTTAATGGAAAATTAATGGACTGTCTTGTTGTTATCGACCAGTCGCATTAAAACCAGCAGGAAAAAATGGAGACTTTTTATTTACCTTTTAAGAACCCCAAGAGTCTAAGAGAGCCCCCCCCCAGTGGTTGAAGAGACTGATGATTTGTATCAAATAAAGCTTCTATTAATTTTCTACCTAAGACAGCTGATTTCTTCAAACCCCTGTGTTGGAGAGTTTATTGCATTTAGTCTGCTGTTACTGCCATACTTTTTCAGAATTCATATTTGAAACAATGTGCCTGTCAGTTACTTAGTCTGAAGAATTGTAAAGCCCATAAAGCAAGATGAACTGGCACAATTCTTTATGCATTCAAGAATGATGTCTAATCTGGGAGAGTGCTAATTTGCTCTCAGACTGAAGTTGATAATGACACTGAAATACAAAAATTCAGCGGCCTCTGTCGCCACTGTCAGCAGCAGCACCCCCACCCTGCACATACATCAGTGGCCCTGCCCATAGTTATTCTCCCGTCACTGATGTGGAGGAGGGAGGCTGGATGTGCTTCCTAAAGATGAAGCCCACCACTCAGACTCAGTTTCCTGGGCCACAGCATTACTATGCCTATAAGCCTCTGGTAAATGAAGAGCTTGTTTTTAGCTGATTGTGTTCCTCATGCTTACCTCAGCCTTTGTTGGCTCACTTGGTTCTTCAGTTGAATGGATGGTCACACAGTCCACAATAAGTGCTCATTAAACTGCACTGCATTACGCTACAATGATCAAACTTAGGGCCCCTATGCCATATTTGTATCACCCCCAAAACTTGAATTTGATAAAATGTCATCTGACTTAAACAGTAAAACAATACTGTACAGAGGATTATAGTATTTAATAAACATTCACTACCCTAAAACCACGCAAGAAAGAAATCTGAATCAAGTAGCATTGCAGTGTTCTCAGGAACATTTTGAGATGGGTCAGGTTTCAAGACATTTTTTTTTCAACATTGTTACCTCAAAAAGAGTCCGATACATGATGAAGAAATCTTATCAAAGTAAAAAATGATTACATAAAAGAAAGAAAAAAATATCTTAATTTACATTATATGACAGTAAACAGAAATGTGTCTGAGTGAAGTTTGAAGTGCTGAGTTAGTATCCTGCCCACTGAAGAGGCATGAGAAATACTCTTCACCCACATATGTTTACTGGTGTCATCAGTAATGACCAAATGTATATGGCAGACTGTGTCTGCACTTTAGCCATCTCAACAAGGGGCATGATCCCTCCTGACCTGGTGCTCAGTTGGGATGCTGAAATGGGAAATACCGTTGTACTACAGACTCCTGTCCTTTTTTGTCAGGTGACTTGTTTTCCCATTAACTAGTGCATGGATCAACTCAACCATGCACAGAAATGACATTGCAATCAATTTAGGTCAAAGGTCAAAATGAACAAAAGCAAACCCAAATGTGCACATAAATGAAAAGAAAATTGTGTCCCTGAAGATCCTAAACCTCAAGAGCAATTTCCTTGATGGTTGGGTGTACGCCGGGCGTAGTCTCTTCACTCCACTTTTGGAGTGGGTGTACATTTTTCTTGTGTTTGAGTCTTTGCTGGGCTTTGAAGGAGCCTATACGTTGGTCTCCAGGCCATTCATGTCTATGGCGCAGTGATCCTTGTCCTTGGGCTCCCGCTTGTGATGGTGAGAAGACTTTTTCCTGTCGATGGGCCGGATGCCCTCCTCCAGCTGCCGGATCCGTGCCACGTCCGGGGAGAGGTGTTCGGGCTTCCTCAGCAGGCCTGCGGGCGAGGGCTGGAAACCGCCGTTTTTCTGGTACGCCATCATCTGCTGGATGCTGATCATGGGCTTGGTTTCACAAATGAGGGGGATCTGTGGGGGTCCAATTCACAAGAAAAAGGACAATTCATCTCTGGCACTGGAAGCTTATGTAGCATTTTATGGCTATGAACCATGTTATTTGAGTTAGAGTGGCTTTTGAGCTTCATTCTTTTCAGTCTGCTCTCAGGCTTTGCAGACAAATGTGATTTATGCTGTTATTTTTGGACCATATTTGTAAACAGCTTATACCTGGTTATAAATTCCTTCAATATTCTATTATATTTAATGTGTCAGTGTGACATCAGGCTGACCTTCATTAAATGTGTATTATACTGCATTCATTATTCAGTTGGAGTAGTTTCTACATGCTACTGGTGTACTCGTCCAGCTAAATCTGAGATTACTTGGTGCAATTCAGCCTGTTTGTTGTCCTTGGAGGACAGCATATGAATGGAGAAAACGCTCCAGGAGATCACACTGTTCGTACCTCTTCACCTTCCTTCACAAAGTCTTTTCTGCAGATGTGAGCCATGATGCCTGTGGCCAAGGCGTCCCCCATCACATTCACCATGGTCCTAAAGCGGTCCCTTGAACACATACCATTGTAATGAGGAGGGATGCCACTGCCTCTCATGTAGATTATGACAATTAAGGCATGATTACTGATTATTGATTACTGATTTTGAAATAAATGGAAATAAAAAGCAGTAATGACTAGACCTTTTACACAACTTCATATGATAACATTGTGACAGGTAAATTTATTTTGACTTTGAATTTGAGAGGCATTGTTAACAAAAAGAAGTTATGAGAAATTTAAAAGATGAGACATGTAAAATAATTCTGTACGTACGTGTGTGTGTGTATGTGTGTGTTTGTGTGTGTGTGTATACAGCTTTATTATATTATTTCTCTTATTATGTCTAGTCTAACTTTTGAGTAGTGCTGACATCCACGTTCTGCATAAAGGCTGTGATGCTGCTTAGAACTTACAACGCCCAATCCACAGCGATGATGAGAGTGATGTCATCTGTGGGCAGACCAACTGAAGTCAGCACAATCACCATGGTTACAAGA